>JAEIGR010000311.1:0-14950 GCA_018904305.1 Scaptomyza montana | reverse complement strand
TTATTTCACTTTGCTTGCGGGACTCAAAGGCGTCATTGCCCATTGTTTTGTTTTTTGTATTCTCGCTCGCGATCGAGCTCTCAACTTGTCCGACAATCTGGCGACAGTAGTGGAATGGGTAATTGTTGTAATTGTAATTTGATTTTTAAAATGGGTAAAAAAGTGCTCCAAATCGTATGGGAGGTACTTGAAGGAGTTGTTTTTGCTTTCTTTTAGCTTGCTTCAGAAGTCAACAATGTATGCATGCATTTACAATGTATGCGCGCGCTCGCAAGTCTAACAAAGAGCGTAGTAACGCTACCTTCTTTGCACGCACTGAATTAACGCAAAACATATCTAAGAGGCTGCAGCTAAGTGAATTGCATATTGCCTTTTAGCTTTAATTTAGTGTGTGCGGAGGAGTTAGGGTTATTAAACTTTATGATTGACATGCAAAGCGCGCACATAAAATAGAGAGTGAACGTAAATGAGCAACATCAAAGGAACATGATCGGAGCGAGATTTGTAATTACCTGATTATCTTAAGAGCAACATGCGCACTTATGTCAACGCCCTATGCTTGTTCGCAATTGCATATCAATAACCTATTAATAATGTTAGTTAGTTTTGTCTAAGTTATATAAGCAGTAAGTAGGCAAATCCACCCCCATAAAATATTCTGGTGTGGGTAATTTTTCTAGACGCACCAAGTTTTGTTTTGTTGTTTTTGTTTTTTTAAATCAATCACACCAACAAAAAGTAGCAGTGCGGGCCCAACAACAACAACAACAACAACAAACGCTTCTTGCAAGTGTACGAACCTTTTTTTATGACACTTTGCTTGCGGGACTCAAAGGCGTCATTGCCCATTGTTTTGTTTTTGTATTCTCGCTCGCGATCGAGCTCTCAGCTTGTCCGACAATCTGGCGACAGTAGTGGAATGGGTAATTGTTGTAATTGTAATTTGATTTTTAAAATGGGTAAAAAGTGCTCCAAATCGTATGGGAGGTACTTGAAGGAGTTGTCCAAATAAAAATTCCTTTCTTAGTGCTCACTTTCAACCTGCATAAAATATTGTGTGAAAATTTCAGCCTTGTAGCTCTTTCGTTTAGGCTGTGGCAATGTCAACAATCACTTAGGACAAACTCTTTTATATATATAGAAGATTATTATTTACAGGCTTATTTAAATTATTATTAATTAAAGATAAGTAGTTATTTCGTTATTTTTAAATAAAGAAGAAAGATTTTAAACTATAACACCAATATGTTTATACTGATACCGAAGGTAAAGAGTTATTGACTTTGTGCAATGTCCGTCATGGTGTCCGTCCGTCTGTCCGTCCGTATGTTCGCAACTTTTTCCACACCCTTCAAGCTAGAGACTTGAAACTTTCCAATTCTCTTTATCTATGGGATAGTAAATTAAAGTGTCAAGATGGGGGTTCTGCGATAACTGGGGGGCTGGCAAATCGATAAATTCGATAACTCAAAACCGATAAATCCACATATTTCGCACATCCTTACAGCTAAAGTACCAAATTTGGTAAGAAGATAGCTACTAGCAACCCCCAAAAAACTGCATCAAAAATTTTGGAGCCACGCCCCCCATTCCGCCCCCAGCCCCCCCGAATTTTAAAGTTAAAAAAGCCTATATCTCCCACAGTTTTTGAGCTATAGCCACCAAATTTGGTGCCAAGATAGGTGATGATGACCCCTCAAAAACTGCATCAAAAGATTGGATGCCACGCCTACCAATACCGCCCCAGCCACCCCCATGTGCCCCAACGCTTCGTCAAAAACGGGAATGCGTGTATCTTCCAGAGTTGTGGAGCTAGAGCCTCCAAATTTGGTGAGAAAATAGTTGGTAACGACCCCCAAAACTGCATCAAAGTTTTGGAGCCACGCCCACCCATTCCGCCCCCAGCCCCACCGCATTTTGAAATCAGAAATAGCTATATCTCCCACAGTTTTTGAGCTAGAGCCACCAAATTTGGTGCCAAGATAGGTGATGATGACCCCCCAAAAACTGCATCAAAAGTTTGGATGCCACGCCCACCAATACTGCCCTAGCCGCCCCCATCCACCCCAACGCTTCGTCAAAAACGGGAATGCCTGTATCTTCCAGAGTTGTGGAGCTAGAGCCACCAAATTTGGTAGGAAGATAGCTGGCAACGACCCCAAAAATCTGCATCAAAGTTTTGGAGCCACGCCTTCCATTTCGCCCCCCTTTCCCCACTTTTTCAAATTTTCGAGCTAGAGTCACCAAATTTGGTATGAAGATAGCATTTGACATTTCAGAAAGATCTGCATCAAAATTTTGGATTCCACGCCCACCCATACCGCCCCCAGCCCCCCTTTCCCCACTTATTACAAATTTCGAGCTAAAGTCACCAAATTTGGTATGAAGATAGCAATTGACATTTTACAAAGATATGCATCAAAAAATTTGGATGCCACGCCCACCCATACCACCCCCAACCCCCCTTTCCCCAATTTTTAAAAATTTCGAGCTAGAGTCACCAAATTTGGTATGAAGATAGCATTTGACATTTCAGAAAGATCTGCATTAAAAATTTGGATTCCACGCCCACCCATACCGCCCCCAGCCCCCCTTTCCCCACTTATTACAAATTTCGAGCTAGAGTCACCAAATTTGGTATGAAAATAGCAATTGACATTTTACAAAGATATGCATCAAAAAATTTGGATGCCACGCCCACCCTTACCGCCCTCAGCCCCCTTTTCCCCATCTTTTTTAAACTTCGAGCTAGAGTCACCAAATTTGGTATATAGATAGCAATGACATTCCACAAAGATCTGCATAAAAAATTTGGATGTCACGCCCACCCATACCGCCCCCAGCCCCCCTTTCCCCACTTATTACAAATTTCGAGCTAGAGTCACCAAATTTGGTATGAAGATAGCCGGTGGCATCCCCATCTGCATCGGAAATTTCTTTAAGGCAGCTTAAACCCCTGCCGCATCCGTACCCCTTTGCATTCAGGCCTCTTTTTACCGGTTTTAATTCTGGTATCGAGTATGCCGCAGTCGGTTGCGTCCGACTGCAACGTTTCCACTTGTTTTTTTTTATTTTGTTTCGATATTTTTATTTTTATGCATGCTACTTCTGCTGATGTAGATTACATTTTCTTAAGTTTCTATTTGTTAGTGTGTTTGTTTTTGCACGGTATATATTTGGTGAACATTTTTTTGCTTTCTTTTAGCTTGCTTCAGAAGTCAACAATGTATGCATGCATTTACAATGTATGCGCGCGCTCTGCAAGTCTAACAAAGAGCGTAGTAACGCTACCTTCTTCGCACGCACTGAATTAACGCAAACAAGTGGAAACGTTGCAGTCGGACGCAACCGACTGCGGTATACTCGATACCAGTATTAAAACCGGTAAAAAGAGGCCTCATTGCAAAGGGGTACGGATGAGGCAGGGGTGTACGCTGCCTTAAAGATTCTCCGATGCAGATGGGGATGCCATCAGCTGTCTTCGTTGCAAATTTGGTGACTCTAGCTCAAAGCTTGTAAAATGTGGGGAAAGGGCGGTATGGGTGGGCGCGGCATCCAAATTCTTGATGCAGATCTATGTGGAATGTCAATTGCTATCTACATACCAAATTTGGTGACTCTAGCTCGAAATTTGTAAATGGTGGGGAAAGGGGGCTGGGGGCGGTATGGGTGGGCGTGGCATCCCAATTTTTGATGCAGATCTTTGTGAAATGTCAATTGCTATCTTCATACCAAATTTGGTGACTCTAGCTCGAAAATTCAAAAAATTGGGAAAGGGGGGCGAAATGGAGGGCGTGGCTCCGAAACTTTTGGGGTCGTTGCCAGCTATCTTCCCACCAAATTTGGAGTCTCTAGCTCCACAACTCTGGAAGATACACGCATTGCCGTTTTTGACGAAGCGTTGGGGTGGATGGGGGCGACTAGGGCAGTATTGGTGAGCGTGGCATCCAAACTTTTGATGCAGTTTTTAGGGGGTCATCATCACTTATCTCGGCACCAAATTTGGTGGCTCTAGCTCAAAAACTGTGGGATATATAGCCATTTCTGATTTCAAAATGCGGGGGGCTGGGGGCGTAATGGGTGGGCGTGGCTCCAAAACTTTGATGTAGTTTTTTGGGGGTCGTTAACAGCTATCTTCCCACCAAATTTGGAGGCTCTAGCTCCACAATTCTGGAAGATACACGCATTCCCGTTTTTGATGAAGCGTTGGGGTGCATGGGGGCGGCTAGGGCAGTGTCGGTAGGCGTGGCATCCAAACTTTTGATGCAATTTTTGGGGGGTCATCATCACCTATCTTGGCAGCAAATTTGGTGGCTCTAGCTCGAAAACTGTGGGAGTTATAGGCTTTTTATACTTTAAATTGCGGGGGGCTGGGGGCGGAATGGGTAGGCGTGGCTCCAAAATTTTTGATGCAGTTTTTTGGGGGTTGCTAGTAGCTATATTCTTACCAAATTTGGTAGTTCTAGCTGTAAGGATGTGCGAAATATGTGGATTTATCGGTTTTGAGTTATCGAATTTATCGATTTTCCAGCCCCCCAGTTATCGTAGAACCCCCATCTTGACACTTTAATTTACTATCCCATAGATAAAGAGAATTGGAAAGTTTCAAGTCTCTAGCTTGAAGGGTGTGGAAAAAAGTTGCGAACATACAGACGGACGGACGGACGGACGGACGGACGGACGGACACCATGACGGACATTGCACAAACCCAATATACTCTTTACCTTCGGTATCGAGTATAAACATATCTAAGAGGCTGCAGCTAAGTGAATTGCATATTGCCTTTAGCTTTAATTTAGTGTGTGCGGAGGAGTTAGGGTTATTAAACGTTATGATTGACATGCAAAGCGCGCACATAAAATAGAGAGTGAACGTAAA
Organism: Scaptomyza montana; assembly: GCA_018904305.1. Lineage (NCBI taxonomy): Eukaryota > Metazoa > Arthropoda > Insecta > Diptera > Drosophilidae > Scaptomyza > Scaptomyza montana. The sequence goes on along the minus strand of JAEIGR010000311.1, from coordinate 10,071 downwards.
TGAGCAACATCAAAGGAACATGATCGGAGCGAGATTTGTAATTACCTGATTATCTTAAGAGCAACACGCGCACTTATGTCAACGCCCTATGCTTGTTCGCAATTGCATATCAATAACATATTAATAATGTTAGTTAGTTTTGTCTAAGTTATATAAGCAGTAAGTAGGCAAATCCACCCCCATAAAATATTCTGGTGTGGGTAATTTTTCTAGACGCACCAAGTTTTGTTTTGTTGTTTTTGTTTTTTTAAATCAATCACACCAACAAAAAGTAGCAGTGCGGGCCCAACAACAACAACAACAACAACAAACGCTTCTTGCAAGTGTATGAACCTTTTTTTTATTTCACTTTGCTTGCGGGACTCAAAGGCGTCATTGCCCATTGTTTTGTTTTTGTATTCTCGCTCGCGATCGAGCTCTCAGCTTGTCCGACAATCTGGCGACAGTAGTGGAATGGGTAATTGTTGTAATTGTAATTTGATTTTTAAAATGGGTAAAAAGTGCTCCAAATCGTATGGGAGGTACTTGAAGGAGTTGTTTTTGCTTTCTTTTAGCTTGCTTCAGAAGTCAACAATGTATGCATGCATTTACAATGTATGCGCGCGCTCTGCAAGTCTAACAAAGAGCGTAGTAACGCTACCTTCTTTGCACGCACTGAATTAACGCAAAACATATCTAAGAGGCTGCAGCTAAGTGAATTGCATATTGCCTTTAGCTTTAATTTAGTGTGTGCGGAGGAGTTAGGGTTATTAAACTTTATGATTGACATGCAAAGCGCGCACATAAAATAGAGAGTGAACGTAAATGAGCAACATCAAAGGAACATGATCGGAGCGAGATTTGTAATTACCTGATTATCTTAAGAGCAACATGCGCACTTATGTCAACGCCCTATGCTTGTTCGCAATTGCATATCAATAACCTATTAATAATGTTAGTTAGTTTTGTCTAAGTTATATAAGCAGTAAGTAGGCAAATCCACCCCCATAAAATATTCTGGTGTGGGTAATTTTTCTAGACGCACCAAGTTTTGTTTTGTTGTTTTTGTTTTTTTAAATCAATCACACCAACAAAAAGTAGCAGTGCGGGCCCAACAACAACAACAACAACAACAAACGCTTCTTGCAAGTGTACGAACCTTTTTTTATGACACTTTGCTTGCGGGACTCAAAGGCGTCATTGCCCATTGTTTTGTTTTTGTATTCTCGCTCGCGATCGAGCTCTCAGCTTGTCCGACAATCTGGCGACAGTAGTGGAATGGGTAATTGTTGTAATTGTAATTTGATTTTTAAAATGGGTAAAAAGTGCTCCAAATCGTATGGGAGGTACTTGAAGGAGTTGTCCAAATAAAAATTCCTTTCTTAGTGCTCACTTTCAACCTGCATAAAATATTGTGTGAAAATTTCAGCCTTGTAGCTCTTTTCGTTTAGGCTGTGGCAATGTCAACAATCACTTAGGACAAACTCTTTTATATATATAGAAGATTATTATTTACAGGCTTATTTAAATTATTATTAATTAAAGATAAGTAGTTATTTCGTTATTTTTAAATAAAGAAGAAAGATTTTAAACTATAACACCAATATGTTTATACTCGATACCGAAGGTAAAGAGTATATTGACTTTGTGCAATGTCCGTCATGGTGTCCGTCCGTCTGTCCGTCCGTATGTTCGCAACTTTTTTCCACACCCTTCAAGCTAGAAACTTGAAACTTTCCAATTCTCTTTATCTATGGGATAGTAAATTAAAGTGTCAAGATGGGGGTTCTGCGATAACTGGGGGGCTGGCAAATCGATAAATTCGATAACTCAAAACCGATAAATCCACATATTTCGCACATCCTTACAGCTAGAAGTACCAAATTTGGTAAGAAGATAGCTACTAGCAACCCCCAAAAAACTGCATCAAAAATTTTGGAGCCACGCCCCCCCATTCCGCCCCCAGCCCCCCGAATTTTAAAGTTAAAAAAGCCTATATCTCCCACAGTTTTTGAGCTATAGCCACCAAATTTGGTGCCAAGATAGGTGATGATGACCCCTCAAAAACTGCATCAAAAGATTGGATGCCACGCCTACCAATACCGCCCCAGCCACCCCCATGTGCCCCAACGCTTCGTCAAAAACGGGAATGCGTGTATCTTCCAGAGTTGTGGAGCTAGAGCCTCCAAATTTGGTGAGAAAATAGTTGGTAACGACCCCCAAAAAACTGCATCAAAGTTTTGGAGCCACGCCCACCCATTCCGCCCCCAGCCCCACCGCATTTTGAAATCAGAAATAGCTATATCTCCCACAGTTTTTGAGCTAGAGCCACCAAATTTGGTGCCAAGATAGGTGATGATGACCCCCCAAAAACTGCATCAAAAGTTTGGATGCCACGCCCACCAATACTGCCCTAGCCGCCCCCATCCACCCCAACGCTTCGTCAAAAACGGGAATGCCTGTATCTTCCAGAGTTGTGGAGCTAGAGCCACCAAATTTGGTAGGAAGATAGCTGGCAACGACCCCCAAAAATCTGCATCAAAGTTTTGGAGCCACGCCTTCCATTTCGCCCCCCTTTCCCCACTTTTTACAATTTTCGAGCTAGAGTCACCAAATTTGGTATGAAGATAGCATTTGACATTTCAGAAAGATCTGCATCAAAAATTTGGATTCCACGCCCACCCATACCGCCCCCAGCCCCCCTTTCCCCACTTATTACAAATTTCGAGCTAAAGTCACCAAATTTGGTATGAAGATAGCAATTGACATTTTACAAAGATATGCATCAAAAATTTGGATGCCACGCCCACCCATACCACCCCCAACCCCCCTTTCCCCAATTTTTACAAATTTCGAGCTAGAGTCACCAAATTTGGTATGAAGATAGCATTTGACATTTCAGAAAGATCTGCATTAAAAATTTGGATTCCACGCCCACCCATACCGCCCCCAGCCCCCTTTCCCCACTTATTACAAATTTCGAGCTAGAGTCACCAAATTTGGTATGAAAATAGCAATTGACATTTTACAAAGATATGCATCAAAAATTTGGATGCCACGCCCACCCTTACCGCCCTCAGCCCCCTTTTCCCCATCTTTTTTAAACTTCGAGCTAGAGTCACCAAATTTGGTATATAGATAGCAATTGACATTCCACAAAGATCTGCATAAAAAATTTGGATGTCACGCCCACCCATACCGCCCCCAGCCCCCTTTCCCCACTTATTACAAATTTCGAGCTAGAGTCACCAAATTTGGTATGAAGATAGCCGGTGGCATCCCCATCTGCATCGGAAATTTCTTTAAGGCAGCTTAAACCCCTGCCGCATCCGTACCCCTTGCATTCAGGCCTCTTTTTACCGGTTTTAATTCTGGTATCGAGTATGCCGCAGTCGGTTGCGTCCGACTGCAACGTTTCCACTTGTTTTTTTTTATTTTGTTTCGATATTTTTATTTTTATACTCGATACCGAAGGTAAAGAGTATATTGAGTTTGTGCAATGTCCGTCATGGTGTCTGTCCGCCTGTATGAACGCAGATTTTTTCCACACCCTTCAAGCTAGAGACTTGAAACTTTCCAATTCTCTATATCTATGGGATAGTAAATTAAAGTGTCAAGATGGGGGTTCTACGATAACTGGGGGGCTGGCAAATCGAAAAATTCGATAACTCAAAACCGATAAATCCACATATTTCGCACATCCTTACAGCTATAAGTACCAAATTTGGTAAGAAGATAGCTATTAGCAACCCCCAAAAAACTGCATCAAAAATTTTGGAGCCACGCCCACCCATTCCGCCCCCAGCCCCCCGCATTTTAAAGTCAAAATAGCCCATATCTCCCACAGTTTTTGAGCTATAGCCACCAAATTTGGTGCCAAGATAGGTGATGATGACCCCCTAAAAACTGCACCAAAAGTTTGGATGCCACGCCCACCGATACTGCCCTAGCCGCCCCCATCCACCCCAACGCTTCGTCAAAAACGGGAGTGCGTGTATCTTCCAGAGTTGTGGAGCTAGAGCCTCCAAATCTGGTGGGAAGATAGCTGGCAACGACCCCCAAGAATCTGCATCAATGTTTTGGAGCCACGCCCTCCATTTCGCCCCCCTTTCACCACTTTTTACAATTTTCGAGCTAGAGTCACCAAATTTGGTATAAAGATAGCAATTGACATTCCACAAAGATCGGCATCAAAAATTTGGATGCCACGCCCACTCATACCACCCCCAACCCCCCTTTCCCCAATTTTTACAAACTTCGAGCTAGATTCACCAAATTTGGTATGAAGATAGCAATTGATATTTCACAAAGATCTGCCTCAAAATTTGGATGCCACACCCACCCATACCGCCCCCAGCCCCCCCTTGCCCCACTTTTTTACAAACTTAGAGCTAGAGTCACCAAATTTGGTATGTAGATAGCAATTGACATTCCACATAGATCTGCATCAAAAATTTGGATGCCTCGCCCACCCATACCGCCCCCAGCCCCCCTTTCCACACTTATTACAAATTTCGAGCTAGAGTCACCAAATTTGGTATGAAGATAGCAATTGACATTTCACAAAGATCTGCAACAAAAATTTTGAAGCCTAAACTACCCATACTGCCCCCAGCCCCCCCCTGTCCCAACATATTACAAACTTTGAGCTAGAGTCACCAAATTTGGAAGGAATATAGCTGGTGGCATCCCCATCTGCATCGGAGAATATTTAAGGTAGCGTACACCCCTGCCGCATCCGTACCCCTTTGCAATCAGGCCTCTTTTTACCGGTTTTAATACTGGTATCGAGTATGCCGCAGTCGGTTGCGTCCGACTGCAACGTTTCTATTTCTTTATTTACAGGTTTTGTACAAGTTTTTTACAGGCTTTTTACAGGTTTTACCAATTTTATATTATTTACAGGTTGTACAGGCTTTTTATAGGTTTATATTTTTTTTTAAATTTTTTTCTCGTTCTTATTTTTTCTTTCTTTATTTATATTTAATTTTTTTTATTTATTTTTTATTTAGCAATATAAAGCTATTAATATATGTGGGAATCAATTTTATAATGACGCCAGGCATAGGTATTTATACCGTCAGACCTTATTTTTTATACTCGATACCGAAGGTAAAGAGTATATTGGTTTTGTGCAATGTCCGTCATGGTGTCTGTCCGTCTGTCCGTCTGACCGTCTGTCCGTCTGTCCGTCTGTCCGTCCGTATGGTTGCAAGTTTTTTCCACACCCTTCAAGCTAGAGACTTGAAACTTTCCAATTCTCTTTATCTATGGGATAGTAAATTAAAGTGTCAAGATGGGGGTTCTACGATAACGGGGAGGCTGGCAAATCGATAAATTCGATAACTCAAAACCGATAAATCCACATATTTCGCACATCCTTACAGCTAGAAGTACCAAATTTGGTAAGAAGATAGCTATTAGCAACCTCCAAAATACTGCAGTGCTTGCCAACCTGTGCAGGTTACCCAAACGATCGTGCCGTGGTGCAAACCAAAACTGACCAATGATTCTCAAACTGTGCGCCTATGCCATGGTAATTTCCAGTGCCCGCCTAACTGTGTCAGCGTCTTAACAAAATAAGGTACCCGGTTTGCAAGTAGAATGGCGCAGTTAAAATAGAGACAAAACACCAGAATGCAAACCCTGTATGTTTAACGCGACGACAGCAAGTTAAAACTAACGGCGCTTGTCCAGCCGCCTTACCATGTGCGAGCACGTGTATATGCGAGAAAATTCTGACACCCCTGTCGGACCGCTGCTTTTTGCCGTTATACACACTCCCCGCCGGACCACTACTACTGCCTTCTTGATGAAAATCACCACCCTTTTTCCTCGCTCTAGCTTTTTACACTATTTCCAGCGTCACTTTCCACAAAACTATATACCTAATATAACTTTAAACAATCCCAGAGTCCCTGCTCGGGCGCCACCTGCAAGGTAGCGTTTCATGGCTGGAGGCAGCTCAGCTCTCCAGGGCCACCCCACAAGAAATTTGTAAGATTGCTGGGACTTGGAAGGGGTGGAAATGAGACACCGCGCTCAGAAGATTATGAAAGGGCATTTAGATCAAACACCGGTGGTCCAGTGATCAGCAAAAGTGCCCTCTGGCAGTATGGTTACCCCGCTTGTTCCGGTTCGAATGCCCCCGGTATTGACCAGGGAGGCACCAAGCTCGAAACAGGGCGTGCGCCGCTGGCGAAAACGTCGTGGACTGTCACGGTATTGACCAGCGGATCCAGTCAACGGCGTTCTCAAAGCGGTGGGCGGGCCACACGTACCGTTCTTGCACTTCCACTTTATATCCCCTGCAAACACGTTAACTCTGGCTAACTCTCGTAACGAACACTTGGCTTGTTTTCATTGTCATTTTCATTTATTTTCACTGAATTATTTCGCTTATATATATCTACAACCAAGAAACCTAACTCCCTGCCTATCCGCACCAGACTTGTCTGCCGAAGAAGAAGGACGACATAGCCCCACTCGCTTACCCGGTCAGCCTCGTAGCACCCTCTCCTTTCCTTGTTGTTGTTGTCGTTGTTTGCGGTCGTCCACGTGCTAGCTCGTCTTGTGGTCCCCGTCTGCGCACTTGTGGTTTTATTTCGCGACTTTTCTGATCCGCTGGCACTGGACTGCTCGCCGAGCTCTGAACTTGACTGTCCGCGGTGAGCTCTGAACTTGACTGTCCGCGGTGAGCCTGAACTTGACTGTCCTCTGCTAATGCTCGTCGCGGGCGATCGCGAGCCCTCTTTTTCTGTCAAACCTTTTCCAGCCTTCTGTTGCGCCTTTGCTCGTGGTTCCAATGCTGCCAGTGGCCGCTGCCCGCGCCGTTTGGCTCGTGCCATTTGCTCGTTGTGGCGGCTGTGCTGCCGGCGTTGTTTGGCCTGGGCATTAATGCTTCGGCCCTGCTGCGCTGTCGGCGTGATCTGGCTCGTGCCATGCTTTTGCGTTGTGCTGTCGGGTTCATACACTTGCAAGAAGCGTTTGTTGTTGTTGTTGTTGTTGTTGGGCCCGCACTGCTACTTTTTGTTGGTGTGATTGATTTAAAAAAACAAAAACAACAAAACAAAACTTGGTGCGTCTAGAAAAATTACCCACACCAGAATATTTTATGGGGGTGGATTTGCCTACTTACTGCTTATATAACTTAGACAAAACTAACTAACATTATTAATATGTTATTGATATGCAATTGCGAACAAGCATAGGGCGTTGACATAAGTGCGCGTGTTGCTCTTAAGATAATCAGGTAATTACAAATCTCGCTCCGATCATGTTCCTTTGATGTTGCTCATTTACGTTCACTCTCTATTTTATGTGCGCGCTTTGCATGTCAATCATAACGTTTAATAACCCTAACTCCTCCGCACACACTAAATTAAAGCTAAAGGCAATATGCAATTCACTTAGCTGCAGCCTCTTAGATATGTTTTGCGTTAATTCAGTGCGTGCGAAGAAGGTAGCGTTACTACGCTCTTTGTTAGACTTGCAGAGCGCGCGCATACATTGTAAATGCATGCATACATTGTTGACTTCTGAAGCAAGCTAAAAGAAAGCAAAAAAATGTTCACCAAATATATACCGTGCAAAAACAAACACACTAACAAATAGAAACTTAAGAAAATGTAATCTACATCAGCAGAAGTAGCATGCATTGCAAATAAAATCTTACAAAATTGATTGACTGAACCTCCCGCATATATGTACATCTATATCAGCGTTGTCCAAAGTTTGAAAAGGCAGCCACGCGTGGTTGGCAAGAAAAATTCTGCCGGCGTAGCAGCCGACACATGTATAGGGAGAGAGAATATGTGTGTTATATAAATAGAACGCTCGGCAGCTTGTTCTCTTACGATGCGCGTGTTCGGCTGCATTTGCTCTCTCGACTCATGTGTTCGGCTGAAGCTCAAAAGTCAAACGCGCAGTCATTCGCTATGCTGCATTGCAAAAAAATGTTTCACGTTGCCTTCGTGTTTCGCTGCTTCGCACACAAGCGCAACTCTTTCATTGTGTGAGTTTGGACATTACTGATCTATATATATAAAAGAGTTTGTCCTAAGTGATTGTTGACATTGCCACAGCCTAAACGAAAAGAGCTACAAGGCTGAAATTTTCACACAATATTTTATGCAGGTTGAAAGTGAGCACTAAGAAAGGAATTTTTATTTGGACAACTCCTTCAAGTACCTCCCATACGATTTGGAGCACTTTTTACCCATTTTAAAAATCAAATTACAATTACAACAATTACCCATTCCACTACTGTCGCCAGATTGTCGGACAAGCTGAGAGCTCGATCGCGAGCGAGAATACAAAAACAAAACAATGGGCAATGACGCCTTTGAGTCCCGCAAGCAAAGTGTCATAAAAAAAAGGTTCATACACTTGCAAGAAGCGTTTGTTGTTGTTGTTGTTGTTGTTGGGCCCGCACTGCTACTTTTTGTTGGTGTGATTGATTTAAAAAAACAAAAACAACAAAACAAAACTTGGTGCGTCTAGAAAAATTACCCACACCAGAATATTTTATGGGGGTGGATTTGCCTACTTACTGCTTATATAACTTAGACAAAACTAACTAACATTATTAATATGTTATTGATATGCAATTGCGAACAAGCATAGGGCGTTGACATAAGTGCGCGTGTTGCTCTTAAGATAATCAGGTAATTACAAATCTCGCTCCGATCATGTTCCTTTGATGTTGCTCATTTACGTTCACTCTCTATTTTATGTGCGCGCTTTGCATGTCAATCATAACGTTTAATAACCCTAACTCCTCCGCACACACTAAATTAAAGCTAAAGGCAATATGCAATTCACTTAGCTGCAGCCTCTTAGATATGTTTTGCGTTAATTCAGTGCGTGCGAAGAAGGTAGCGTTACTACGCTCTTTGTTAGACTTGCAGAGCGCGCGCATACATTGTAAATGCATGCATACATTGTTGACTTCTGAAGCAAGCTAAAAGAAAGCAAAAAAATGTTCACCAAATATATACCGTGCAAAAACAAACACACTAACAAATAGAAACTTAAGAAAATGTAATCTACATCAGCAGAAGTAGCATGCATTGCAAATAAAATCTTACAAAATTGATTGACTGAACCTCCCGCATATATGTACATCTATATCAGCGTTGTCCAAAGTTTGAAAAGGCAGCCACGCGTGGTTGGCAAGAAAAATTCTGCCGGCGTAGCAGCCGACACATGTATAGGGAGAGAGAATATGTGTGTTATATAAATAGAACGCTCGGCAGCTTGTTCTCTTACGATGCGCGTGTTCGGCTGCATTTGCTCTCTCGACTCATGTGTTCGGCTGAAGCTCAAAAGTCAAACGCGCAGTCATTCGCTATGCTGCATTGCAAAAAAATGTTTCACGTTGCCTTCGTGTTTCGCTGCTTCGCACACAAGCGCAACTCTTTCATTGTGTGAGTTTGGACATTACTGATCTATATATATAAAAGAGTTTGTCCTAAGTGATTGTTGACATTGCCACAGCCTAAACGAAAAGAGCTACAAGGCTGAAATTTTCACACAATATTTTATGCAGGTTGAAAGTGAGCACTAAGAAAGGAATTTTTATTTGGACAACTCCTTCAAGTACCTCCCATACGATTTGGAGCACTTTTTACCCATTTTAAAAATCAAATTACAATTACAACAATTACCCATTCCACTACTGTCGCCAGATTGTCGGACAAGCTGAGAGCTCGATCGCGAGCGAGAATACAAAAACAAAACAATGGGCAATGACGCCTTTGAGTCCCGCAAGCAAAGTGTCATAAAAAAAAGGTTCATACACTTGCAAGAAGCGTTTGTTGTTGTTGTTGTTGTTGTTGGGCCCGCACTGCTACTTTTTGTTGGTGTGATTGATTTAAAAAAACAAAAACAACAAAACAAAACTTGGTGCGTCTAGAAAAATTACCCACACCAGAATATTTTATGGGGGTGGATTTGCCTACTTACTGCTTATATAACTTAGACAAAACTAACTAACATTATTAATATGTTATTGATATGCAATTGCGAACAAGCATAGGGCGTTGACATAAGTGCGCGTGTTGCTCTTAAGATAATCAGGTAATTACAAAT
>JAEIGR010000274.1:0-25522 GCA_018904305.1 Scaptomyza montana | reverse complement strand
GTTTCCATAAACCAACTCGAAGATGGCAATCTCTCCTCACATTAAACAAAGACATGTCTACTGCTAGAAAATTTTTCGCATCGGACCTCCTATTCGGAGTTTGCAAGATCAAATGTCACTTGCAAGAAACCCTCAACTGAACCAAAGCCATGGCTTACGCCCTTGCCCTAGTCCGACGTGGCTGAAGATGAAATACTAAAAGAACTAAGCCTTCAGGGATTTACAGCAGCCTATGCTTATGAATGGGATAGCCTTAAATTAAAGTGTCAAGATGGGGGTTCAACGATAACTGGGGGCTGGCGCAAACGATAATTCAACCGATAAATTCAATAATCACAACCGATAAGTCCACAAATTTGGTGAGAAGATAACTACTAGCAACCCCCAAAACCGTGCATCAAAAATTTTGGAGCCACGCCCACTCATTCCGCTCCCAGCCCCCTTGCAATTAATGTAAAAAGATATATCTCCCACAGTTTTTGACCAAATTTGGTGGTTCACCAAATTTGGTGCCAAGATTGGAGTGATATTACCCAAAAGGAACTGCATCAAGAGAATTGGAGCCGCCCCATTTCCGCCCCTCTTTCCCAACCGTTTACAAACTTCGAGCTAGATTCACCAATTTGGTATGAAGATAGCAATTGACTATTCCACAAAGATTTGCAACAAAAAATTTTGATGCCACAACTACCCATACCGCCCCCAGCCCCCCTTTCACCACCTTTACAAACTTTGAGCTAGAGTCAATATGGGTGGTGGCATCCCATCTGCATCGGAGAATCTTTAAAGGCAGCAAACTCCGACCGCATCCGTACCCCTTTGCAATCAGGCCTCTTTACCGGTTTTAATACTGAGTATTGAGTGTACCGTTGGTGGTTGCGTCCGACTGCAACGTTTCCATTGTTTTTTTTTTTTGGTTTTGATAAAAGAAAACATTTTTTTGATATCATCCACCAAGTTGTGTTGCTCAAAAATGTCATCTGATTCAGAAGATGATATTATTCTTGCGCTTTATCAATAAATAAAATGTTTATCTGTTGCAGACAAACAGAATTCGAGAGAATAAAAACATTTGGTTACATAGCTCGCAAATAACAGTTCAGCGTTTTTCTATAACAGTGGAAGCGAAAATGCCAAAAAATTCGCTCTCACTTTGAGCAAGAGTCTATTTTCCTATTTTCCATCGGTTTTCCCTTGTGTGTTGTTGCTAGTTTTTGCGTGATCTCTTTTACCGATTCATTTTCGGAAGCAATAAAATTGTCGTTCGCGAGTTGAGACTCAGTAAGTGAGTTAATGACAGAATAAGTTACTGCAAAAACTCTTATAAACTCTGTGCCTTATTGACCAAAAATGGATTTTTAAACTCGTTACTGAAGGTAAACAGTAAATGGGTTAGGTTTGTGCAATGTCCGTCATGGTGTCGTCCGTCTGTCCGTCTGTAGGTTCAGCAACTTTATTCCACACCCTTCGAAAGCTAGAGCAACTAGAAAATTTCCAATTCTTTTTATCTATGGGATAGTTAATCAAAGTGTCAAGATGGGGGTTCTACGATAACTGGGGGCTGGCGAAGATCGATAAATTCGATAACTCAAAACCGATAAATGCATGTTTCGCACCATCCATACAGCTGGAACTACCAAAAGTGGTGAGCAGATAGCTACTAGTAAGCCCCAAAAACTGCATCAAAATTTTGGAGCCACGCCCACAAACATTCCGCCCATTTCAACGTTTTTCGAGGGGCATTAAAAAGTGGAAAAAGTGCAAACGCTAAGATCAACGAGTAAAATCTGAGTGGATTGATGCTGGAAACGTGTTCGTTGAAGATAATTAAAATTTATTGCTAAAAAAAGGTTTTATTAAAATTTGAATATGAAAATGAAAGCCAAAAAACAACTAAAATAGTAAGCCTCGAACTAATTAGGGTAAATAAAGAGGAAACAATTTTTAAAAAGCCATATTTATAAAGATACAAAAAACAGTGGGTGGGGAGGGGTTTGGCAATTTTACTACGGGTAGTCACCGAGGGGGGGGGGTAAAGTGACAAAAACGTGTCACGTAATTTGGGGACGCTTCCCATAGATCTGCATCAAAATTTGGATGCCACACCCACCATACCGCCCCCCCCACCCCCTTTTCTCCACCTTTACAAACTTTGAGCTAAAGTCACCAAATTCGAAGAAGACCAGCTGGTGGCATCATGGAATCTTTAAGGCAGACTACACCCTGCCCCATCCAGTCCTTGCAATCATGCCTCTTATTACCGGTTTTAAATCTGGTAACAGGTACATTCCTTTTGATATTGAATCCACTGAAATTTCTTCTTTTATAAAGAATATTATATAATTTTCTTAATTGTTAGGCTTAATTATTAAAATGCATTTCAAATGTTCTGCTTATTGAACTTCAACGTCAGTTAATTTTAAATGGAGGGCTGAAAATGCGCATTCAACGGAACCTGGTTTGCGTGTAGCTAGTATAGCTTGTGAGCGCATAAAGACGGCTGTCTAAGTTTGACACCTAGTGACAATACATTATGTCGAAATTCTCAATATTACCATACATTTTAACAAGTTCAGAATTAGGCTCTGCAAACACTTGAATCATACATTTAGCAGTAAAGACGTTTTGCTTCATTTCACTCAAGCAATACTCGCACTCTAAGTGTAACAAAAGAACAGAAAAAAACGATTGTGGCCCAAGGTAAACTTATATAAGATAAGTATACCCATGATACAATTATATTGAAGGTAGTCCACTCGGCAAAATTAAGTCCCTTGATATAAGGTGCGAGTGGAAAGAGCGTTGAATAGTGATTGTGAGTGAAACGGCTACACAGTGCGTCGATTAACACGCGCACGGTGCATGGGGCTAAAAGTTTCCTTCAGTTGCGAAAAGAGTTGTAGTGTTTATAACTTTATTTTTATTAGTTTTAAATTTGACATGATCTCTTTTTGTTTTTGTTAGATTTTAACAGCCATTCTTTTGTTTAAGCTCTTAATTCTAAAAAATACTTATCTGCTTGGCACTCAGGGTGAAAGCTCTGAAAAATAACAAATCCGGAAACAACCTTCAGTTAAGGACCAACCGAGGCAAGAAAGGGGCAAGACGGAGGGGGACTCTATATTTCACGAGTACGAGCGAGGATCTTATACAATAGAGAACCGCATATGGGCGTACTTAAAGTAAGGTAGTCTCACTCCCCTACTCGTTGCCTTACGACAAAATAAAACGCAAAAAAAATCGTGCGCGTATGCCGTCGCTCAGCAACGTTCGCAACAAGACTGAATCGTAAGGCAACAGAAAAAGAGAGCGAGCAAAAAGAGCTGGACCATGGTTGAATTATACCATGGTTGTGTCATGCGTAACAGAAGGAGCCTGCTGATAGGACCACGCGAGTGCAAGAGAGATAGCATAATTGCTCTCTCGATATTGCTTTATCGTCTTGTTTTTGTGAGCAAAAAGAGATAGAACGATGTGTGATTTTGTTTACATTTTTAAAAACAACACCACGCACGGTATACAGACTAAGGGTAACGCACCATCAGCTATGTATATTGGTGCGCAAAAAAGTGCACGATTTCCGATCAGCTGTTGCTCTCTCAGTACGATGGTCACTCTTTTGCTATTCGAAGCTAAATTGCATGCTGTATTACTTAGTTTGTTGCTTTTGTCGTGTTATTGCTTTGTTGTTATACTCGATACCGAAGGCAAGAGTATATTGAGTTTGTGCAATGTCCGTCATGGTGTCTGCGTCCGTCTGTCCGTCTGTATGTGTCCAATTTTTTCCACACCCTTCAAGCTAGAGACTTGAAACTTTCCAAATCTCTTTATCTATGGGATAGTAAATTAAAGTGTCAAGATGGGGGTTCTACGATAACTGGGGGTTGGCAAATCGATAAATTGATAACTCCAAAACCGATAAATCCACATATTTCGCACATCCTTACAGCTAGAAGTACCAAGTTTGGTAAGAAGATAGCTACTAGCAACCCCAAAAAAACTGCATCAAAATTTTGGAGCCACGCCTACCCATTCCGCCCCCCAGCCCCCCGAATTTTAAAGTCAAAAAGCCTATATCTCCCACAGTTTTTGAGCTATAGCCACCAAATTTGGTGCCAAGATAGGTGATGATGACCCGCACCAAAGTTTGGATGCATCAAAAGATTGGATACGCCCACCAATACCCCCCTAGCCACCCCCATCCACCCCAACGCTTCGTCAAAAACGGGAATGCGTGTATCCTCCAGAGTTGTGGAGCTAGGCCCAAATTTGGTGGGAAGATAGCTGTTAACGACCCCCAAAAAACTGCATCAAAGTTTTGGGCCACGCCTACCCATTACGCTCCCAGCCCCCGCATTTTAAAGTCAAAATAGCCCATATCTCCCACAGTTTTTGAGCTATAGCCACCAAATTTGGTGCCAGGATAGGTGATGATGACCCCCTAAAACCGCAACAAAAGTTTGGATGCCACGCCCACCGATACCCCCAGCCGCCCCACCCACCCCAACGGTTCGTCAAAACCGGGAATGCGTGTATCTTCCAGAGTTGTGGAGCTAGAGCCTCCAAATTTGGTAAGAAGATAGCTGGCAACGACCCCAAAAAATCTGCATCAAAGTTTTGGAGCCACGCCCCCCTTTCCCCACTTTTTGACAATTTTCAGCTAGAGTCACCAAATTTGGTATGAAGATAGCAATTGACATTCCACAAAGATCTGCATCAAAAAATTTGGATGCCACGCCCACCCATACCACCCCAACCCCCCTTTCCCCAATTTTTGACAAATTTCGAGCTAGAGTCACCAAATTTGGTATGTAGAAGCAATTGACATTGCACATAGATCTGAATCAAAAATTTGGATGCCTCGCCCACACAAACCGCCCCCCAGCCCCCTTTCCACACTTATTACAAGTTTCGAGCTAGAGTCACCAAATTTGGTATGAAGATAGCAATTGACATTTCACAAAGATCTGCAACAAAAATTTTAATGCCTCAACTACCCATACTGCCCCCAGCCCCCCCCCTTTCCCTACATTCTACAAACTTGAGCTAGAGTCACCAAATTTGGAAGGAATATAGCTGGTGGCATCCCCATCTGCATCGGAGAATCTTTAAGGTAGCGTACACCCCTGCCGCATCCGTACCCCTTTTGCAATCAGGCCTCTTTTACCGGTTTTAATATTGGTATCGAGTATGCCGCAGTCGGTTGCGTCCGACTGCAACGTTTCTACTTGTTTTTTCTAAAATTGCCACCAAGACTATAACTTTGGAGAGGGTAACGTTTTTTTCCGCAGATATCTCGTTCGTTATTTGATAAAAAGGTAGCAGCACAAGTAGCACGTCTTCAATAACTTTCCAATCTGCTGTTGTTAATATAAGGTCTGGACGTAAATTGAAACGGCTACCATAACTGCTTCTTTTAGGACAGAGAGCCGTTGAATCATTTTATATGTGGAATTCCACCGTGTTGCCACATCCTGCGAAAGTTTTAAGCTTGGTAATTCAAGCTGAGCCTGCGCATCCTTTAATTTTAAGCCAGATGAGCTTCTGTTGAAAAACTCGACGATTGCCTTGGCCTTTGAACGTATGTCGTCAATTTCGAGCAAAGCCTTTTGGACTATTATATTGAGGGTATGTGCAAAGCACGGAATGTGGCGCCACCCACTTATTGCACCAACAATATTGTAAAGCATTATCCGATGCAACCGCCGACACTTTATTTTCAATTTTCCACTGAGTGAGTATTTTTTTTCTTCCTGTAGTTTTGCCCCCTGCTCTGCACGTAGTTTTGGAAGCAGTACGTTTGTTAAAGTTTTGCGGGTAGGGAGCTTATAGCCTGGGCAGTGCGAGACATCTTCTAGAAGTTTTTTAAACTCTCTTGGCAATTATTTTCACCACTTGCCGATCTATTAGTTGGCTTTTGTTCTCCGACACAGGCCTATAGGCAAAGTTGTAATTTTTGGCTGTGTGTTAAGTACAACAACATTCTCCTCACTTTGTCGAACAACGGGCTCCATTGCTGACGGGTGCTTATTTCGCAGGTGCCGCAACAAGTTGTTTTTGCGACTTATAGCTTAAAGCTGAATTGCAGTACTTGCATTTTGCTTGCGCGTTGCCCAAATCATTGAAGTGAATCCATATTTTTTATACTTGCGTATCAGAGACATTTTAAATACTATTTAGTAATTTGCACTAAAATAATTTGTTTTTGGCGCTAAGATATAACAGACGGAAATGAACTAAAATCTTCTTATGAACGGTAAAAAAGAACCTCTGTGGAAAACTGAGCTTAATGAACAGCTGAACAAATAGAACAAATGAGCTATAGGGAGCAATTGAGCTGTGAGCAAATGTAGGAACAAGAACAGTAGGAACAAGAACAAGAACAAAAAGAGCAAGTGAGCAAATAAGAACAATTAGTACGGAACATTAATAACTTGTTCAGATCAATGAACAACTCTTTTTGCTCACTCACTCATGAACAACCCAACACTAGTCGCAAAGTGCTTGTCGTTGATGCGGACGATTTTTCTGTTTGTTATTTTTGTTGTTTGTTTACAGTTGACTATTCATACATTTTCGCATCAAAAACCTTAATAAAAAATTAAAAATACAAAAACAATAACAAAACATAATAGGAAATAAAAACTATTAAAAATATTACTTTATATTAATAATAATATATGTTTTTTATTTGAATATGAATATTTATTCATATTTATTAAAATGTTTTAATGTTAAATGAATCGAAAGCGTTTTACTTATTTTTTTATTTAATTTAAATGTCACAACAAAGCAACCAAAATGTATCGGTCGCATACATACAACAAAACACTTTCTATACCTAACTCTATCGCACTTGCAAAACAGCCCTTTAACAGACTCAAGAGAGTTAAATTAAGAGAGCAGCTGAGCCCTCCTCCTTTTGCACTCGCACATCATATGGCAAGTACGGGCTGAGCTCGCATGACACTACCGTATTGATTGTATCATGGTTATGTGAGAAGGAGCCTGTTGATAAGACCACGCGAGTGCAAGAGAGATAGCATAATTGCTCTCTCGATATTGCTTTATCGTCTTGTTTTTTTGTGAGCAAAAAGAGATAGAACGATGTGTGATTTTGTTTACATTTTCAAAACAACAACACGACTGAAAACAGCTGCTCTTCGACTAACAACAGGCTCCTCAAAATTGAGCGAGCTCTCTCTCGACATAACCATGTATAATTCAACCATGCTCCAGCTCAAGGTATACTTAAGAAGGTACTCGCGCTCACTCTCTCGCTCTCCTTTCACTTCTTAAATTGTCAGTCTGTTAGCAGCAGCTGTGAGCGACGCATCTCCGCGGACGATTTTTTCGTGTTAAACTTCTTGTGCTACAGACTTTACGTATTTTTACAATGGCGCCTCTATATTGCTCTGTATGCAAAATTACTGGCGAAATGAATTTTATTATAAAAGAAAAAAACAAATAAACTTAAATTAATATATATAATTTCTTCTGTTATATTTATTATATCATTCTGGTCGTAGTTGCAGCAAAAAAACTCACATATGTATATACCTTGCACGCACGTACAAATTTCTTTATTTCGACACAGGCGAGCAAATTCATTACTCTCTCGCTCTTTCTCTCTCTAGGCCCAACCAAACGATGCTTACGTGCATGCAGAGCCGCTGCACGCAAAGTTTCAACATATGCTACGTCGTGTATACGTCCAAACGATGCTTATGCACGATATCGTACAGTTTTATTTTTTAACGAATGCATAAGCGCCGCATGCATAGTTTCACTGAATTGAAAACCATGCAGCAATGCATTGGGCATAGAGTTGTCGCAGTCTTTTTATTGTATGGAAAATATTTAAAAAAAAAATTGTTAAATCTTCATTTTATTGTTTATAAACACATTGATATAATATACTAGTTATATGAAACATGTGTTGTCTTTATTTTTAACATAATATTACATAAAATGTTAACATTTATTTTTTAATGGAATAAAAAAGCACATGTGGCAACAATGGTTGGCAAAAACAAAGAAGAAGAAGAGACAAAGCACTTAAGCAACGTATGGCTATAGACGTTGATGCATAATGCTTAAGCATGCATTTCGTTCATTCTTGCAGCGGCTCTGCATGCACGAAAGCATCGTTTGGTTGGGCCTTCTCTCATATGTCATTTTGACACTTAAGTAAGAAGTGGTCAGCGAGCAAGTGCGACTACCTTGTTAAGTATACCTTGGTCCAGCTCATGGTTGAATTATACATGGTTATGTCGAGAGAGAGAGTTCGCTCAATTTTTAGGACAATTTTGTTAGTCGAAAAGCAGCTGTTTTCAGTCGTGTTTTTCACGGTATACAGACTAAGGGTAACGCAATCAGCAGTTCCGTTATATGACGCAGTAGAATTTGGAATACTTGTGACGTCACGAGTATCTTTGTTTACATTTTTCGACTCGCACTATGGGGTACGGTGCATATTTTTCGGAATGAAATTTTTAATTTGATTGCCCGTTTCTCCCGTGAAATTAATATAAAGTCCAATGAATCTAATTTATATTATTTTTTTTTTATATTTTAAATTATTTTCTTTGTATTTTACGCTGTATGTATTTTTGCAATTAGTAACTGCGCACTTCATTTTCACTTTACAAAAAGCACTGCAAAACAAGTGGAAACGTTGCAGTCGGACGCAACCGACTGCGGCATACTCGATACCAGAATTAAAACCGGTAAAAAGAGGCCTGAATGCAAAGGGTACGGATGCGGCAGGGGTGTACGCTGCCTTAAAGATTCTCCGATGCAGATGGGGATGCCACCGGCTATCTTCATACCAAATTTGGTGACTCTAGCTCAAAGTTTGTAAAAGGTGGGGAAAGTGGGGGGGTGCTGGGGCGGTATGGGTAGTTGTGGCATCAAAACTTTTGTTGCAGATCTTTCTGAAATGTCAATTGCTATCTTCATACCAAATTTGGTGACTCTAGCTCAAAATTTGTAAAAGGTGGGGAAAGGAGGGCTGGGGGCGGTTTGGGTTGGCGTGGCATCCAAATTTTTGATGCAGATCTTTGTGGAATGTCAATTGTTATCTTCATACCAAATTTGGTGACTCTAGCTCGAAGTTTGTAAAAGGTGCGGACAGGGGGCTGGGGCCGGTAAGGGCGGGCGTGACATCCAAATTTGTGATGCAGATCTTTGTGGAATGTCAATTGCTATCTTCATACCAAATTTGGTGACTCTTGCTCGAAATTTGTAATAAGTGGGGAAAGGGGGGCTGGGGGCGTTATGGGTGGACGTGGCATCCAAATTTTTGATGCAGATCTTTGTGGAATGTCAATTGCTATCTATATACCAAATTTGGTGACTCTAGCTCTAAGTTTATAAAAGGTATGGAGAGGGGGGCTGGGGGCGGTAAGGGTGGGCGTGGCATCCAAATTTTTGATGCAGATCTTTGTAAAATGTCAATTGCTACCTTCATACCAAATTTTGTGACTCTAGCTCAATGTTTGTAAAAAGTGGGGAAAGGGGGGCTGGGGGCGGTATGGGTGGGCGTGGAATCCAAATTTTTGATGCAGATCTTTCTGAAATGTCAATTGCTATCTTCATACCAAATTTGGTGACTCTAGCTCGAAAATTGTAAAAAGTGGAGAAAGGGGGGCGAAATGGAGGGCGTGGCTCCAAAACTTTGATGCAAATTTTTGGGGGTCGTTGCCAGCTACTTTCCTACAAAATTTTGTGGCTCTAGCTCCACAACTCTGGAAGATACACGCATTCCCGTTTTTGACGAAGCGTTGGGGTCGATGGGGGCGGCTAGGGCAGTATTGGTGGGCGTGGCATCCAAACTTTTGATGCAGTTTTTAGGGGGTCATCATCACCTATCTTGGCACCAAATTTGGTGGCTCTAGCTCAAAAACTGTGGGAGATATAGCCATTTCTGATTTCAAAATGCGGGGGCTGGGGGCGGAATGTGTGGGCGTGGCTCCAAAACTTTGATGCAGTTTTTGGGGGTCGTTACCAGCTATCTTTCCACCAAATTTGGAGGCTCTAGCTCCACAACTCTGGAAGATACACGCATTCTCGTTTTTGACGAAGCGTTGGGGCACATGGGGGTGGCTAGGGCGGTATGGGTGGGCGTGGCATCCAATCTTTTGATGCAGTTTTTGAGGGGTCATCATCACCTGTCCTGGCACCAAATTTGGTGGCTATAGCTCAAAAACTGTGGGAGATATAAACTTTTTTGACTTTAAAATTCGGGGGGGCTGGGGGCGGAATGGGGGGCGTGGCTCCAAAATTTTTGACGCAGCTTTTTGGGGTTGCTAGTAGCTATCTGCTTACCAAATTTGGTACTTCTAGCTGTAAGGATGTGCGAAATATGTGGATTTATCGGTTTTGAGTTATCGAATTTATCGATTTGCCAGCCCCCCAGTTATCGTAGAACCCCATCTTGACACTTTAATTTACTATCCTATAGATAAAGAGATTTGGGAAGTTTCAAGTCTCTAGCTTGAAGGATGTGGAAAAAAGTTGCGTTCATACAGACGGACAGACGGACAGACACCATGACGGACATTGCACAAACTCATTATACTCTTTACCTTCGGTATCGAGTATAACAACAAAAGCACACACGACAAAAGCAACAAACTAAGTAATACAGCATGCAAATTTTAGCACGAATAGCAAAAAGAGTGACCATCGTACTGAGAGAGCAACAGCTTATCGGAAATCGTTAACTTTTTTTGCGCACCAATACATGCATAGCTGATTGCGTTACCCTTATGCTGCATTTACACTAGTTGATAAACAAGTCAACGTTGATATCAACTTTATCAATCCTAGTGTGAACAGCTATCAACTTGATCAACTTTTGCGTTGACAGTAGATTGACAATGCGAAAATCATCAATTGTTGCTCTGAGTGTAAACATAGTGTAAACACTTTGTGTCAACAGTTGAAGTCACAATCGGCGCGTTGACAACACAAAATTAAGTTGAGCTCATGTTCATTCTTTTGCTTTGTGTTGACAAACTTTATGTACATATTATAGGTGGCAGCACTTCGCTTCGCCACCCGTTTTTATTAATGTTGTCTGCTTTTCAACTGTGCAGTCTATAAAAAACAATAATTAGTAATAAAAAGCTATTTAAACATGCAATTTTATTTATTTTTATGCATATTTATTGAACCATATTTTAAAGACAAGGTTTCAAATAAATTGAACTTGTTGCGCCAGCAATTCCGTGCAAGTAAAAATAATTTTCTTTACATTTAACTTTTTATATTTTATTAAGGGCAATGTCGTTTATTTTAGAATGCACATAGCGAGGTACAATCGACCAAAAGTGGTCAAGCTGCTGCTGATCGGAAGCCGCCAAATAAATTTTATAGCGCAAATGATCGGAAAAAACCCACTTTCCTCTCGATCAAAATATAGTTCTTGAACCCACATAGCTCGCTTGCGTTTTTTAGCTCTTGCTTTTCCTCGTCCTCAAGAGCTAGAATCAAAACCACTGCTGCCGCTATTTTCATCTTCTTCGCTGTTGTCATTGTTTTGATTTTATTCTAAAGTAAACAAATTGCTTATCAATTAGTTTTAAGTTACATATGCATTAGTACTTACCACTTTTTTACTTTTTTCAATTAACAAAACAACACAATATTACAATCAGTTTCGATACATTCACAATATCGACGTCAACGAAAAATGCTTAGCAACGTGAATGTCAACGAATGTGGATATCAACTGGTGTAAATTATTCTCAACTTCAATATCAACGCGTTGGCATCTTGCGCGTTGCCCAACTCGAAAATTAGTTGGCAGCCCGATTTTTTTGTCAACTCAGTCAACTAATGTAAACACAACAAATGCGTTGACGTTGGATATCAATTGTTGATAGAGCTAGAATTGACGCTGCATCAACTAGTGTAAATGCACCATTAGTCTGTATACCGTGCGTGGTGTTGTTTTTTAAAAATGTAAACAAAATCACACATCGTTCTATCTCTTTTTTGCTCACAAAAACAAGACGATAAAGCAATATCGAGAGAGCAATTATGCTATCTCTCTTGCACTCGCGTGGTCTTATCAACAGGCTCCTTCTGTTACGCATGACACAACCATGTATAATTCAACCATGGTCCAGCTCATGGTTGAATTATACATGGTTATGTCGAGAGAGAGAGAGCTCGCTCAATTTTGAGGAGCCTGTTGTTAGTCGAAGAGCAGCTGTTTTCAGTCGTGTTGTTGTTTTGAAAAATGTAAACAAAATCACACATCGTTCTATCTCTTTTTTGCTCACAAAAACAAGACGATAAAGCAATATCGAGAGAGCAATTATGCTATCTCTCTTGCACTCGCGTGGTCTTATCAACAGGCTCCTTCTCACATAACCATGATACAATCAATACGGTAGTGTCATGCGAGCTCAGCCCCGTACTTGCCATATGATGTGCGAGTGCAAAGGAGAGGGCTCAGCTGCTCTCTTAATTTAACTCTCTTGAGTCTGTTAAAGGGCTGTTTTGCAAGTGCGATAGAGTTAGGTATAGAAAGTGTTTTGTTGTATGTATGCGACCGATACATTTTGGTTGCTTTGTTGTGACATTTAAATTAAATAAAAAAATAAGTAAAACGCTTTCGATTCATTTAACATTAAAACATTTTAATAAATATGAATAAATATTCATATTCAAATAAAAAACATATATTATTATTAATATAAAGTAATATTTTTAATAGTTTTTTATTTCCTATTATGTTTTGTTATTGTTTTTGTATTTTTAATTTTTATTAAGGTTTTTGATGCGAAAATGTATGAATAGTCAACTGTAAACAAACAACAAAAATAACAAACAGAAAAAAATCGTCCGCATCAACGACAAGCACTTTGCGACTAGTGTTGGGTTGTTCATGAGTGAGTGAGCAAAAAGAGTTGTTCATTGATCTGAACAAGTTATTAATGTTCCGTACTAATTGTTCTTATTTGCTCACTTGCTCTTTTTGTTCTTGTTCTTGTTCCTACTGTTCTTGTTCCTACATTTGCTCACAGCTCAATTGCTCCCTATAGCTCATTTGTTCTATTTGTTCAGCTGTTCATTAAGCTCAGTTTTCCACAGAGGTTCTTTTTTACCGTTCATAAGAAGATTTTAGTTCATTTCCGTCTGTTATATCTTAGCGCCAAAAACAAATTATTTTAGTGCAAATTACTAAATAGTATTTAAAATGTCTCTGATACGCAAGTATAAAAAAATATGGATTCACTTCAATGATTTGGGCAACGCGCAAGCAAAATGCAAGTACTGCAATTCAGCTTTAAGCTATAAGTCGCAAAACAACTTGTTGCGGCACCTGCGAAATAAGCACCCGTCAGCAATGGAGCCCGTTGTTCGACAAAGTGAGGAGAATGTTGTTGTACTTAACACACAGCCAAAAATTACAACTTTGCCTATAGGCCTGTGTCGGAGAACAAAAGCCAACTAATAGATCGGCAAGTGGTGAAAATAATTGCCAAGAGAGTTTAAAAAACTTCTAGAAGATGTCTCGCACTGCCCAGGCTATAAGCTCCCTACCCGCAAAACTTTAACAAACGTACTGCTTCCAAAACTACGTGCAGAGCAGGGGGCAAAATACAGGAAGAAATCGTTGCTGCAACTGCTGTGTGCCCTAACCACAGACGGCTGGACGTCCCTCACTAATGAGAGTTACCTAGCCGTTACGGCCCATTTCATGAGCCTGGAGCCACCGAGCTAAATTCGTATACCATAGCCTGTGAAGCGTTTGAAGATGTACACACTTCCCAAAACTATGTGAATTTTAAAAAAAAATACTCACTCAGTGGAAAATTGAAAATAAAGTGTCGGCGGTTGCATCGGATAATGCTTACAATATTGTTGGTGCAATAAGTGGGTGGCGCCACATTCCGTGCTTTGCACATACCCTCAATATAATAGTCCAAAAGGCTTTGCTCGAAATTGACGACATACGTTCAAAGGCCAAGGCAATCGTCGAGTTTTTCAACAGAAGCTCATCTGGCTTAAAAAATTAAAGGATGCACAGGCTCAGCTTGAATTACCAAGCTTAAAAACTTTCGCAGGATGTGGCAACACGGTGGAATTCCACATATAAAATGATTCAACGGCTCTCTGTCCTAAAAGAAGCAGTTATGGTAGCCGTTTCAATTTTACGTCCAGACCTTATATTAACAACAGCAGATTGGAAAGTTATTGAAGACGTGCTACCTGTGCTGCTACCTTTTTTTATCAAATAACGAACGAGATATCTGCGGAAAAAAACGTTACCCTCTCCAAAGTTATAGTCTTGGTGGCAATTTTAGAAAAAACAAGTAGAAACGTTGCAGTCGGACGCAACCGACTGCGGCATACTCGATACCAGTATTAAAACCGGTAAAAAGAGGCCTGATTGCAAGGGGTACGGATGCGGCAGGGTGTACGCTACCTTAAAGATTCTCCGATGCAGATGGGGACGCCACCAGCTATATTCCTTCCAAATTTGGTGACTCTAGCTCAAAGTTTGTAGAATGTAGGGAAAGGGGGGGGCTGGGGGCAGTATGGGTAGTTGAGGCATTAAAATTTTTGTTGCAGATCTTTGTGAAATGTCAATTGCTATCTTCATACCAAATTTGGTGACTCTAGCTCGAAAATTTGAAATAAGTGTGGAAAGGGGGGCTGGGGCGGTATGTGTGGGCGAGGCATCCAAATTTTTGATGCAGATCTTTGTGGAATGTCAATTGCTATCTACATACCAAATTTGGTGACTCTAGCTCGAAATTTGTAAAATTGGGGAAAGGGGGTTGGGGGTGGTATGGGTGGGCGTGGCATCCAAATTTTTGATGCAGATCTTTGTGGAATGTCAATTGCTATCTTCATACCAAATTTGGTGACTCTAGCTCGAAAATTGTAAAAAGTGGGGGAAAGGGGGCGAAATGGAAGGCGTGGCTCCAAAACTTTGATGCAGATTTTTGGGGGTCGTTGCCAGCTATCTTCTTACCAAATTTGGAGGCTCTAGCTCCACAACTCTGGAAGATACACGCATTCCCGTTTTTGACGAAGCGTTGGGGTGGGTGGGGGCGGCTAGGGCAGTATCGCTGGGCGTGGCATCCAAACTTTTGGTGCGGTTTTTAAGGGGTCATCATCACCTATCTTGGCACCAAATTTGGTGGCTATAGCTCAAAAACTGTGGGAGATATGGGCTATTTTGACTTTAAAATGCGGGGGGGCTGGGATCGTAATGGGTGGGCGTGGCTCCAAAACTTTGATGCAGTTTTTTGGGGGTCGTTAACAGCTATCTTCCCACCAAATTTGGAGGCTCTAGCTCCTCAACTCTGGAAGATACACGCATTCCCGTTTTTGACGAAGTGTTGGGGTGGATGGGGGCGGCTAGGGCAGTATCGGTGGGCGTGGCATCCAAACTTTTTGTGCGGTTTTAAGGGGGTTATCATCACCTATCTTGGCACCAAATTTGGTGGCTATAGCTCAAAAACTGTGGGAGATATGGGCTATTTTGACTTTAAATTGCGTGGGGGCTGGGGGTGGAATGGGGGACGTGGCTCCAAAAGAGAATTGGAAAGTTTAAACTGAAGGGTCAAGTCTCTAGCTTGGGTGTGGAGGGGAAAAACTTGCAACCATACGGACGGACAGACGGACAGACACCATGACGGACATTGCACAAAACCAATAAACTCTTTACCTTCGGTATCGAGTATAAAAAGTGGCTAGCATGCATGCAAGTATTGTCACAATTAAAAGAGAGATAAATGTGCTTGTGTGCGAACTGAATACCCGGTTCAAAGATGTTGAGCATAATGTTTTATTTGCGGAAAGCACAATTTTGGATCCCAGATTCAAGGGACGTGTTTTTAAATCAGAAGATGCGTTCAAAAAATCTGTTGCCAACATAAAAAAAAACATTATGTTCACTCCGATAGCCAACGCATTGCCTGATGCTGCTCCGACTGAGGCGACACAAGAGTCGTCAATAAAAAACACGAACGAGGATGATATTTGGAATGACTATGATGACGACTTTAATAAGGTCAGCAAGCCCAGCAACAGTACAGCCGCTGCAATTCGTGAAGTCGACAAATACCTTTCAAAGGAGTATCTGCACCGAAAAGAGGACCCTTTAAAATGGTGGAACCAGCGAAAATTCCAATACCCACATTTACACATTTATATGATGAAGCGCCTTTGTATTGTGGCCACATCCGTGCCATGCGAGCGAATTTTTCAAGTGCTGGTGAAACAATTCGCAAAAAGGCGCACGTTGTTAAAGCCCAAAAATGTTGAAAATCTTATGTTTTTGCACAACAACTTATAAATACTTAGGTATGTATTATTGACATTATTTTTTTGTCGAATCACTAACAATATTTATACCCTTAACCCATAAAATGGGTAAATAAAGGGTATAATGGTTTTGTGCAAAAGTATGTAACAGGCAGAAGGAAGCATCTCCGACCCTATAAAGTATATATATTCTTGATCAGCATCAATAGCCGAGTCGATTTAGCCATGTCCGTCTGTCCGTCTGTATGAACGCGTGAATCTCAGAGGCTACAAGAGCTAGAGATATAAGCTTTGGGATATAAGTTCTCCTATACCATGAGCAGAACAAGTTTGCTTCAAATTATCGATAACTATTCTGGTTTCCGATATACACATGTGATCGATAACAAAAAAATATCGAATTTGGAAAATGTAAAAATGAGGGTTGAAAGAATGGGTAACAATAAATCTTTTCTGAAAATTTCGTCCAAATCGGTTAAGAAACACCGGAGATATCGAATTTAATCGATTGAAGTTAAGTCAGTATACCAAAGTCTTTTATAAATTTAATATATTTATTGCAACTGGGTTCAGGGTATCTTCTAGTCGGGCTGTCCCGACTAGAGCCTTCTTACTTGTTTTATTATATTTTTTAGCTTAACACAGTTGCCTTCCAAAGTAAAAAATATGCTACAATGTAAGTACTCTTGAAAGAGAAAATAGGAAAAAACATTTTGGTTATTCCATTTAAATTTTTATACTCGATACCGAAGGTAAAGAGTATATTGGTTTTGTGCAATGTCCGTCATGGTGTCTGTCCGTCTGTCCTTCCGTATGGTTGCAAGTTTTTTCCACACCCTTCAAGCTAGAGACTTGAAACTTTCCAATTCTCTTTATCTATGGGATAGTAAATTAAAGTGTCAAGATGGGGGTTCTACGATAACTGGGGGGCTGGCAAATCGATAAATTCGATAACTGAAAAACGATAAATCCACATATTTCGCACATCCTTACAGCTATAAGTACCAAATTTGGTAAGAAGATAGCTATTAGCAACCCCAAAAAACTGCATCAAAAATTTTGGAGCCACGCCCCCCATTCCGCCCCCAGCCCCCCGCATTTTAAAGTCAAAATAGCCCATATCTCCCACAGTTTTTGAGCTATAGCCACCAAATTTGGTGCCAAGATAGGTGATGATGACCCCTAAAAACCGCACCAAAAGTTTGGATGCCACGCCCACCGATACTGCCCTAGCCGCCCCCCATCCACCCCAACGCTTCGTCAAAAACGGGAATGCGTGTATCTTCCAGAGTTGTGGAGCTAGAGCCTCCAAATTTGGTGGGAAGATAGCTGTTAACGACCCCCAAAAATCTGCATCAAAGTTTTGGAGCCACGCCTTCCATTACGCCCCCCCTTTCCCCAATTTTACAAATTCCGAGCTAGATTCACAAAATTTGGTATGAAGATAGCAATTGATATTTCACAAAGATCTGCCTCAAAAATTTGGATGCCACGCCTACCCATACCGCCCCCAGCCCCCTTTTCCCCACATTTTACAAACTTCGAGCTAGAGTCACCAAATTTGGTGTGTAGATAGCAATTGACATTCCACATAGATCTGCATCAAAAATTTGGTGTTCTTGCCCACCCATACCGCCTCCAGCCCCCCTTTCAACACTTATTACAAATTTCGAGCTAGAGTCACCAAATTTGGTATGAAGATAGCAATTGACATTTCACAAAGATCTGCAACAAAAATTTTGATGCCTCAACTACCCATACTGCCCCCAGCCCCCCATTCCCAACATTCTACAAACTTTGAGCTAGAGTCACCAAATTTGGAAGGAATATAGCTTGTGGCATCCCCATCTGCATCGGAGAATCTTTAAGGTAGCGTACACCCCTGCCGCATCCGTACCCCTTTGCAATCAGGCCTCTTTTTACCGGTTTTAATACTGGTATCGAGTATGCCGCAGTCGGTTGCGTCCGACTGCAACGTTTCTACTTGTTTGATTTGTTATTTGTTAAAGGTTTGCACCTATGAAATAGTAAAAATATATATAATTGTTTATAATTGTTATAAAAACGTCGTTTTTATTCAGTGATAAATTAACTTAAAATGCAAAAGAACAACGGCCGGTTTAAAGCAAATGAACAACAGCAAGACGAAAAGACTGAACAGGGGAGCAACAGAGCAACTTGAATGAACCAGAAAGCAACAGAGCAACTTGAGTTAACAAACAGCAATGTGAGCGAGTTGACTCACTTACACACACGCACACTCTCGCATGACACTACCGTATTAGTTGTATCATGCATTGGCGTATGCAAAGACGGTATCTTTAGTACAAATTTGTTAATTCCGTTATATTTAAATGTTTTTAGTTTCGTACAGCTGCACAATTCAACTACGCGAAGTATTTGTATTTATTTGCTGTTTATTTTCATTTATGCACAGTGAACCTCGATGCATTATATGAAATATAAGATTTTTATACTCGATACCGAAGGTAAAGAGTATATTGGTTTTGTGCAATGTCCGTCATGGTGTCTGTCCGTCTGTCCGTCTCGTATGGTTGCAAGTTTTTTCCACACCCTTCAAGCTAGAGACTTGAAACTTTCCAATTCTCTTTATCTATGGGATAGTAAATTAAAGTGTCAAGATGGGGGTTCTACGATAACTGGGGGGCTGGCAAATCGATAAATTCGATAACTCAAAACCGATAAATTTACATATTTCGCACATCCTTACAGCTATAAGTACCAAATTTGGTAAGAATATAGCTATTAGCAACCCCCAAAAAAACTGCATCAAAAATTTTGGAGCCACGCCCCCCATTCCGCCCCCAGCCCCCCGTCTTTTTAAGTCAAAATAGCCCATATCTCCCACAGTTTTTGAGCTATAGCCACCAAATTTGGTGCCAAGATAGGTGATGATGACCCCCTAAAAACCGCTTCAAAAGTTTGGATGCCACGCCCACCGATACTGCCCTAGCCGCCCCCATCCACCCCAACGCTTCGTCAAAAATGGGAATGCGTGTATCTTCCAGAGTTGTGGAGCTAGAGCCTCCAAATTTGGTGGGAAGATAGCTGTTAACGACCCCCAAAATCTGCATCAAAGTTTTGGAGCCACGCCCACCCATTACGCCCCCAGCCCCCGCATTTTGAAATCAGAAATGGCTATATCTCCCACAGTTTTGAGCTATAGCCACCAAATTTGGTGCCAAGATGGGTGATGATGACCCCCTAAAAACTGCACCAAAAGTTTGGATACCACGCCCACCGATACTACCCTAGCCTCCCCCATCCACCCCCAACGCTTCGTCAAAAACGGGAATGAGTGTATCTTCCAGAGTTGTGGAGCTAAAGCCACCAAATTTGGTAAGAAGATAGCTGGCAACGACCCCCAAAAATCTGCATCAAAGTTTTGGAGCCACGCCCTCCAATTCGGCCCCCTTGCTCCACTTTTACAATTTTCGAGCTAGAGTCACCAAATTTGGTATGAAGATAGCAATTGACATTCCACAAAGATCTGCATCAAAAAATTGGATGCCACGCCCACCCATACAACCCCAAACCCCCTTTTCCCACTTTTTACAAACTTCGAGCTAGAGTCACCAAATTTTGTATGTAGATAGCAATTGATATTTCACAAAGATCTGCATCAAAAATGTGGATGCCACGCCCACCCATACCACCCCCAACCCCCCTTTCCCCAATTTTTACAAATTTCGAGCTAGAGTCACCAAATTTGGTATCAAGATAGCAATTGACATTTCACAAAGATCTGCAAAAAAATTTTGATGCCACAACTCCCCATACCCGCCCCCACCCCCCCCATTCCCTACATTTTACAAACTTTGAGCTAGAGTCACCAAATTTGGAAGGCAAATAGTTGGTGGCATCCCCATCTGCATCGGAGAATCTTTAAGGCAGCGTACACCCCTGCCGCATCCGTACCCCTTTGCATTCAAGCCTATTTTTACCGGTTTTAATACTGGTATCGAGTATGCCGCAGTCGGTTGCGTCCGACTGCAACGTTTCTACTTGTTTTAAATATATTTAGAGTATATGACTGCAGATGTAAGAATTAATATTTGTATTGTATTGTACAAATGTGCAAATGCTATTCAAAGTAAAAAAAAAAATACATTTAAATTAAATAAATAAATAAATATAAGTAAATAAAATATATTTGAGTATTATTATTTTCTAATAAAATAATAATAATAAATCATAAAGCTTTCTATAACTGTTGAAATATATATTTGATATATTATATTCGATAGTATGTAAGCGATAATATTATCGATCTGGCAACACCGTTCGAGAGCAATGAATTCTCTCTCTCTTAGTTTGTAGTTACTTCACTTCTTTTTGGATCGCCATAGAAGGCAGACGTTTATTTAATAAATGCGTAGCTTACACCGCGTATAAAACTCCTACAAAGGTTATGGGCCCAGATCACAAAGTGATTGGGAATTAAAAGAGGTCAGCTTATTTTGTTAAATTGTATAAAAGTTACGTTAACAAAATGAGTGTCTCACTGCAAATAGAAAAACTTGCGGAAGACAATTACGACGTATGGTGCATGTCTATGCGTAGCGTGCTTATAACGGCAGATTTGTGGTATGTGGTCAGTGGGCAAAGTGTAAAGCCAGAACCAGAAAAAGAAGCCGCAAAGTGGAACATTGCTGATCAAAAGGCATTAGCATGTCTCATTTTAAATATAAAGCCGTCGCAGTTCATTCACATTAAAGCATGCAAAACATCGAAATCGGCATGGGATAAATTGCGCGATGTTCATGTGTTTGTTGGTCCAGTGAAAAGAGTAAAATTATATCAAAAGCTCATACGGCTGGGTATGCAAAATGGTGAAGACATAGTAAAATATGTGAACTCGTTCGTGGAAATTGCAGACAAACTTGCAGAGTTAGATATCGAATTAAAAGATGAGCCAAAAGTAATAATGATTTTATCAAGTTTGCCAATTTCGTGGTCGCTATCGCAACACGCGACAGTTTGCCAACATTCGAGAATGTACGGCTAAAACTTCTAGAAGAAGGTGCGCGAAAAGACGAAAAAGAAGAACGTGATCGTACAGTGCAGTCATTATATGCACACACACAGAAAAACAGTAATCAGAAGACAAACGATAATAACGTCGGGCAAAGAGACAGCAAAAGCAAATCGATGAAAAAGAACAGTTTTAACAGGAAATGCTTCGTTTGTGAGAGGCCCGGGCACAAATCGTTTGAGTGTAAATATAGAGCACAAAATGAGAAAGAGCGTAACAAGAGTCACAAAAAAGGCGCGCAGGCAAATTGTTCGATGCATACGCATACATGCGATGCTTTGCAAAATAAAAGTAAATGGTGCGTCGACAGTGGCGCTACATCACATATGTGTTGCGACAAACGGCTGTTTACATCGTTAGCTGAGCAAAAGGAAATGCTAATGCTAGCAACAGAAAAATATGTAGAGTCGCCCGGTATCGGTACAGTTGAGTTCGACGCGAACAAAGTAAACATAAAACTACAAAACGTAATGTATGTGCCGAATCTAAATATGAATTTTATATCAGTTAGCAAAGCGGCTGAGTATGGCAACTTCACAACATTTAACAACAAACAGGCAGTGGTTCGTTCTAAAGAAGGGTATGTGATGTTCCGCGCAGTTAAAGAAAATAACTTATATGTGTATCAAATTAACAAAACAAATGAATCAGTACATTAACTGAGAGACGGGCTAGCGGTGAAATGGCACAATAGATTCGGGCATTTAAACTATAAAAATTTAAAGAAACTTTTTGAAAATGATCAAGTGATGGGAATAAACATCGAAAAAATGCCGTCGGGGTCAATTGTGACACTTGCAATAAAGCCAAAATTTGTGCGTTGCCATTTCCGCAAAAAGCAGAGACGTGTATCGAAGACCGTTCTAGAGTTGATACATACTGATGTATGTGGACCAATAAATGTCAAGTCTTCGGGTGGTAACCGGTATTTCGTAACTTTCATTGACGATTTTTCGAGAAAAATCCATGTATATCTCATGACCGCAAAAAGTGAAGTATTTGAAAAGTTCAAATTATACAAATCGTATGTAGAGTGCCAAACGGGAAAATGCATAAAGACAGTTCGCAGTGATAATGGCACAGAGTATATAAACAATGAATTTTCAAATTACTTGAACAAGTGCGGAATAAAGAGACAGTTATCGGTTCCTATACGCCTCAGCAAAACGGAGTTGCTGAAAGGGCTAATCGTACAATAGTAGAAATGGCCATAAGTATGGTGATACACGCAAAATTACCTGAATATCTATGGGGTGAGGGCTGTAAACACTGCAGTCTACCTTAGAAACAGATGTCCAACCAGAGCACTTCGAATGGGCGTACGCCATTCGAAGTTTGGAAGGGACGCAAGCCGTCTGTAAAGCACCTGAGGTTCTTTGGATCGGCGTTCACACTGGAAAGCTGAAAAGGGGTAAATTTGCAGCAAAGGGCAAAGAGTATGTAATGGTTGGATACTCTTATGCTTCTAAGGCATACCGCCTATTTGGATTTGTCTACGAGGCTAGTAATAGAACGTAGAGACGTTGAGTTCGTAGAGGGTGAATTTGCAAATCACCAGACGAGCGAGTAAACGACAACTATGCTACCGTCATCATCAACTTTGAGTCCAAACGAGGTACCTAAAAGACAGGAGCACAACGAGGCAGAGCCTGTTGGAGGCAATGCAAGCACAAATGGAAGTTGACAACGGTGATGATGAAGAGGAGGAGGAGCTATTTGTCAGCGCTAGTGATCTAGATGAGGAGGATGATGTCGAGCCAAGACGTGGACCAGGCCAGGCCAAAGTCATCCGTACAGGTCAAGCTGGTCGACCTAGAAAAATGTACCATGCACTCAACAATCTGAATGTGGAAGATGTTGAAACGCCTCAAACTGTGGTAGAGGCACTGAATGGCCAACATGCATCGGCCTGGCAGATGTCCATGCAACGTGACTATGAAGCTTTGGTTAATAATGGAAACGTGGTCATTAGCAGATCTTCCGCCTGGGCGAAAAGCCATCGGTTCGAAATGGGTATTTCGGATCAAGAAGATTCAAGATGGAGAGATCGAAAGGTTCAAATCGCGACTTGTTGCCAAGGGCTGTGGGCAGCAGTTTGGCGTGAACTACTGGGAGAATTCTCCAGTTATCAGATACGAAAACATAAGGATGCCTGTTTGCAATAGCAGTCGAAAAGGAGCTATGCATGCATCAAGTGGATATCTCAAATGCATATCTGAACAGCAGGCTTTTGAAGATGTGTACACGGGGCCACCCCCAAAACTTTGTGGATAAGAACAATCCAAACAAGGTTCTTAAGCTGCAAAAGGCGATTTACGGGCTGAAGCGGAGTCTGGCCGTGTGTGGAATATACACTCAACGAGGTATTGAATGGCATTGGTTTCAAAGAAGCAAACACGAAGAGTGTTTGTATGTGCAACTGAAGGAGCAAGTCTTCAGCTATATTGCGGTTTATGTGGGCGATTTGATAATAATCTGCCCAAACGAGATGAAATCGGCAGGCGATCAAGAAAAGTATCGCAACCGCATTTGTCATACATGATGGCGGCCAACTCAGTTTTTCCTTGGAATGGAAATCGAAGAGAGCGTCAAAGGCATATATCAAAAGTCTTTTGGAAAACTTTGGGATGCAGTCCTGTCGGGCTGTTGGAACCCCATTGGACCCAGGCTTTGACACTAGCTGCATAGATGAAAAATGTGTCAGGGTAAATATAACACATTACCAA
Source organism: Scaptomyza montana (assembly GCA_018904305.1). Lineage (NCBI taxonomy): Eukaryota > Metazoa > Arthropoda > Insecta > Diptera > Drosophilidae > Scaptomyza > Scaptomyza montana. The sequence goes on along the minus strand of JAEIGR010000274.1, from coordinate 1,444 downwards.
TCATTAATTGGTTCTCTGATGTACCGAAGTATTAAGTCGTCCGGACATTTTGCACGCAACAAGCAAATTGTCACAAAGAAACACAGATGATCGCACGGAGCATGAAGCAGCAAAGCATGTGCTGCGCTATCTTTCTGGTGCAATGGATCTGAGCCTAGAGTATCGGAAGAACGGGAGCCCCCAAATGGATTCGCAGATGCGGATTGGGCAAACGACAAGCTGGATAGAAAGTGTGGTTCAGAATCCGTTTTCTATCTGGCTGGGAGCATTTTCATGGACTTCGGCAAAGCAGAGTGTCGTCGCACTGAGCGGTACGGGGAAGCGGAGTATGTCGCTTTATCAACAGCTGCCAGAGAAGTTGTTTATATTCGAAGACTGCTCAATGGAAATCGGATGGAAAATTCCAGGGCCGATGACGAAATAGGTGACAACACGAGTTCGCATCACATTGCGAAAAATCCCATATCCACCATAAGCGCACTAAGCATATTGATTTAAAGTTTTATTTTATATGGGGAGGAAAAGTTGAAAGCAATGAAATTAATTTGGAATATGTATCTACAGACAAAAATGTTGCTGACATTTTGACTAAGAAGCTTAAGTAAACAAAAGCACTTTGGCTTTGTAAAATCACTGGGTTATATATGATAATATTAAGCTTAAGCAAAAGTGTTGAAATATATATTTGATATGTTATATTCGATAGTATGTAAGCGATAATATTATCGATCTGGCAACACCGTTCGAGCAATGGACTCTCTCTCTCTTAGTTTGTAGTTACTTCACTTCTTTTGTATCGCCATAGAAGGCAGACGTTTATTTAATAAATGCGTAGCTTACACCGCGTATAAAACTCCAACGATAAACATCTCAAACGCACATACATAACCCATTTATGTTACATGTAAGACCCTTTTGCACGATCAAGTTTTTGTGTCTGAAGCATTCGTTTATTGGAAAGGGGTAGAGGGTAACAGCTGAAGGCAATGCTTCATGACACCTATGGCAATGATTTATTTTCTCATTTTGCTTTTGCCTTATTCCGATTGCATGTAAACACAGAGGTTGCACAGTGTTTGATGTGAATAATAAAGTTATCGATACAGAATACAAGCAAATATTAGCGCCACTAGTAAATACATTGTTTTGGTTAAGAAGATTATTAATAGAAATGTCCACTAAATCCATTTTGATTACTTGTTACTTCTTAAATCAATTATATTGTTATGGTCGGCACTAGGCTATCGATGGTTGTGGTTGTTGGCGAGGGTGGAGAGTCGTGCTAGTACCCGATGCTCGGTGGTCGACTGCTTAATAGGTGACTAGTGGGTAGAAAGAGGAGGCCGGCGGCGGCCAAAATTCAAAAAGTGCGCCGGCAGGAATAAAAATGTATTAAAGTAAAAAAAAAAGCCCAAAATTAAAGAGGGTTGAAGAAGAAGTGATA
>JAEIGR010000327.1:0-10923 GCA_018904305.1 Scaptomyza montana | reverse complement strand
CAAGCTGTGCACAATAATGCAGCCAGCAATCTGTTCCACGCTACCCAGGCTTTGTAGAGCGCGGATGTTGGAATTCACCGTACCCGAAAGGGCTCGAAGTTTTACAGCTGACGACGACTCGATGCAATCCAAACCCAAAATCTCAGTGACATGTGCCTGAAAAATAAGACGCTTATTATTAAACCGCTTTTAAGGAGCTCTAATGCCACTGCGTAGTTTGCGCTGCTGATTTCCAATGAAGAAACACTATCTAGGGCTGGTCCTTTCAGGCACGATCGCAAATGCTGAAACTTCTCCACATCTGACAGGCCTGAGTCCCCGTCAATGATTGACGAGAACATTGCTATAAAATCAGCAAACTTTGTGTATCCTCCGCTAAACTCTGGAAGCTTGAGTTCAGGCAATCGAATCCGGCTTTGAGACAATGTGTGATTGTCAACAGAAGCATCTTGCCTCATAGTAGAGCACAAAGGTGAAGATAACTTTCGCTTATTTATTTCGCGACGAAAGCTAGCTTCCACTAAGACAACAAGTTCATCAAAAGATTCGCGTAAATCACTCCCGATTTCGTCGTAGTCCAGTTCTTCCAATGCATTATGCATATTGTCGAATGCCTGCTGAGCATTTTCTAGAGCCTTAAGCCGAACAGCCAACTCTTCTTCACTGAGATGCATAATTTGCTCCGGAGCGACTATTTTGGCCAACCGTTTTACCTGCTCGTTAATAGCTTTGGCTTTGGCTTTATAAAATGCTGCACCAGGCGACGGCACTGCAGCAGTATCTGGCATTTTGAAATATTTGTTTATATGTACACGCACTTGCAAAATATAGTTTGAGAGCCACTGAATGACATACACTTGAGGGATGCAGTTGCGTTGTCTTTATTGTTCAGTAAATGCTAAAACACTATCACTTTATTGCATTGACTTATGCTTCAGTACATTACAGTTTAAAATGCACTGACGATCAAACAACGTAATGTCACTGGCATTGCAGCTGGTAATAATGTACCACCAAACTGCACAAGTCACAATGTCAATTCGAGGGCAAACACTTAAACACAAGCGAATGCAACAGAAACGGCCAACAATAACAATGCAGAAACGGCTGCTGCAACTGTATTAGCGAAAAGCGATAAGAGAATCAATGCGCGGGAGCCAATGCAGGTCAAACACCTGAAGCAAAAGCGAGCGCGAAACGAAGCGAGATCAACGAAAACGATGTAAAAAACGCGGGCGTGCGCTTTTATCACTATAAATTAAATAGTTTTAAGTTAGTTAAACAATACAGAGTGTAATCACGTCGTGGTCACCAAATGTTGAGCTAATGAGCTTTTTCAATAGCTATCGAAATTTCGAAATGTCACTAAACAAATTATAAATGCTGCGAGATTTGCATTACTGAGTTTCATATGTATATTTTAATTTGCCTTCGTGGTCGAACTTAAAATTATTAACAATTGTTTAAAGTTGTGTATTGCAACTAACCCCGATTTGGGCTGTGCAATAATTGGCGATTTTTTCGTTTGTCGCGAAACAGACAAACGACCGAAGTTGAGCTACCGACGAATTTGATAGAACTGAACTGGCTGCAGAACTGCAGCAGCGGCTTGCACTCAGCTGAAGGCCAAGGGCAAACAATAGACAATGTAATAAACGAAATATAAGAGCTTATGCAAAACAATAGTTGGACTTTACGTTAAGTTGCTCTTATGCTGCGCAGAGCATGATAAGTTTAAGCGATTAGAGATAAGAGTGTTATGGTTCTGTTGATGCTGGTTTTGGTTTAGTTGACTGCGTAACCAAACAGCTACGAATATGCAATAACAATTATATGCGACCTTACTAAATATCTAGTGTCAATTCCCATCCCAAACAAAAGTGCCAAAACAGTAGCAAAGGCAATTTTTGAAAACTTTGTATTAACTTACGGGCCAATGAATACTATTCTAACAGGCATGAGGACAGAATACATGAATTCAATCTTAACAGAATTATGTGAAATTTGTGACATAAATAAACAAAGCTCTACTGCTCATCATCATCAAACTCTTGGAACGGTAGAAAGAAGTCATAGAACATTTAACGAATACATAAGATCATATATCTCCCTACAAAAAAACAATTGGGACGAATACATACAATACTTTACATACTGCTTTAACGTAACGCCCTCAACGGCCCATGGCTATTGCCCTTCGAACTTGTGTTTGGTAAGCAACCAAGAAATTTTGCATTCTCAACAAAAGCTATAGATCCAATCTATAATATAGAAGATTACAATAAAGAATTAAAATATAAAATTCAAGTAGCTAACTATCAGGCACAACAATTAGTAGAACTTTTTAAAATAAAACAACAAAACAAAAAAAATATTCAAGCAAAAAACCCAGAACTCAAAATAGGTCAAGAAATATTAAAAAGAAATGAAACAGCGCACAAGCTAGAAAACAAATATACGGGAAACTATAAAATAATAAACCTAGTCAATAAAAATAAAAAGCAAACTGTTCACTTAGATAGAATAAAACTATTACCTAACCAATGAAAAAAAAAAAAATAAATATATAGATTGAATATTTAATTATATAAATTTTTTTTTTCCAAAAGAAAGGAGGTGTAATATAAATATACAATAATAGAGCACTAGAAACCCACGGTGCCAAAGATTTTAGCTTTCAAGCTTAAGCACCCACACGTGTCAAATAGAGTTAGGAGCTTTTAAGCCTCCAAGCTTAAGCTAATCTAAGCTTGCACGCACAACTAAACCAATGCGTAAGAGTTACACTGACAATCCTATTCACCGTTAAATAAGGTATGCTTAAGAACTAGATAAGTAACTCTTCACACCTATGTTTACTTTACCTAGCCAAAAGAACACATGTAAACTTTTGCTATAAATACGGACGCTGAGTCCATAATAAATCACTTACAGTCTAGCTCTCGCCTTTCATTATAGTTGTCCACTTTCGTTATGGAAACCCAGCACTCGCTAGAGCCTTACGGATCGCATGCTCATCGGAGTGGGCACCCGCTAGAACATCATTCACATACATGTGCTCGGAAATAATGTTACTAGCGAGAGGAAACTCTTCTTTTACATCTAATGCAAGCTGCTGCAAAACTCGGATGGCCAAAAAGGGAGCACAATTGACACCAAAGGTGACTGTGTCAATTTCGAAATCGCACAATTCATTATTTTTGTTTCGGAACAGAATCCGCTGATAGGGAGTGTGCTTGGAATGCACCATGATCTGGCGGTACATCTTGGTGATGTCCGCGTTGAAAACGTAGCGAAAATAACGCCACTTGAGGATCTGTACGGTCAGATCGGATTGTAGGACTGGTCCCGGGTATAGGACGTCATTCAAACTTTTGCCGTTTGTCGAAACACTGGATGCGTTAAACACAACGCGAACTTTAGTATTAGTGCTGTCTGGCTTGAGAACAGCATGGTGGGGAAGATAAAAATGGTTACAGTTAACACTTGGAGGGACTTGTCTCATGTGACCTAAGTCTATGTACTCCTGAATCACGGCGTCATATTGCTCTTTTTGAGGAATGTTTCTCTGCAAACGGTTTTCGTTCTTAAGAAACTGAGCTAACGCAATGGAACTTGATTGTCCCAACTGGATGTGATCAGGGTTCCGAAAAGGGAGTGTGACTACATATCTTCCATCTTTATTTCTCTTAGTGGTGCGGAAGAAATTACTTTCACATTTGCAATCCGAGTCTTTTATCAGACTTAGAGGAAGATCCTCCACCTCCCAAAACTTTGTGAGGAGCTTGTCTAACTGGAGGTTAGGATCAACGGAAACCTTTGTAGTGAACGCGCGAATGGATGAGCCAATACTTTTGGCTATTGGGCCTGTTTGAATCCAGCCAAAGATGGACGGGAGGATATCTGCACCAAGAAGCACATCTATCTGCGAGCTCCTATAAAACGAGGGGTCAGCCAATTGGATATTCGGCAGGTCCTTCAATTTGCTTTGGGGGATTGTATAGGAGGGAAGGTTACCTGCCAACTGAGGAATCACATACGCCGAGGATTCAATTTGAATTCTCGGCTTTGTTGGGGAGCCTATTAAAAAGTGACACAACTTTTGAGGCTTAGCTGAAACGGATCGATTTAACCCACTTATTTTGGCTTGAACGGACTGGAAAGGAAGCTTTATCAAATTGAAAATTCAAGCCGTAATGAACGTTGTTTCCGATCCTGAATCAATCAGTGCACGTGCCTTGTACGTGGTACCTGGATAGCAAATATTGACGAGAGCAGTGCCGAGCAAAACACCTTGTGTGTTTGCAGAGAAATAGGTTTGCACATTGGATGTTATGTTTGACGAAGTGGATGGATTGGAGGCTGTCGAATGAGGCGCTTGAGATGGGGGGTCGCTTCGATGAAGAAGTGTATGATGGCGACCTTTGCACGTGAAGCAACTGTGTGTGGATGTGTGAAAATTATTGTGGTAATAGAAAAATCATATGTACATAGGATCAGGATCTTGCAGCCATTAATGATTTTTTTTTATATTGCAATACTGCAAGGGGGGCGGTATGTTCATGCCTAAAAGTAGGCAGAATAAAACATGAACTGCCGCTCTAACTTCCGCGGCTCTCCATGCAATGCTAGCAACTCCTGCAACATTTGTTTCATTTTCATTTATTTTTATGTTAAGAACTATGTTCCCTTTTGCTTTACATATCACTTGAGAATATATACTTATCGTGCACACAAGTGTTTTCTTATTTCGCGCATCGAAAATATTAAGGCAGCAACTTTTTACCACACCTCTACACATCAGAAGAAAGAAGCCAACCCACTACAACATTTTGGTCCTTCGAGCCGGATTATCTAAATCATAAGCTCAGCAAGCATCGTTGGATTTTTTTGTTCTTAACCCAAAAAGCACAGATAAGTAATACTTTTCTCCATATTTATGCACTTTGCCAAGTGGCAAGTTCTCCGCAAAATATATTACTTATCGTGCTGATACTTACCTATCAGAACACTCCATTCAATTTTATTAATGCCAAAATAAAGGGCGAGTCCATAAATTATATTCATATATAATTTTTCCACCGCGTCCGAAAATTCAGCCGCCATATTTACATTTGCATATGCACATATATAAAACTATTACATAGCTTTCTACGTAAGGCGCCATATTGGTGAAAAGTTTTTTTTGTACTCTGAAAAGTGAAAAGTTTTACAAGTTCCAAATAAAGAGCACAAGTTTTGTTTTGTGGTGCATTTCAATTATTTATTTTCTTAATGCGTGTGTCTCCTATATAATCCTAAATAAATTCCGCCATTTTTTCTATTACCACAATAATTTTCATACATCCGTAATTATATACAATATTTTTAATAATTTTATTGTGAAGCCTCAATTGCCTTAAGTGAAAAATAGTGAATAATATTTTTAACAACCCAAACGGCAAACTACAAACATACGTACGTATGTACATATTTGTTTATTTATTTATTTACTTATAGTCAGCTAAGAGCAGCTGACATTAAAATGAATCAAATTTATTTAAATTAAAAATAGTTAAAATAATTAAATTAAGTAAAATAAAGAATAATATATAAATCTGAAAATATAATTAAAAGTTAATGTTAAAGCTCTGGGAAATTCAATAAAAAATAGAGTAGTCCAACATGTGTTGCGAGGATTGGAAAAAACCCAGAAAAACCCAATCAAACCAGCGTAAGATTAGTAATTAGTGGTTACGATTAGATAAAGCGAAAAGGATCGATCTTTTTAGTACTGGAGTTGAGGCCTCCAAGGAGACAAGAGAATAAAGTTTGTTATAGTCAGAACATATAACACGAAATGGTTCATGAATAAAATAGTTGCTGAAGCAACGATCAAGGCTAAGGGGTAAAAAGTTACGTGAAGATCTAATTGGGACATTAAATTTAATTCGACTTAAAAGAACTGATGAGTCGATTTCACCACTAAGTAGGTTAGTAGTAAGTAATACTCCATGCATTGTTTTACGGTTTAACAGGGAGGGAAGATTAATCAAAAGGAGTCTACTTGAATACGGGGGTAAGTCAACTCCAGGAACCCAGTTAAATCTTCTAAGAGCAAATAGAAGAAAATTCTTCTGCACAGATTCAATTATATCCTGGTGAATCGAGTATTGTGGGGACCACACACAAGATCCATACTCCAGGATGGGACGTACTAGGGATGTATAAAGCGTTTTAGTGGTGTAGGGATCATTAAACTCTTTCGACCACCGCTTGATGAAGCCAAGGACATTAATGGCCTTATTGACCATAGAAGAAATATGAGCGTCAAACTTTAAAAAATTTAGGATCAAGAATAATGCCTAAATCTTTAATTTCAAACACGCGGTCAAGTGGTGAAGCATCAAGCAAGTAGTGAGCAGTATGAGGGGTACTTCTACAAAAAGACATGACTTTACATTTAGAGCAATTTAAATTTAGTAAGTTAGTACGGCACCAGTCTGACAAAGCACCCAAATCCGACTGTAGTAAATTACACAGGGAAGCGTCATTATAGGTGAAACATAGCTTCACATCATCAGCAAACATATACACAAAAGAGTTAGTAATAACAGCTGGGAGATCGTTAATAAACAAATTAAATAGCAAAGGACCAAGGTGACTACCCTGGGGAACACCAGAGGTAACAAAAATAGGTTTAGATACAGACGATTTAAAAACTACTTTTTGTGTTCGGCCACACAAGTACTCCGAAAGCCACAATAAAAGTTTTGATGGAAATCCAATAATATTCAATTTATGAAGCAACATAGAATGACTTACAGAATCAAATGCCTTACTAAAATCGGTGTAAACAACGTCAGTTTGCATTTTTCCCGAAACCTTTGATAACAAGCGAAGTGAATTCAAGAAGGTTAGTGGTAGTACACACAAAAAAATATCAACGGTTGAATTCAACCGACGCAACGCAACAGTTACAGTAACAGTTAAGTTACTGTTGCCTACAGTTTGCCTACAATTGTAATTGTAGCTCTAACGTAATAACTTAGCTGATATTTTTTTGTTTGAATCTATAGCCATTCCTCCTTTCCGACAAATTACATCAAAAATTTTATGTAATTTGTTGTTTTAAGGAACAACTGATAATCACAGTTAATTTACCATAAAAATTGTTAGTGTAACGTAATAAGCAATTCTGAACTGTTCAAACAGTAATATAACGGCAAAACTTGTAAAATAAAATGCATCTGTTTTGTTGTTGTCTCAATGAACTGTGATTATGGTAAAGTAACCATACTCTACAGTACCTTTTACTGTTCAAACAGTAATATCACAACAAAACTTGTAAAATTCAATGCATATGTTTTGTTGTTGCCGCGATGAACTGTGCCCATGGTAAAGTTACCATACTCTACAGTACCTTTTACTGTTCAAACAGTAACATCACAACAAAACTTGTAAAATTCAATGCATATGTTTTGTTGTTGCCGCGATGAACTGTGCCATTTGGCGCATTTTCAACCGACAAAATTGGTTGATTTTAACCGATTTTTTTTTGTGTGTAGATTTACGCCTAACAAAACCATGTTGATAAGGCGATATAATTGAACTACATCCGTGTTGCAGTTGAGTTGGCAGACAACTTGGATATACCCCTATAATTATACTCGATACCGAAGGTAAAGAGTATATTGAGTTTGTACAATGTCCGTCATGGTGTCTGTCCGTCTGTCCGTCTGTCCGTCTGTATGAACGCAACTTTTTTCCACACCCTTCAAGCTAGAGACTTGAAACTTTCCAAATCTCTTTATCTATGGGATAGTAAATTAAAGTGTCAAGATGGGGGGGCTCTACGATAACTGGGGGGCAGGCAAATCGATAAATTCGATAACTCAAAACCGATAAATCCACATATTTCGCACATCCTTACAGCTGGAAGTACCAAATTTGGTAAGAAGATAGCTACTAGCAACCCCCAAAAAACTGCATCAAAATTTTGGAGCCACGTGACCCCATTCCGCCCCCAGCCCCTCCGCATTTTTAAGCCAAAAAAGCGTATATCTCCCACAGTTTTTGAGCTATAGCCACCAAATTTGGTGCCAAGATAGGTGATGATGACCCCTCAAAAACTGCATCAAAAGATTGGATGCCACGCCCACCAATACCGCCCTAGCCACCCCCATGTGCCCCAACGCTTCGTCAAAAACGGGAATGCGTGTATCTTCCAGAGTTGTGGAGCTAGAGCCACCAAATTTGGTAGGAAGAAAGCTGGCAACGACCCCCAAAAATCTGCATCAAAGTTTTGGAGCCACGCCCTCCATTTCGCCCCCCTTTGCCCAATTTTTACAATTTTCGAGCAAGAGTCACCAAATTTGGTATGAAGATAGCAATTGACATTTCACATAGATCTGCCTCAAAAATTTGGATGCCACGCCAACCCTTAACGCCCCCAGCCCCCCTGTCACCACTTATTACAAATTTCGAGCTAGAGTCACCAAATTTGGTATGAAGATAGCAATTGAAATTCCACAAAGATCTGCTTCACAAATTTGGATGTCACGCCCACCCTTACCGGCCCCAGCCCCCCTTTCCCCACCTATTACAAACTTCGAGCTAGAGTCACCAAATTTGGTGTGAAGATAGCAATTGACATTCCACAAAGATCTGCATCAAAAATTTGGATGCCACGCCCACCCAAACCGCCCCCAGCCCCCCTTTCCCTTTCCACACCTTTTACAAACTTTGAGCTAGAGTCACCAAATTTGGTATGAAGATAGCCGGTGGCATCTCCATCTGCATCGGAGAATCTTAAAGGCAGCGTAAACCCCTGCCGCATCCGTACCCCTTTGCATTCAGGCCTCTTTTTACCGGTTTTAATTCTGGTATCGAGTATGCCGCAGTCGGTTGCGTCCGACTGCAACGTATCCACTTGTTTTTAACGTTTGATTTTGAAGAATTTTTATGGAGTGGAATTATAAAGGATTCCTTCCATATATCAGGGAACACAGTTGAATCAACAGACAAGTTAAATAATTTATTTAATGGTTAACAAATTTATAAAACTGTTTAGGGTCAAGTGAAAAGTTTAGTCTACAACGATTAAGATAATTATTATAACAAGATGTGTTAACAGAAAGAAAACTAGATTTTGCTACTATATACGAATTTTTTATATGATCTTGTCTTCGCATTTTTCAATTTCAATAGTTCCCTCGTAAACCAAGGTGGTTTATTATCACTTGAAGAACAAGTGAGGGGAACACAAATATCTAAAAGCGAATTCAAGGTCCTATAAAATATGGCAATAGCAGTTTCTATATCAGTACAAGAATAAAGCCGAGACCAATTAGTATGCTGAAAAAGATGATTTAATTTAGTAAAGTTAGTTTTACGAAAGCATTATAAGATACTGAACTAGGGCTAAGAATTTCGATGGATAGTTCTAAGGTTGGATGGTAGGTATCTTCCGGAAGCACTAGAGGGGGTATTCTATTAGCATTACTGCAATCTGAGTCAGAAACAAATATTAAGTCCGACATTCTAACACTACAGTTATGCACCCTGTTAACTTGCGATAGGCCTAACTCCAGTAGGCCATCGATAAAATCATCAGAAGTGACTGGTAATACCGCCGAGGATGTGTCATTCACAGACCATTCAACATGTGGCAGATTAAAATCACCAACCACTATCAGATTATCCATATCTGTCAAAAATGACGAAACAAGTTGCATGGCACTCAGATGGGATGAGTAAATGTTGATATCAGAATGAGGAGGAATATAAGAGCAAGTAACATAAAGTGAACGGCCGTTTAGTACTATTTTAACACATAAAAACTCTATGTCCGGAAGATGCTGAGAAAGAATCTGTTCAGAGGAAATACAGGAGTCAACAGCAATGAGAACACCACCCCCCCCTTGCGGGAAGTGCGATCGCATCTGTACAAGTTATATTTAGAAGGAAAAATGGAATAATCAGAAATATCGGGTTTTAACCAGGTTTCAGTGAGTGCAACTTTTTCAGATTTAAAAGATAAGCTATTAATATATATTTTAGCCAGTTTAGTGTTAAGGCCTCTAACATTTTGATAGGCCAAGCTAATTACTTCAGTTAGTTTTTTGCCTCCGAGGTGGAGGCAACAGGATGGCTAACAGGCGGTGTACTATTGATCCTTATACCATTATTATTGTTAATTCGCCTATTCGTATACTCCTTAACGACAAGCTGCGGCGGCCAAAACTTTTCAGAGCAAATTGTCGAAAAAAGTTCAGGCGGTACACCCAACTTGAAAGAAGATATACTTCTGGCATGTTTAAATTTAAACTTTTCAACAACAATAAGTGGGGAATCGATTTGACTTTTTACATATGCTGCAACATCATCCGATGACGTATCGGATGCCAGCCTAGAAACAAAAACAAATTTATTAAGTGGCACAACAACCAGAGGCTTATGTGCCCCAATTGTAACGCCAGTAGAACCAATAGGCACACTAGCTGTTGGACCGGAGGACTCACTTATAGGATCACAAATTATGTGGCAAGGCTATCGTTAAGATTCCTTGCCGGGGAGTTAAATAAAAGTAATGAGCTAGCAATAGTACCCATGGGGGGATTATTGCGAGGCACCAGAAGCGGTTTAGTGGGCAGGACAGGTGGGGCAGTTATTGGATGAGGTCCCGAAGTCTTTTTACGCTTCGGGGATTCAGTTATCCCTTTGCCTTTTTTGAAATTGGACTCTAGCTGCTCGAAAGACTTTTGCAGGTTATTAAAAGCAACATGCATACTTTTAAAGCCTTCGTGAGTCTTCCTCATAAATTGCGTAGACTCTTTCACCGCCTCTTTGCAAGACCCACAATACCATTTAAGGCCTGTGTCAGCAAGCAGACATTCCCTGGTTTTGGCTGTAAGGCCAGCACCTTTCATGTGGATGATGTTG
>JAEIGR010000059.1:600000-920199 GCA_018904305.1 Scaptomyza montana | reverse complement strand
ACAACCTTATTTTGCCATCCAAATTTAAGATTAATGCAAAGTTCAAGAAGAATAGAGCACCTTACAATGGTTTCATGAATTTACGAAATATCTCAGATCAATGAAAAACAAATCCTTTAGCGACAATAAGTGTTGAGCACTAAAGAAAATGCATCTCTTTAAGAAATAATTATAATAATTAAATGAAAAAATAAAACCTAATAACATGGCATCTAGAACAAAAAGGTGTTGTTCTTATTAAAATTAATAATTAATACAAAAAAAAAAATAAATAAAATAAAAGAAAGAAAAAAATGGAAGTGAGATGTAACAAAACTGCAACTATCACAGTTAAGGAACAGTAGTAGTAGATACTTAACCCTTAAATTAAAACAGCTAACGAAGATATACTTTTCGAAGCAGTGTAAGACTCATATCTCGAACTGTTAAGCTAGTTCAATGCACTTCCTTATTAAATGTAATAAAAATGATGATAATAATGAAATAAAATATTACCATCCATCAATTAAAAGAAATTAATAACGAAATTTTCTTAGTTTAAGCAATGAGTTTGGAAATATAAAAATCTTACATAATCACTAAGAAAGTAGAAAGGTATATAGGTTGACAGTTAAAATATATTAAAGCAATCAATTATAAAGTGAAAAATCAATGTCCGATCGATTTCCCTGTTAAAATTAAGCTAACGTATTAGGGACAATAATACAATCTATCTCGTTTTAAGCGTAAATTCTAGTCAAAATAGCTAACAACATAACATAAAATTTTTAAAAAATCAAAAGAATACTAAGTTGATGAAAACGATTAAGTATTACACAAATTAAGATAGGGTATCAGACAACATCAATAGAAGAATTTTTGAAGTCAGTAAATGAGTACAAAACACATTCTTTATACATTTTTATCGTAAGTGGCATACTGGGAAAGAGAATAGTAAAAACCGTGTGTATAAAAAAAAAACAATCCAGCTGCTTAGAATATCTTACTGTTTTCATTTTCTTTATTTTATAAATTTAATTGATATGTGAGTTTGATGAAATAGTTTAAGTCGAGTATAATAAATAGTTTGATGGATATCTTAAATATGAAAAGTGTCATTTGACGAAAATCTTTTAGCGAGCAGACGGAAAGTTAAGGAAAAGATTATTTGTTAAGCCGAAAAAATTACCTTAAGGTAGCGTTTACAATGTCAGCTTAGCTTGGATTGAAGCTTTTAAAAATCTGAAATCCACGCTGGTAGTTTACAATGTCAGCGTGAACAATGCAATCAGCTGATTCGACTCAGCTAACACATTTGCAATGGCGCGAAAATTTAACGATTTGCTTTTCTTACAAAACAATGATTTTATTGTTATATATGCGTTAATATGTAGTAAATAAATATTAAATAGTGAATTATATTAACATTTACCTCTGTATTGAGTAAAATAGTGGTAAAAACATTGGAGCTTACGAAGATGCGACACCTATTGACAGCCATTTTGAGTAACTTAGTTGCTAATTTCGAAAATGCGACACCTATTGACAGCTTTTAAAACTCAATTTTTGAATAGTTTTTTTCCACTCTAAGCTGAGATACAAGCGAGACCGGTTACAGAATGGAAATGAGGGAGACAAACTTATGTGAAAAATATGTGTGTCAGACAGGAACAAAACATTTTCCAATCTCACGCTGACATTGTTAACGCTGCCTAAAGAATTTAAAGAATGTAAAAGCAAAATAAAATATTACTGAGATTGAACAGAATCGAATATATGGGTATTAAAAAAATAAATATATATAATAATAAATTCAATAAACGATGAAGTATAAATATTAAGATCTAAATAATTTTGTTGAAACATGATTTATTATACCAGCTACATGAACTTCTTTAAGCTTTCAAAATAGTGACACACATAAAAGCATTCTTAGATATGTATATAGTGAGTACTAGAACTTAGGCTTATAATATAGACTTAAAAAAGCTTTTTATCAAGCCGAAACAAAATCATGCAGTATGACTTGTGTGTTCTACCGACTATAACTATATGTCATTAATATAAATGTTCGGTGTTTGTGTTTGCTTAATCCCTCAACGGAACAAGCTTAATATAATTCTCAAATTTAACATACTGCAAAAATCTATAAAAAAAAAAAAATAATAAAATAAAATTGAAACATACCTATAAGAAAAACATAATTTGATAGTTTATAAACAAATAAAAAATATTAAAAAGTTATACTAATTAGTAACAGAAGTCAGTGCAATAATCAAAACAGATATATGCAAATAAAGTTTAGAAACGTAAGTAGCGAACAAGTTGGGTGTGCGTTAGAAGGAGGGACAATCAATTAACATACCACCTGCATTTCATAGACGCTCGTGTATAGAATCGCATAAAGGAGCGTGTTTTAATATAATAATATAAGCAGGATCGCTTTCCCTCTATAGCACTTTAACCCCCTAACACTTACTCCCTCTAGCACTAACTCTCTCTTTCTCCCTCTAAAACTTTCCCCATCTTACACCTTCCCCCTATAACATTACAATCTAAATCTGCAAGTCTCAATACTCTTGTTTAAAAACAATGTTTTGATCTTGCTGCTGCTGCTGCGAAAGAAAATTCCCATCCCTTGCTTACATAATCCTCACGAATGTTGTTGTTGCTTTTGATCATAAGAATGCGGCCTACGAACGTACTGCCCTTTGACAAGCGTACTTCAAACAAGCACAGTCTTGTCTCAACCATTTTATCCTTTGGATCACTGGTTTTCACAACCATAAACATTCATTGTTTATGTTTTGCCTGCAGGTGTGCAAGACAACGCACCTCAAACAGGCGCCCTCTCGACTCTCTCTGTCTTATCTACTTATTCGTAGTTAAGAAACCTGCGCACAGTTGACTCCCCTTGACTCTACAAACTTGTAGCTAAGAAACCTTAATAGTTTCAAAGGCAATGTACTTGGCTCACTGATCCTCACGGACGGTGATATCTATAACATATTAGCCAACTAATGTACTTGACATTTGACTAGTGCACTTCAAGCATGCACAAGCTTGTCTCTAAGTCTTCCTCCCTCTAACACTTTCCCCCCTCTAACTCTTTCTCCCTCTTACACACATTCTCCTTCTAACACTTTCCACCTCTAACTCTTTCCTCCTCTAACATATTTGAATCTTAATCTACAAGTATCAATACTCTTGTTTAAAAACAATGTGTTGATCTTGCTGCTGCTGCTGTTGCTGCGTAGGAAAATTTCCATTCCTTGCTTACATAATCCCCACGAAGTTTGTTGTTGTTGTTGCTGTTGACCATAACAATGCAACGTACATCGAACAAGCGCTCGCTTTTCTTTATTCTCTATCCTTTCTTCCTTTGCACACTGCTCCTCATAACCATAAGCATTAATTGTTTATGTTTTTCCTGCAGGTGTGCAAGGCAACGCACGTCAAACAGGCGCCCTCTCGACTCTCTCTTATCTACTTATTCGAAGCTAAGAAACCTGCGCACAGTTGACTCTCTCTCTCTTATCTACTAACTTGTAGCTAAGAAACCTTAATAGTTTCAAAGGCAATGTACTTGGCTCACTGATCCTTTCGGACAGTGATATCTATAACACATTAGTCAACTAATGTACTTGATCTTTGACTAGCGCACTTCAAGCATGCACAAACTTGTCTCTAAGTCTTCTAACACTTTCCCCCTCTAACACTTTCCCCCTCTAACACTTTCTCTCTCTCACACCTTCTCCCTCTTACACTCCCCCTCTTTCACCTTCTCCCTCTAACTCTTTATAATCTTAATCTACAAGAATCAATACTCTTGATTAAAAACAATGTGTTGATCTTGCTGCTGCTGCTGCGACAGAAAATTCCCATCATTGCACACATAACCCCCCCCCCCCCACCACAGGTGAAGGTTTTAGTTGATGTTGTTGACAATTACAATGCACGTGTGCAGAGCAACGTATTTAAAACTGAAGCACACTTGACTCTAGCACTAAATGGTTAAATAGCTAAAACTGATCCTGTCATTATCACAACCATAAAGATCAATGTTAATGGCCTGCTTGTCAAACAGGAGCACACTTGACTCTAATACAAATTGGTTACATAGCCAAAACTGATAGTGTGAACACTGGTTTTCACAACTTGACACCCGATCCCTTGCTCACAAACCCACATGAATGTTGTTGTTGTAGTTGTTGGCAAAAACAATGTATGCTGTGGCTTGCTTGCACGTGTTCAAGGCAACACACTTAAAACGGGAGCACACTTGACACCAGATCCTATGATCACTGATTCTCAAGGCTGCTATTGTTGATGTTGCTCTTGACAATAACAATGCATGTTGTGGCTTGCTTGCAGGGGGTAAAAGACAACGCACGTGCAAACAGATGTACACTTGACACCAGATTCTATGATCACTGATTCTCGCAACCATAACAATGCGGCCTAGGAATGTCATGCCTTTGTCCTTAATACCTAGTCTAATTAATGCGTGCGCGATCATGGGGAAAAAAGGGTCAGAAATTTTAGTATTGGGGGTAATAAAAGTGTAAAAAAAAGGGTCATAAAATTTGATGGGGTCATAAATTATGATTGGGGGTAATTAAAGTGACAGCTACTTCCTGGGGTAGAACCGCCACTTCCCTACTACTGAGGTCCACTAGGGGCAACAATAAGAGCTATGAGACCGAAAGACCTCAAGGAAGCTTACGAATGGGCTACCAAGGAAAGACAAATATATTTTCAACAAAATAAGCGTAGTGCAGACGGTAGTAATTCTGGACACAATCCAGAAAAGAGACAGAGAATCGAAAACAAAGGTAACAACTCATATAATAACAATCGATACAACGGAAACAACCAATACAAAAACCCACAGAACAATTCACGAAATATTTCTAAGCAAACCAACAATTATAAACAAGACATGAATTCTCGCTCTGTCCCAGCAATAATGCCTAAGCCCGACAAAAATTACAGTTATGAGCAAAACAGACAAAGGTACGATAACACTCAGAGGAACAAACCTTCGTTCCACAATATTCAAGAAAATTTTGAGAAAAACCAACAAGCTTCACTACACAACATAGACGAAGATGCAAATTTTGACACTGCAGCCTCGACAAACCAACGGGTTACATAAATAAAGCCAATCACGGTTCGTCACTACCATTTGTACTCCTAGAACTACAACTGGGAAATCCTCTAAAATTCTTAGTCGATACAGGTTCAACCTTTTCCTTTATCAGACCACACTTAATAAACCAAACGGACCAAATTAACCTCGAAAACCCAGTTTCTATTAAAACAGTACTTAACGTACATACTCTGCATACGAAAACCAACGTCAAGCTATTTAAGCAATTTAATGATAACAGAGATTTTCCCTTATTGTTATTCCAATTCCATTCGTACTTTGACGGACTTATAGGAATGGATATTTTAAAGCAATCACAAGCTAACGTAAACTTCAAAGATTTCTCCTTAGAGACCCCAAATTTTCAAACACAGATATATTCTGAAAATAACCACGCAACACAAGTATTCACTATAGAAGAAGCAGCAAAAGTAATAATACCGTTACCAGTTAAGCTGCAAAACGGTCCTTTTCTTTGCAACAGAATGCGAATTCAGGAAGACCTGATTATTTCTGGCGGTCTTTATAACGCTCATAATAACTTAAGTTATATGGAAATCACAAACTTTTCTACAGACGAACAAAAATTCTGCCTAGACTCTCAGCTTGAAGTAGAACCATTTAACGAAGACGACCACATTGAAATCAACGTTATGTCAAAAACAAATAAAGAAAATAAGACTTTAAAAACCAACCTTAATACAAGACTACGAACCGAACACCTTAATTCAGAAGAGAAAAATGCACTACAAGATTTGTTCCAAAAACTCCCTGGAATTTTCTATGACAAGACAGAAAAACTTACATTTACTAATCTAGTTAAACATAAAATAAAGACCACAGACGAAATACCAATTTATAAACGACCATTCAGATACAGCCACGTTGAAGGAAAATAAATCCAACAACAAATATCCAGAATGCTCGATCAAGACATAATTAGACATAGTCACTCTCCATGGAGTGCTCCGGTATTCTTAGTTTCTAAGAAACTGGACGCTTCAAAAGAAAAAAAATGGCGACTGGTAGTAGACTACAGAAAACTAAATGAAAAAACCATCAAAGACAAATACCCTATGCCCAACATAAATGAAGTACTCGACAAAGTAGGACGGGCAAAATACTTTTGAGCATTAGACTAAGCTAGTGGATATCATCAAATTGAAATGGACCCCAAAGACATAGAAAAGACCGCATTCTCAGCAGAAGGTGGCCATTTTGAATTCGTAAGAATGCCTGGTCTAACCAATGCTCCGGCAACTTTCCAAAGAGTTATGGACAGCTTATTGGCCGACCTAAATGGCAAAAGTTGCCTCATCTACTTAGACGATATTATCGTATTTTCACTCTCACTGCAAGAACATATTAACGACCTAAAAACAATTTTTAAGAAAATAAATTCAGCTAACCTCAAGCTACAACCCGAAAAATCCAAATTCCTCAGGAAGGAGATCGAATACTTAGGACATGTAGTTTCAGAACAAGGTATCAAACCTAATCCAAACAAGTGCAAACGTTGCAGTCGGACGCAACCGACTGCGGCATACTCGATACCAGTATTAAAACCGGTAAAAATAGGCCTGATTGCAAAGGGGTACGGATGCGGCAGGGGTGTACGCTGCCTTAAAGATTCTCCGATGCAGATGGGGATGCCACCAGCTATATTCCTTCCAAATTTGGTGACTCTAGCTCAAAGTTTGTAAAATGTAGGGAAAGGGGGGGCTGGGTTCGGTATGGGTAGTTGTGGAATCAAAATTTTTGATGCAGATCTTTGTGAAATGTTAATTGCTATCTTCATACCAAATTTGGTGGCTCTAGCTCGAAATTTGTAATAAGTGGGGAAAGGGGGCTGGGGGCGGTATGGTTGGGCGAGGCATCCAAATTGTTGATGCAGATCTATGTGGAATGTCAATTGCTATCTACATACCAAATTTGGTGACTCTAGCTCGAAGTTTGTAAAAAGATGGGGCAAGGGGAGCTGGGGGCGGTATGGGTGGGCGTGGCATCCAAACTTTTGATGCAGATCTTTGTGGAATGTCAATTCCTATTTTCATACCAAATTTGGTGACTCTAGCTCGAAAATTGTAAAAAGTGGTGAAAGGGGGGCGAAATGGAGGGCGTGGTGTGGACGTGAAGCAAATTTTGGGGTCGTTGCCAGCTATCTTCCTACCAAATTTGGTGGCTCTAGCTCCACAACTCTGGAAGATACACGCATTCCCGTTTTTGACGAAGCGTTGGGGTGGATGGGGGCGGCTAGGGCAGTATCGGTGGGCGTGGCATCCAAACTTTTGGTGCAGTTTTTAGGGAGTCATCATCACCTATCTTGGCACCAAATTTGGTGGCTATAGCTCAAAAACTGTGGGAGATATAGCCATTTCTGATTTCAAAATGCGGGGGGGCTGGGGGCGTAATGGGTGGGCGTGGCTCCAAAACTTTGATGCAGTTTTTTGGGGTCGTTAACAGCTATCTTCCCACCAAATTTGGAGGCTCTAGCTCCTTAGCTCTGGAAGATACACGCATTCCCGTTTTTGACGAAGCGTTGGGGTGGATGGGGGCGGCTAGGGCAGTATCGGTGGGCGTGGCATCCAAACTTTTGGTGCAGTTTTTAGGGAGTCATCATCACCTATCTTGGCACCAAATTTGGTGGCTATAGCTCAAAAACTGTGGGAGATATAGCCATTTCTGATTTCAAATTGCGGGTGGCTGGGGGCGGAATGGGGGGGCGGGGCTCCAAAATTATTGATGCAGTTTTTTGGGGGTTGCTAATAGCTATCTTCTTACCAAATTTGGTACTTCTAGCTGTAAGGATGTGCGAAATATGTGGATTTATCGGTATTGGGTTATCGAATTTATCGATTTGCCAGCCCCCCAGTTATCGTAGAACCCCCATCTTGACACTTTAATTTACTATCCCATAGATAAAAAGAATTGGAAAGTTTCAAGTCTCTAGCTTGAAGGGTGTGGAAAAAAGTTGCGAACATACGGACGGACAGACGGACAGACGGACAGACACCATGACGGACATTGCACAAAACCAATATACTCTTTACCTTCGGTATCGAGTATAAAAAACTAGAGACAATCAAAGCCTTCCCCATCCCTAAGACTAAAAAACAAGTCAAATCATTCTGGGGTCTATTGGGCTATTATAGAAAGTTCATCAGAGATTTCGCTCAAATCACAAAACCACTGACCCAACAATTAAAAAGCAACGCTTCAGAAATAACGAACGAAGAATACATAAATGCTTTTAATACTTGTAAAACACAATTATGCAACGAACCAATTTTACAATATCCCGAATTATCAAAACCATTTATCCTAACAACTGATGCTAGCAATGTAGCAATTGGCGCAGTACTCTCTCAAGGAAACTTGGGTGCCGACCGACCAGTAGCATTTGCAAGTAGAACTCTCTCAGATACGGAACAAAACTACTCAACAGTAGAAAAAGAAATGCTAGCAATTGTTTGGGCAACTAAACACTTTAGACCATACATCTTCGGTCAAAAATTCAAACTTGTAACAGATCATAGACCCCTTACATGGCTAATGAATTTTAAAGAGCCAAATTCAAAACTAGTTCGCTGGAAACTCAAACTCCTAGAATACGATTACGAAGTAGTCTATACTAAAGGATCACAAAATGTAGTGGCCGATGCGCTTAGTCGTATATCAGCAGACTTTAACGTTAATGATCTTGACAACACATCACAAATTAATCACGCCATAAAAATGTCCGATAAACCAATCAACGAATTAAATATACATATCATTTTTTAAGTTCAATCACCACAAAGAATAGAACAACTCACTCCTTTCACTCACAAGATAAGAAAAATCGTCTCAGAAGAAACATATAATAAAGAGAATACAATAATAGTACTCAAAAAAATACTAAAACCTCACAAAACCCTCGCTATTATTAGCACCAAACAATATATTCACAGTTATTAACGCAACATATGAAGAATTTTTTCAAAACACAGGATTATATAAGATCATAAGATGCAACCACTTAATAGAAGACCTTAATGATGACGAAACAATAAGTCTCATTTTGGAAAACTATCATACCAAGAACAACCATAGAGGAATCGACGAAACCTTTAAACATCTTAAACGGACAATTTATAACCCAAACTGTTATCGCGCGAACGCGACAAATCAGCTATGGCCAAACTCTAGGGTCGGCAAACCGTTTGATACGCAATAGACCACTAAACGCGTAGATGTAGTTTTAGTTATTTAATGTTCTTTCGGTCTTATTAATAATTACTCGACATTGACTTATAGCGTCTCGTGTTCTTATAGCGAAAAAACTAGTGTCTGCCTGTACTGTATAACTTACCGCGATCGATTCATTTCGCGACTGATTTGCATGTTTCATTTTCATCAGCCTTTGTTCATTTCTTTACAATTTACAGTTATTTTTCTCTCAATTTCCTATTCTACGTGACGTCACAAGTATCCAGCTATCTATCGATGACGATAATTAGCATAACGCGAGCATTTTACCATGCAGGGCTGCGTTGCAGTTTTGCACGGTAACATTCCCCCCCTTGCAAACTCTTACGCTCGACCGTGAGTTTGCACCTCTTGTGCTTGCGTTCGGACTCTGAGTTTTGCCAGCTTGACGACCGGTCGGGTAAGCAGTCCAGCAGCGGTGCGCACCACAGCGCTGCGTGCTTGGCCATCCTTTGCAGTGTGTAGCTCTAATACTACGCCTTTTCTCCAGTGCATCTTCGGATTCACCTCGTCCACGATGATCACTACGTCGCCGCATTCAATAGGATCATTTGGTTGGCCGCACCATTTGGCTCTCAGTGTGAGATGTGGAAGGAATTCTTTTATCCAGCGTTTGCGAAACCTCTCTGCAATAGCGCTTGCGTTTCTGTAGGACTTCGACAACAGTACTCCCAGCTCGCCCTGGTCATCCTTCGGCGCTATAGCACACGTCTTGCCTCTCAGAAAGTGATTCGGTGTCAGCACGTCAGCATTTACAGACTCTATGGGGATGAAAGTTAGTGGCCTGGCGTTCAGTGTACTCTCGATTCTAGCGAGGCCGGCTCGCAGTACAGGGTCTGCCACATACGTCTCCTCTAGTATATCCGATAGCACAGACTTCACTGAGCGGATCATCCGCTCCCACGCACCGCCCATGTGTGGCGCTCCAGGCGGGATAAATGACCAATTAATATCGGGATATTTTTGCTCTAGCTCGTCTGTCGAGATTCGTTCAATCTCTTGTGCTAGCACCTTGCTAGCGCCTCTGAAGTTCGTGCCGTTGTCCGACACGATCTTCCTGGGTACACCTCGTCTCGCTACAAACGTTTCGAACACTAAGAGAAAGGCATCCGTTGATAGCGAGTTTGCCAGCTCAATGTGCACTGCACGCACTGTCAAGCACGTAAATAGCACGCCCCATCGTTTCTCTCGTCTTCTGCCTACTGTGACTTCCATTGGTCCAAAGTAATCGACTCCAGTGCATGAAAACGGAGGCATGCTCACGGCTAGTCTTTCTGGGGCTGAAGGCGTGGCTCTCTTGTTGGAACATCTTTGGCACGATTTAATCACTGCGCGCATTCTGGCCCTCAGACCCCGTATACAGTACTGCTGTCTCATCTCGCTAATCGCGACCTCGCTCATGTGATGATGAAACTTGCGATGATAAAAGTTCACGAGCAGCAGCGTGATACCATGCTGGCCTGGCAGTATCACTGGACGTTTCGTTTCCACCATAACGCCTTCGATAGCGTCGATTCTTCCGCGCACTCTCAGTACGCCCTTCTCGTCTAGGTAGGGGGACAACTTGAAGATTGAGCTGCATCTTCTTACGTAACCTCCATGTTGCAGGCAGGCAATCTCCTCGCCGTATGCTTCGGCCTGTACAGCCTTATAAATGACGTTGTATACGCTAGTGATGCTGTTTGAGCGTACCAGGCTTGTGTACTCATTCTCCGGTTCCCTTTTGTATATTTTGCTCAGGAATCGCATTACGTTTCTAAGCGCATTTCTAAACCTCTCCCACTTGCTGAAGCGGGTCACATCTGGCAACAGCGCTGCCAAGCCAGGCTTCGTCTCAGCGGCCACGTGTACCAGGTGTACGCGCTCTAGTTCGGTATCTTTGAAGTCTAGGTTTGTGATGGGCCAGTTGTTTGGGTCTTCTCCTAGGAATGACGGCCCAGTGAACCACCTTGCGCTGTTGTGGAATCGCAGCTCCTTTGTCCACTTGGTTCCACCGTCTGCTACGTTAAGGTGCGATGGCACCCACCTCCATTCGCCTATATCTGACGCCTCTAATATTTCGCCAATTCGCAGGGCTACGAATTGGTGGTACTTTCTCGCGTCAGATCTTATCCAGTAGAGCACGTTCTTAGAGTCAGTCCAAAACGTTCGTTCCTGCATCTTTACAGACATCTGTGTTTCTAAATAGCTGGCTAACCGTAGACCTAGTATAGCTGCCATTAATTCCATGCGTGGGATCGAGATTGGTTTCAAGGGCGCTACTCTCGTCTTTGAAGCCACTAGGGAGCAGATGGCGACGCCATCTTTCTCAGTTCGTAGGAATGCTACGGCAGCGTATGCGTCGATGCTTGCGTCTGTAAATATGTGTAGCTGTATATTAGTGTTGCTTGTTATGTTTAGACAACGCTGTATCTTTATGTCGCCCACTAGCCGCAGTTGGTCAAGCCAGTGACGCCATTTTGACCTTTCATCTTCGTTTATGGGCTCGTCCCATCCCACTGCTGATCTCCATATGGCTTGAAGAATTATTTTTGCTAGGATGACGTAGAATCCAAGGAGACCTAGCGGGTCGAACACTGACATCACGATGCGTAACACTTGGCGCTTTGTTGTTTGGAACTTGTCCTCGTATATGGATTCATCGAACTTCAGAACGAACGTAAACTTGTCTGTTGCTGGTGTCCACCACATTCCTAAAACTCGCTCGTGCTGCGGTTCCTTTGCATCGATTCCCCATGCTTCTTGTTCTGCAGCGCTTTCACCTGCCAACGCGCACGCTACTTCTGGCGAGTTAGATCGCCAGCTACGCATTTCAAAGCCGCCTTCAGCATGAATGGACCTGACTTGCAGCGCCATCTCAGTAACTTCCGCCTCCGTCTCGCCGCTTTGCAGCCAGTCGTCTACGAAAGTATTTCTCACGATCGCTTCTGCTGCTTGGGGGTAGTCCTTGGCAAAACGTTCCGCATTCTTGTTCTTCACGAAGTTTGCTGCTACTGGGGAGCAGGAGGCACCAAAGGTCATAACTTGCATGATATACCTGTCTGGCTCGCGAGTGCGATCGCCATATCTCCAAAGAAATTGTTGTGCTACTTGATCCTCTCGCCGTATTTTAATTTGATGGAACATTTCTCTTATATCGCCACACACAGCAACGGCCTTTTCTCTGAATCGAATCAGCACGCCTACCAGCGATGGTGTCAGGTCAATCCCTTTTAGAATTGAAGAGTTGAGAGCGACCCCGTCTACTCTGGCAGCGGCGTCCCATACAAGTCTCAGCTTACTTTTATTCGGATTGCTAATCACGAATATCGGCAAGCACCATGATCGTTCCTCATCGATCGTCTCATGCGTCTCCAGTCGGCGCACATATCCCTGCGTTTCGTAGCGCTTTATTGTAGCGTTCACGAACTCTCGCAACTTCACGTCTCGCTCCATACGCGTCTCCAGACTCAGCAGCTGGTGCATTGCCATGCCCCAAGACTTGGGCATGGTTATTCTTTCATGCTTAAATAGCAATCCTGTTTCCCACCGCTTCTCGTCAGGTAGGTACCTTGTAGTACTCTCCAGTATCTCGAGCGCTCGTTGCTCTTCTTTGGATTGAAGCGTGCCCTTAGGGGCACTCACGCCGATTGCGTCTAGAGCAAAGTTAGCTTTCACCATGTCGTCTAAAAGTCTGTCGTTGTTGCACTCGCATACGTGCATCACTCGTAGACCTGATGAATCCTGTCGCTTGTTGCGGCCGTAGGGTGACCATCCTAATCTGGACTTGGCAGCTATCAGCTCAGCGTTATCTGATTCTTTGTCCACCAATGGTACTCCTAACCTTGCGTTGTCCAGACCGATTATAATCGTTGCACGTTTTTCTTTGTACGTCTGTATGGGTACCTTTTGCAGATGCCGATGAGCTTTTATGGTGGCAGCGTCTAACGTCTGGCTCGGCAAGTCTAAGCTGCGTATAGTGCGCACATTACTCAGCGTGTATTTACGTGCTTCCTTGTCTCTCGCAGATATGCTGAACGAAACTCTTTTCGAGGCTAGTTCCTTCTGTGTAATGTCACCAGTCCACCTCAGGCACAGCTCATCTGATGGTCCATCGATCTGCAACTCCTCGGCCACTCTTGCCTCTAAGAGTGTGCAAGCTGATCCTTCATCTATTAGCGCATATGTGTGCAGCATCTTGGATGGCCCGTACAGTGTAACAGGCACGTACCGGAACAACGCTTTGTCGCTCTGGCCTGTATGCAAAATAACAGCGCTATTGATACGGTTTTCTGGAGCTGTACTCACGTTTCCATATTTGTTCTCGTGCAACAGTGGATGGTGCACCTTGGTACACCCGTCGACTCGGCATCTCTCCTTGCTCTTACAGTGTTTTGAAAAATGTTTACCAAAGCATAGCCAGCAAAGTTTGTTCTCCTTGACAAACCTCCATTTGTTTTGTCCACTCAAATTCCTGAACTCTTCGCATGATTCCAGCTTGTGCTTCTTCCCGCATTTGTGACAGCCTCCTGATGCAGTCGACTCTGTGTCATTGTCGTTGTGAATCAGTAGTCTGGAACGTACGTGCTTATTAGTCGACTTGGTCTCGCGTTGATCTGCTGCTGTTGTTATTGGCATAACGGTGCTCGCGCATGATGCTAATTTAAACAACCAGTCGTCGAATGTCGGTATATCTACTTTCGCTAGTGTACAGCTATATCGTGCCCAATCCAGCTTCAATTTATCCAGCAAATTGCGCAGAAGCATTGGGTCTCTGAGGTAGTCGGCAAGTCCTACGGCGCATACTGTTGCGCAGTAATTTTGCACTGCTAACGCCAGATGAATCAAGGACTCTAGATTGCTGTTTCTCACTGGCGGCTCCATCCTAAGCTTCGTGTGTAGGCTCTCATAGATCGCATCTGGTCTGCCGTAAAGCATACGAAGAGTGCTCAAAGCTTGTGGCACTGTCGCTGGCACCATTAACTTGCCACGCACCGCTTCAAGGGCAGCTCCACGTAGGCATTTTTGTAACCGGATCAGGTTCTCCTGATCTGTGAATCCACACCTTTCATTCGATTGGTTGTAGTTAGCGATGAACATCGGCCACTCCTCTGGGCTACCAGAGAAGCTAGGAAGATCTCTACTGATCACCTGTCTCGTTGCTAACTGAGATGCTGTAAGAGACACATTCTGAGTGGAATTAATGTTCGTACTATATGTTGGTACTTGCTGCTGCATGTAGCTGTCGGGGCACGCTCTCGCTACATGTGGAGTCTAGTACTCGTTTTGTGGCGGAGTTGATGCAGTTGCGTTTGGCCTTTCTGCCCGTTGTTGCCTTTCGTCGACGTGCGTATTCGGGAGTCCTGAACGCGGGGCTTGCGTTGCTCTTTCGATCACTGTTGATCGCTCCCGATCTTCGCAGGTTCCATACACCGTTGAATGCAACACGCCGTCAAGCAGAGCTAAGCCTTGGCCTGCTCTTGTTGTCTGGTAAGCCTCTCTGCTGTGTGTTGGGGTCACGTGTCGCTCCTCCCACGCCGCTCGCGCTCCTAGTTGTGCCCATGTGACTTCGGCAGCTGTGGACGAGTTGGCCGTGGCAATTGTCTCCACTAAGTTCACACCCATGTGCGTACCGCCTGCTCGATTCATTTCCACACTGCTGTTTGCATTCACCTGCGATCCCAGCGACATGGCTCCATTGACCACCGTCGCTGCACCAAGTAGTGAGTGCGTGTCCTCTTCAGGCTCATGTACTGGCAGCTTGCTCTCGTCTGTGTTCGCCATGTTGTGCGCAGCACGTGGTTGGTTGCTTCCAGGTTGTTTGCACACCGTGGCTTGTGTTATACAGTTGCGAGCTTAACCTCACTTTCGCGTCTTAATTTGCTCAAGTGCAGGTCAAAGTTCATGCATATACGGAACTCACCAATTGCCTTTCAAACGCTATTCGAATCCAAGTTGAAATCCGTTTCCAATGTATAAGGCAATCCAATAGCTAATAGTTTTTTCGAATGTTATCGCGCGAACGCGACAAATCAGCTATGGCCAAACTCTAGGGTCGGCAAACCGTTTGATACGCAATAGACCACTAAACGCGTAGATGTAGTTTTAGTTATTTAATGTTCTTTCGGTCTTATTAATAATTACTCGACATTGACTTATAGCGTCTCGTGTTCTTATAGCGAAAAAACTAGTGTCTGCCTGTACTGTATAACTTACCGCGATCGATTCATTTCGCGACTGATTTGCATGTTTCATTTTCATCAGCCTTTGTTCATTTCTTTACAATTTACAGTTATTTTTCTCTCAATTTCCTATTCTACGTGACGTCACAAGTATCCAGCTATCTATCGATGACGATAATTAGCATAACGCGAGCATTTTACCATGCAGGGCTGCGTTGCAGTTTTGCACGGTAACACCAAACCTTAAACAAAAAATAACCCAATTCATCAACAACTGCAGCACTTGCCAAAGACTAAAATACGACAGACAACCACAAAAAACCATGTTTCAAGAAACAGAAACCCCAGAAAAACCCATGGACATATTACACGTAGACATATATACAATAAACGGAAAAAACATCCTTACAATCATAGACAAGTTTTCAAGATTCGCATCAGCATACACCGTGACAGCTAGAGACAGTTTCAACATCGTAAAATATATGAGACAATTTTTGAGTATTCACGGAATACCCAAAAAACTCATATGCGATCAAGGATCAGAATTTGCAAGTAAAATTTTTACCGACTTTTGCGCACAGTACGACATACAAAAACATACGACATCGTTTCAACAATCTTCAAGTAACTCCCCAGTGGAGAGATTACATTCTTCCTTAACGGAAATTTACAGAATAAAGGCCCATTCCCAGCAAAAAAAATTTCATTTATGAAAAGTGCTCAATTATTTCGTTAGGTTCCACATAAAGTTAGAGTGACCAGCTGTGCCAAATATTTTTATGGAAAAATTTAAATATTTGTTGGTCACCTTGTTTGATTCATTTGCTCATTGTGTTAACAAATTGCAGAAAATTAAAGAAAAAACATGGAAAATAGTGATTTCGCGATGGCATTAGCTGCTTTCATGCTTCTAAGGAGAAGGCGGAAAGCTAATGAGCTAAAACGAAGCTTGTCGCACCGTAAATGTTGGGTGAACCCATATTTACTAAAAAGGGGTGAAAAGGGACGCTTCAAAAACGACGTAAGTTTTGAGATAACTTGTACATACATATGTATGTAAATTATCTGATACATATTTAATAGTTTCAGAATATGATATATACCAATAATATATATATTCAATAAATCAATTTTGTCAGCGCGAGAGAAGCTATCAAGTCGCTTACGTTTTAAATTTTTTTGGCGCGTCCATTGTGTTTGCTGCACGAAATAGTTGTGAAGCTATTATTCCGTTTTTAAGAACAGCTGATTATGGAATCCACAATTGTTCCACTATCGGAACTATCGATGAACTTTTCTGATGGTTGCTGGGAATTTAAAAACGGAGAGCATGCACGAAAATTTCTGACAACTGTTTTTTTTATATAGAGTTGCAGCTAAAAATTACGTTTCGCAGCTGCTGGGAATGGGCCTTAATTTACGAATCAAGAAAAAAAGAAAAGCTTGCATGCGATCACGATGATATACTTTGGGAAACATTAACCACATACAACAACGCTATTCATTCTGCAACTAATTTCACACCATTCGAACTATTTTCGAGTAAAACCCACATATTCGAGAAAACAGCCAAATTTAATAACGAACACGAGTACCTACAAACATTAAACACGTACCAGGAGGAATTATACCCAGCAATTAAAGACAGACTACTAAACATGAAACAAAATAGAACGTCAAAACTAAACAAAGACAGAGTTCAACCCCTAAACTTAGAAGCTGACACAATAGTTTTTCGAAAAGAAAATAGAAGAAATAAATTAACTCCACGCTTTTCTGAACATCAAGTTTTAAAAGATAATGGTCCTACAATAATATCAACGAAACGGCAGAAAATACACAAATCAAAATTAAAACGCAGAATCAAGACCACCAACCTTAATGATCTCACTCAACGTTCTACGACTTAATCATCACGACTTGTAGAATATTATAAAAACAAAATATTTAATAATCTTAGAACACAAGAACACAATAAGATCCACAGGCTTCAATATCTAAATAGAATATATATATATTATAAAATCGATGTACTACACAATTATCTAAACAGTATACTATTAACTAAACTAAGTTTATTTCCGAAATTCATCCTTTTCATCCAAAGAAATTGCTAATCAAACAAATCTTGTTAAAGCAAACTTTGTCAATCAAAACAAACGAACATCTGTACAATCTGCTTAAAATGGCCACTTCGGTCAATGAAACCAATCATGTTAAATTTTAAATCATGTTAAAGTTCCAACTTTTGAACAAACAATTTATAACCTTGCAAGCATTAATACCGTGCCAAAAAAATGTTCCTTAATTTATAGCTTATAAGAACACAAATAATGTAAACATTTATGTAGTTATAAGCGTACATTTCTATATAACGAGTACATATGCAAACCACAAGATGTAGAGGGCGCTACGCGGGATAACAACTGCCTAAAAAATCTGATCACGTACAGCAACTGCGTGGTAAAGATCAACAAAACAATAGAAGAAAATAACCTGGAGAAACTACAACTGGACAATAAACACAGACGAAAAAAGAATAATAACCAATCATCTCTTAGCAGTCTACTTACTGCTATTCATTGTGGCAGTACTTATCTTCCTAACGTTCTTTACTCCTGAGCCACTGCCAACAACCTTCGTTCAGGTCATTCCATCGTTATGGCCCTCACTCCATTACAGGGGGGGGGAGGAGTTACCTACTCGGTACCCGTCACAATTACCCCCTTCTAAAATACCAACAACGCCGCCACTGAAGTTGTTGCCGCCGCGACACATTTCAACATCTCGCATAAATGCAGAATATCGCTACATACAATACTCTGGCGGCGACGGCCAGTACAGCGATTGCGAGGCCACTGGCGCTGCACCGGCGCCCAGCCAAATTCTTAGAATCAACGGCTTGTCGATGCTAAGGCATAAATGAATTCTCGTGCCAACGGCTATGCAGCGACTTCTAACCGGCGACGCGACAAACTACAATTCTTAGAATCGACGGCTTGGCGATTCTAAGGCTACTTGGCTACTTGCATACTCAATGTATGATCATTCCAAATTTACTCTTCAAATTGAGCAGTTGATAAATAAAATATATTTAAATTAAGATAAACTCCAGGACTTTCACTTCTCCTTTGGCTACAACTATAACTCACGTGGCGGATGTCGTTCACGCGCTGCTGTCGTGGCTTATCACTTAGCGGAGTGCAATTTGGGTGCACTTGCGCCGTCGCTGCTGAGGCATTTTGGTATTTGTAAGATTTGTCGTTAACTCATATAAATCCTGATTCTGAATAGTTATTCTAACTCCATCATTGCTTTTAAATGTTTGTAGATAAGGAGAATAACTGTGATATTCTTTTTTGATTATACTCTCATCCGAATAGGCTTTCTCTCGAACATTCAATACACTACTCATTATGTTCTTAATTTTAGACCCAAAGATTTTAAAAATAATTTGTTCTCGGCTGTAAGTACTTTTTTCGTCGACATGTATCCTTCTATAGTAGAACTTAAAGTATTCGCTGGGGGCTGATAGCACAACCATACCATATCAAAAAGGTTTTGGTATAACCACAAATAAAAAAATCAATTTTTTATGAATGAGCTAACCAATAAACCGCTTTCGAACATTGATATTATAAACTTCGCACGCAAATATTTCCCTCATTTCAGAGGGGTTTATATGAGAAACTCTTTACCGAAACATGTAAGAAAAAGAGAATGCGTTATCGTTAACTTGGACTCGTCAACCGGAGCTGGAACTCATTGGGTAGCTTACTATAAGGCGGAAAAGGAATGTAGATATTTTGATAGTTTTGGAAATTTACCACCCCTATAGAACTTATAAGATATTTGGGCGAGAACATTCAATACAATTACAATCAAGTACAGCGATTTGGTACATTTAACTGCGGGCACTTATGTCTTAAGTTTTTAATGCTCACCACAAAATCTTTATCAAATTAATTTTTATATCAATCAAAATAAATACTTTACATTTAAATGGTTTAATAAATAAGAAAAAACAAAATTTTATTATTTTTGAGCATATATATAAATATTGTCTTTAAACTATCTCAGTTTGTTTGGAGTATCTGATTAGTTCACATATAGCAGACCCCTGTTTCGTGAAAACCTCAAACACCAAAATAACAGCAAAACAACAAGCTGTTACTAAAAAAATAACAACATCAAAAATAACCGCAAAACAACAAGCGGTTACTAAAAAAAAAAAATAAAAAAAAATCAAAACAACAAGCTGTCTCTGAAAAACATCAAAAATTAGCCGCAAAACAACAACCTGTTATTAAAGATACCCTCTTTTACTCTCGCTGATCAAGTTTATTGGTTTACTAACATAAATATATTAAAATGAATGAGCGTATACTAAAGGAACTAACAAAAACAAGAAACGCGTTGAAAAGAAAATTTCGAAGTATTACATTGGGTAAAGCTGCGGATGAATATCAGTTGGAGGAAACATTTAAGCCGATAACAGAACCACTCAAAAAGATAATTAAAGGAAATAAAGAAAATAAGCCACACTCCCGAATCAAAAAGGAAGGAAAAGATAAAAGTGTAAATGAGGTGGCAGAGAATGAATATACTAGTGCATTTTATGACGCAATAGTTAGGGAAATTGATGAAAAACAATCATTCCATAAATCAAATATACCGAGTGAACAAAGCTATATTAACGCTGCTGCAGTAGACAATAAAGATTATAATCAGTCAAATGTAGTAAGTGATGATAGTTATAATCTCAGTCTTAATGAGTTAGAGCGAGAGGGACAGCTAGATAAAGCATTTGGACCAACTAAAAATAAAGGAGAAACTAAATAAGGTAGCTCTAAAATACATGTAAACTACAAAAGACTAGAACTGGAAACGGGCGAAAAGTGGAATCTTACTCCTGGATTGTATTCTTTAATCTTTTTAAAAAATTCACATGAATATAACCAAATGGACCTGGAAGCATATCAGGAAATCTTGGAAAAAACAAATGCTCATAGGAAAAATCACATGCCTAATGAAGCACTAAAGGGTAATCGCTCCAGAAAATATACTGAAATTATTAAAAAAAACTCTTCCCGAAAGTTGTTGAGCCAAGTGCAATGTCTACACCTTTTAATAATAAACAAGTGGAAACGTTGCAGTCGGACGCAACCGACTGCGGTATACTCGCTACCAGTATTAAAACCGGTAAAAACGGGCCTGATTGCAAAGGAGTACGGATGCGGTAGTTATGAACGCTGCCTTAAAGATTCTCCTTAAAGATTCTCCGATGCAAATGGGGATGCCACCAGCTATCTTCCTTCCAAATTTGGCGACTCTAGCTCAACGTTAGTAAAAGTGGAGAAAGGGGGCTGGGGTCGGAATGGGTGGGCGTGGCTCCAAAATTTTTGATGCAGTTTTTGGGGGTTGCTAGTAGCTATTTTCTTACCAAAATTGGTAGTTCTAGCTGTAAGGATGTGCGAAATATGTGGATTTATCGGTTTTGAGTTATCGAATTTATCGATTTGCGAGCCCCCCAGTTATCGTAGAAGTCTAATCTAGACACTTTAATTTACTATCCCATAGATAAAGAGAATTGGAAAGTTTCAAGTCTCTAGCTTAAAGGGTGTGGAAAAAACTTGCACACATACGGACGGACAGACGGACAGACGGTCATACGGACAGACGGACAGACACCAGACCGACATTGCACAAAATCAATATACTCTTTACCTTCGGTAACGAGTATAAAAATATAAAAATATGATGCTCAACAAACATAAACCAAATTATGTATACTGGGATAATCCTAATGAAATTGTTGATAGACTTAAGCTTTTGATCGCTTCACAGGCAGCTGGTAACAGTAGTCATAATAATGAAATTGTATCGATAATTGAAGAGTTGCGAGAGGCAAACATAATATTCTAATAAATATGGTCTGCAAAAATCCAATATTCTTATTATTAATATGTCTCTTGACAAGTTTGGTCATTTCTCCAACGATAAAGAACGCTCGGAGAAGTTAAAAAGGGGAATTAAAACTGTGATGAGGATGGTAATCTAAATGCTCAAAGCAAACGCATAAAAAATTCGATCAACCCCATAAATAATGATGATTTGGTAATAAAAGAATACGTCGATGCTAAAGTATTCGATTTGAAAAAAAGTCAAGCGGCATTTATATCCCAGTTAGTAGAGAAAAGAAATAACAAGTTAAAAGATCTGTGTTTGTAGCGGAGGATCCAAAATGATAAGTCAAAACCCGTAGTTTGTATGTAGTATGCCTTTATTGTGGATGTGAATATTTTGTAGTATGTTTGTGTTATATGTAGAACTTTTTTCTTCAAAGAATGTTGCATTTTTTGTGCGTAGAAGGGTTGGTTCAGGAATGTTAAGGAGAAAACTAAGACATGAGCACAGTGCTTGGATGTTAAGCCTTTGTGGATGCTATGTTACATTAACATAAGGAGAGCAAACCACATTTTACAGTTATATCTTAGCTTAAGAACCATGAACATCAAACAATTTATGATTCATGGTTCTGGGTCTGGGTCCTCCTCCCCTTGCAGTATTGCAAAAGGATCTACTGGCTGCAAGTCCCGCATAGAACCCAGCCAAATACTGAATTTTGGGCCATTGGATAATTGTTCGTGCTAGGGAGGATTCCGTTGAGGATGATGTGAGGATACACATCCGCCCCGAGCGCCAAACACACCGTTGAACGATGATACCAGCGTTCATCGGCCAGAACAATGCTCTTGAATGCTGGGCGTCAGCAATGATCGGCCTGATTGGAGTGCGTATGCCGAAGTCAGGATCCACATGGACTAAATCTTCACGTCTGAAGTCGGTCATCCTTGATCGCAGAAGCACCGTGCAGACGCCCTCCGCACCAATACGTGTGACGGATAGCCCGAAAGCCGTTGCCAGTGACGTGGTGATGCGGTAAGTGGTGCTGCACGGGTCGATCATTACCCGGATGTCGAACGTCTTCAGCCCAGTGTCAAGCTTGACGATGGCTGTCGGCAGGACAATCACAGCATTGTGCTGCAATATCGATGTCAGCGATGTCTGGATGGACCTGGGATGAGCTGGCGACGGTGGGCGGTTGACGGGTGTTTGGAGACCGCATATGCAGAGAACTTGTGGCCCTTGGCGAAGCTGCTTGCTCACGCCTTTCGGTTGGGTGGATGTTGTAGTGAGCCTCGCGGAAGTGCAGTAGGGTGTGGTGGTTCTTATGGCAGACCTTGCACGTGCCGGCGCTACGGCAGGATTGCCCGGAGTGCTGGTGGGCCAAGCCATTTGGGCAGTACATATTAGGAAGTGTTTTTCAGCCGTGAGTCGCAAGAACCTTTGGCACTTCCTCAGTGGATGCACTCCTCTGCACATCCTACACCGGAAGGAGTTGGTATTGATGGGACGGTCGTGGTACGTGGCCTTGTGCGACGGCATCTTGTAAAACTTCTGGAAATAAAAGGAAGGATATAAGTATTTGTCGTCTGATCGTACTGAGTTGACAGATAACACGGAGGCACAGGACGATTGAACAAACGGTGTGGAGCTTTGGGATAGGACATCCCGCTTTATGTAGGATTGTGAAGTCTGTAGCAACGCTGGCTCTGATACTTTAGGGAAAAATGCCGATTTTGACCTTGACGGACAAAAAAACGCTTCTTGCCTTGACCCAGATGATAAGCTTGTCGCTGCTGTCGAAGCTGATGGTGCGGCGTACAAGGGAACTTCTTGATTTATTTCTGATTTAGACTCCGTTCCTGTAGTCAGTTGTGGAGTGAAAAGCATAGGATAGAGGGGCTGTGAGGAGCCAAATAAGGAATGTTCCTGAATAGCCACTGATGAGGCTGTATTAGTTGGCTCAACATATAGGGGGAATTCCTGCGTTGGAGCTTGAGAGATGCTTAGTTTTTGGGTCTGCGGCACTGGAACATCCTCCACCTCCCAAAATTTGGAAATGCGATGATCTAGCTGCATCCCGTCGCTGGTCGAAATTCTTGCGGAGAACGATGAAATTGACTGCAGCACAATTTTTGAAAGTGGACCGGTGAGAATCCATCCATCAAAGGTTAGGAAGAACCCCGCTTAAAATGACAGACGGAAGGATATCCGCGCCAATAAGAACATCAATCGGCGAACTCTGATGGAAAGTCGGATCGGCCAGCTCAATGACTGGGAGGTTCCTCCGGGAACTCTTAGGAACCGATATGGCGGGCAAGTTGCCGGCCAACTGAGGAAGAACGAACGCCGAAGCTTCTATATGAAGTCTTGGTTTTGTAGGAGAGCCTATCTCTATCTATATTAGAGCTCGAGCGGTATACGTAGCTCCCCGATGGCATACGTTAATGACCGCCGTGCCGAGTAGGACACTCTGTTCGTTGGCAGCAAAATACATTTGGACATTTGCTGCTGGTTGTAGGGTAGTGGACTGTATATTATTGGAATGAAGGGTAGCGGACTGTATGTTGGAATTGGAATTTGCATTTGAATCTCCCTGAGCCGAATCACCTCGATGCAGAAGAGTGTTGTGGCGACCCTTGCACGTAAAGCAACTGTGCGCACTGGTGCACTCTCGTAACTGGTGACCCCTTGCGAAACAGTTCAGGCAGAGTTTTTTCTGCTTTATATAAGCTGCCCGATCACTAACGGGAATTTGAAGGAAGCGTGTGCATAATCTGACCGGATGGTTCTCCTTGGAGCACAGGTCACACGTCCAGCTCTTGGAAGTTACTAGCGCTTGGAACGAGTTAACCCTCCTCGGGCCTTGGGGGATACGGGAATGGGAATTGGAAGCGGAAGAGTTGTGTGAAGTGGCAGTAGATTTCACATCTTCAATAGCTTCGAGCGTTCGGTAGCGTTCATTGAGGAACGCACTCAAATCTTGCCAAGCTGGAATTTCGCATTTTATGGATACTGATTGTTCCCATAGGGAAAGCGTGAGTTTTGGCAGCTTTGAGGAACACAGAAAGACTAGAATACAATCTGCGAACGGGGAAGACGCGTCAATATCGGAATGCTCTAGCGCCGTCAAGCATCGTTTGATGGTACTTTGGAGCTCCTTGATTGCTGCACCAGATTCGTGGTTAACCGGGGACAGGTTAAACAGAATTTTTAGTTGGAGAAGGGCAACGGAGTAGGTATTTCAACCCTTTCAAACGCAGACGCATTCTTAATTTGACCCTTCAGACGCGCAAGACATTTCTCGTGTATCGAGTAGCAGTGATCATATTTCGCCTCCATGGCAGTAATATCCTCATTGCTTCCGTCCTGTCTAAGTGCGCTAGAACACAATGCATATTCCGTCTCAACTTTCTCCCAAAACGATTGCAGCCGATCGCGGCGAATCTCGTAAGTGAAAATATTGTCATCTTCGGATGCGGGAGTGATCACGCGAGCCTCAAACTGGATAAGTTTGTCGGTGACGGAAATGAAACTTGTCAAAGACATTGTGTGGCTTCTTTGTACGGACCTGGTCTTTATCGGATTACGCTGCGGAAATTTGGAATTTAAATCCCTTTTCGGAAGTGCGCTTGGAAATCGCGATGATTTTGATGCGGGTGACACCAAAGGATCTTTTTTCGAGCGCGAAATAGGATTAACTTTAGGTTTTTCACCTTGCTGTAGTGGGTTTTTCGGAACACCAGTTGATTTTCTCGAACCTGATGGAGCGGACGAGATGGAATGACGACGCACAGTGGCGCCCGTAGAACAAGTCAGGTGTCAAAAATCAAAAATGGCATGTGCCTCTAAAAAATAGTGAATGAACCTACTTTATAGGAAATTTTCCAGCGATTTCAAATCTGCAATCTTTAATGTAACCGGATTTTTTGTTTAGAAGATATAGCTTTTCAAAGTTGTCTGATGTTTTGTGTTACATAAAAATCACAATTTTAAGGTAAAAGAAGTATATGTGACGCATATTTTTGTTAAATTAGAAATGGACAAGTGTACGTCGAAAAATTTTTGGTATGCAGTTTTATTGCTTATGGTAATAGAAACCAAAAAAGAGAAAACAGTTTAAGAAATCTTAACTTAAGGCAGAAAAAACTTAAATTAAATTTTTACTTCATTATAAAGAATTATATGTGACTCTTTCATATTTGGTTCAAATTAATAGTTTAATTAACTTAAATTAACAAAATTCGATTTCATTTGGTAAAGCTAATATTCAATTGACTTGCCATTTTTCATAATAACTGAGCTTAGCCGAAACGGCATGGAATTAACCAAAGATTGTAGGTGAGATAGGTCAATTTTTGACCATTCTTGCTCAATTGCTAATTTGAGCTGTTTTGCTGTCTCAAACTGGCGACAATTTTTGAACACAGCAGAGGATAGAATACCCCAGAGATCCTCAATGGGATTGAGGTCCGGACTCATTGCTGGCCACTTTAAAACTGGAATATTTCTCTCATTGAAAAACTCGGTAGTCAGCTTTGCACTGTGTATTGGCGCATTATCCTGTTGAAAGGTCCACTCATCGCCGTATAGCTGACTACCAAACTCCACCAACTCGTCGTCCAATAATTCCACATACATTTCGGCATTCATTCTGGTTGATATAAAGCACATTGGACTCTTTTCTTTATAGCAAAACGCTGCCCATACCATCACCGTTCCACCACCATGACCACGCTTATAGCAGGTGCGTCGATCCTGTCGCATATCTCGCCAATACTTCTTACAGCTGTCAGGTCCGTCCAAATTAAACTTCTTCTCGTCACTGAAAATAACACTACGCCATTCTTCGTCCCAGAATTGGTACCTGTGTGCAAACTCCATGCGTGCCTTAATGTGACGAGGTAAAAGCCTAGGTTTAGGTACCATAGTGGTATGTTTGAGACTCGGATTTTCATGGATTATTTGAATAATCCTACTTCTTGTTATATTTAGTCCCAATTGAGCCTTAATTTGTCCACTGCTCATTGAATCCACGGCTGCAAGACGTTGGATTTGACGTTTGCACCGGGTGTCAATAACAGTTTTCCGTCCACTGCGTGGTGTTGTGCCATATCCACTTGGATTTTTTAGGAAGTTGCATATTGTATTCTTATGACGATTGAGTTTCCTTGCGATTTCTATGTTTTTAGAACCGCTTTCATGCATTCCAATGATCAATCCTTGCTCATACTCCGAAAGGCTATTTCCACGAGGCATTTTGTACTCCCTAATACACAAAATTGTTAGCTAACGCAATTTATAGCATATATGTATACTCGCGTTTCAATTTAAAACAAAATTCTTGCAATTATACCTTTTTAAACCGATTATTGAGCAAAATCAGGGAGCGAAATGCAAATGTCACATATAATTATTTATTAGCAAAACCAATAGGCACGCTTACTTTTTAAGCTAACGGTAAACCGAATATGAAGAGAATGAGGAAATGATAGTTGTTTATACATAACAAGAGATCACCAAAACAAACTGCATTCTCAGAAACAAAGTACCGTTACCTAAAACGCAAAGATAAGCAAAAATATTTTGTCACATATAATTCTTTTACTGAGGTAGGTGATGATGACCCTCTAAAAACTGCATCAAAAGTTTGGATGCCACGCCCACCAATACTGCCCTAGCCGCCCCCATCCACCCCAACGCTTCGTCAAAAACGGGAATGCGTGTATCTTCCAGAGTTGTGGAGCTAGAGCCTCCAAATGGTGGGAAGATAGCTGTTAACGACCCCCAAAAAACTGCATCAAAGTTTTGGAGCCACGCCCCCCATTTCACCCCACTTTCCACACTTTTTACAATTTTCGAGCTAGAGTCACCAAATTTGGTATGAAGATAGCAATTGACATTCCACAAAGATCTGCATCACAAATTTGGATGCCACGCCCACCCATACCGCCCCCCCCCCCCTTTCCCCCGCTTTTTACAAACTTCGAGCTAGATTCACCAAATTTGGTATGTAGATAGCAATTGACATTCCACATAGATCTGCATCAAACATTTGGATGCCACGCCCACCAATACTACCCTAGCCGCCCCCATCCACCCCAACGCTTCGTCAAAAACGGGAATGCGTGTATCTTCCAGAGTTGTGGAGCTAGAGCCTCCAAATGGTGGGAAGATAGCTGTTAACGACCCCCAAAAAACTGCATCAAAGTTTTGGAGCCACGCCCCCCATTTCGCCCCCCTTTCCTCACTTTTTACAATTTTCGAGCTAGAGTCACCAAATTTGGTATGAAGATAGCAATTGACATTCCACAAAGATCTGCATCACAAATTTGGATGCCACGGCCACCCATACCGCCCCCCGCCCCCCTTTCCCCACTTTTTACAAACTTCGAGCTAGATTCACCAAATTTGGTATGAAGATAGCAATTGACATTTAACAAAGATCTGCAACAAAAATTTTGATGCCACGCCCACCCATACCGCCCCCAGCCCCCCTTTCCCAACATTTAACAAACTTTGAGCTAGAGTCACCAAATTCGGAAGGAATATAGCTGGTGGCATCCCCATCTGCATCGGAGAATCTTTAAGGCAGCGTACACCCCTGCCGCATCCGTACTCCTTTGCAATCAGGCCTCTTTTTTACCGGTTTTAATACTGGTATCGAGTATGCCGCAGTCGGTTGCGTCCGACTGCAACGTTTCCACTTGTTTTAGATATAAAATAGTGAAAAAGATGTGTTGCATGCATTTTTGGGCAATTTATGACATATAACCGTGAAAACCCATTTTTATTGATGTTGTTTCGTTCGTTTTTGTTAAGATACTTGATTTTTGTTTTTCAACACTTCAAGGAGATTTTTGAAAATGATGAAGCTGTAACTCAAATCACAGGGATAAACAACCAAATCGTTAAGAGATTGGGAACGATCATAAATGTTTTGAACTGCAAGGAAAAAGTTGATTCTGCCAAGTATGGAGAATATGCTTCAAAACAGCATCACTTTTAGCAGAATTATATCCGCAGAAAAAGTTGAACCCGACAGTCCATAAAATATTGGCGCATGGCAAAGATATAATTGAGTATCAGTCTTTGCCAATTGGAGAGCTTTCTGAAGAAGCACAGGAATCATTAAATAAATTTTATAAAAAATACAGATTGCCAAACACTTTCAAAGCATCAAGGGTGAGACAAAATGAGGACCTCTTCAACATGCTAGCAGCATCTTCAGATCCACTTATTTCATCACTGAGGCATGTTAAGTCAC
Source organism: Scaptomyza montana (assembly GCA_018904305.1). Lineage (NCBI taxonomy): Eukaryota > Metazoa > Arthropoda > Insecta > Diptera > Drosophilidae > Scaptomyza > Scaptomyza montana. Next base: position 891,482 of record JAEIGR010000059.1, on the reverse strand, counting down.
GAAAAGAATTAGAAAATACTTATAGTTCAGAGATGATTTCTCGTTTAGATATGTATTCCATCTTTTACGGATTGTGATGAATATTTTACAAAGAATAAATAAAAAAAAAATAAAAAAATATTTTTCAATATCATAATACTAATTTTAGATTACAAAAACCATTAAAATGAAACAATAAAAATCAAAAAATTTAAAAATATTTTTTTTCCTTCCCTTAAAATTGGTTTTTTCACAAATTTCAACTTTGCATTCCCATAAATAAGCACCCAAAAATCGTAGAATTCATTTCAAATGCTCATTTTATAGGTTGATTAATTATCTATCAGATGATTTTTAAGTTGATCGATTATCTCATTTGGTTCAAAAGTTATGATTTTTGCAACGAAAACTTTGCTTTTGGATTTGCCTTCTTATCATTCCCCTTTGGACCCAGTGGATTTATTTATTATTATTTTTTTTTTTCAGGATCTGTTATTGGAACACCGGAGTGGTAATAACAAAAAAAATAAAATAAATAAGTTTCACGCACAAAGATATCTCTTTGTATAAAATATAAATATGTAGGGTATTTTTTTTTTTTTTTTGATTATTCTTAAGTATCCAAAAAAAAAAAAAAATTAAATGTTATTAAGCTTAGTATGCAGGAACTAGAATTATTTCTGATAGAAAATGACACATTATTTCTAATGTGTATCCTAAGACCATGTGTGCCTTTTAAAAATACCGGAAAAATCCCAAAAACGCAAAAAAAAGGCAAACAATAAGGTAAAATAGTAATACGGGCACACTTGTGTTTACATTTAATTGCCTGCTTTTTAATTGCATTTTTTTTAAACATAAAAATGACTGATGAGATGTTATTAACGGCAGTGGAGGAAGGTTCCTTGGATTTTCAGGATGAGCTTGCTGGAGTTGCATAATTTAAACAATAATAATAAATAATTATAGTAACTTTATTTGCCGCTTTTGCTGTTGCTTTCATTAATTTTTTTATATAGTATGTCGCTCATCTCCCTTTCCGCCTCAATTGATTGTTGTGGTGACAAATGAGCAAATAAAGTGGCCCAGTAACTAAAAATGGGTCGAGTTTCCTCCCTTTCCTTCTCCTTCTTCCTTTCCTCCTCCCTCTTCTTCTTTTCTTTTTCCTTCTGACTATCCTCCAAGTGGCTTCGCAGTATGTCCACTATCTGCTGCGAAAGAGGATTAGCTCTATTTAAATCGGACTCGCGTTGTGGCTCTTTGAGGCACTTTTGCGGGGTACACTGTGTGGCAATAAGGCACTGGTACGCGACACGCTATCCTTCGTTAGGACATAATCAGGTCCCTGCTCGGGCGCCAATTAACAAAAACTTTACATTTTGTTTAATAAAAAAAGCTTGTGCTTTATTGTAGTGCAGATTTAGAACTAAAGTTATGACAATTATATTTTATGCTAGAAACCGCTGGCTGAAGTTCTTCTGTTTGTCGCCGCTGCCTCTGCTGCCGCTGCTGCTGCCGCCGCTGCTACTGCTGTCGCTGTAGCTGTTGTCGTTGTAGCGTTTGGTGTCCGGTAACCAGCTTGAGTCCCACGGTGGTGTTTGTTGTTTCGCGCACCGGTCTTTGGTCCCATGCAGGTGTCTGCAGGAATCTGCTGACACAGCGCACGTGGTGGATGTCGTTCACGCGCTGCTGTCGTGGCTTATCACTTAGCGGAGTGCAATTTGGGTGCACTTGCGCCGTCGCTGCTGAGGCATTTTGGTATTTGTAAGATTTGTCGTTAACTCATATAAATCCTGATTCTGAATAGTTATTCTAACTCCATCATTGCTTTTAAATGTTTGTAGATAAGGAGAATAACTGTGATATTCTTTTTGATTATACTCTCATCCGAATAGGCTTTCTCTCTAACATTCAATACACTACTCATTATGTTCTTAATTTTAGACCCAAAGATTTTAAAAATAATTTGTTCTCGGCTGTAAGTACTTTTTTCGTCGACATGTATCCTTCTATAGTAGAACTTAAAGTATTCGCTGGGGGCTGATAGCACAACCATACCATATCAAAAAGGTTTTGGTATAACCACAAATAAAAAAATCAAATTTTTATGAATGAGCTACCCAATAAACCGCTTTCGAACATTGATACTATAAACTTCGCACGCAAATATTTCCCTAATTTCAGAGGGGTTTATATGAGAAACTCTTTACCGAAACATGTAAGAAAAAGAGAATGCGTTATCGTTAACTTGGACTCGTCAACCGGAGCTGGAACTCATTGGGTAGCTTACTATAAGGCGGAAAAGGAATGTAGATATTTTGATAGTTTTGGAAATTTACCACCCCCTATAGAACTTATAAGATATTTGGGCGAGAACATTCAATACAATTACAATCAAGTACAGCGATTTGGAACATTTAACTGCGGGCACTTATGTCTTAAGTTTTTAATGCTCACCACAAAATCTTTATTAAATTAATTTTTATATCAATCAAAATAAATACTTTACATTTAAATGGTTTAATAAATAAGAAAAAACAAAATTTTATTATTTTTGAGCATATATATAAATATTGTCTTTAAACTATCTCAGTTTGTTTGGAGACCCCTGTTTCGTGAAAACCTCAAACACCAAAATAACAGCAAAACAACAAGCTGTTACTAAAAAAATAACAACATCAAAAATAACCGCAAAACAACAAGCGGTTACTAAAAAAACTTAAAATAAAAAAATAAAAACAACAAGCTGTCTCTGAAAAACATAAAAATTAACCGCAAAACAACAACCTGTTATTAAAGATACCCTCTTTTACTCTCGCTGATCAAGTATATTGGTTTATTAACATAAGTATATTCAAATGAATGAGCGTATACTAAAGGAACTAACAAAAACAAGAAACGCGTTGAAAAGAAAATTTCGAAGTATTACATTGGGTAAAGCTGCGGATGAATATCAGTTGGAGGAAACATTTAAGCCGATAACAGAACCACTCAAAAAGATAATTAAAGGAAATAAAGAAAATAAGCCATACTCCCGAATCAAAAAGGAAGGAAAAGATAAAAGTGTAAATGAGGTGGCAGAGAATGAATATACTAGTGCATTTTATGACGCAATAGTTAGGGAAATTGATGAAAAACAATCATTCCATAAATCAAATATACCGAGTGAACAAAGCTATATTAACGCTGCTACAGTAGACAATAAAGATTATAATCAGTCAAATGTAATAATAATCAGTTGAAATTTTGCTGGTGCTTTCTCTAAACCGAATGGCATCCGTGTATATTCGAAACGACCGTTTTTAGTTGAGAATGCAGTTTTCGGTATGGATTTTTCGTCCATTTGGATTTGATGAAACCCTTTTGCTAAGTCAATGGTGGTAAAGTATTGACATCTTCCTAAATTGTCTAATATTTCGTCCATTAAAGGTATAGGATATTTGTCACTGATGGTTACCTCGTTGAGACTGCGGTAGTCTACGACTATGCGAAGCTTCTTTATGCCTGAGGCGTCACTTTTCTTGGGTACTATCCAGATTGGTGAACAATAGGGTGAATTTTTTTCACGAATGGTACCTTGTTTCATCATTTCTTTTATTTGTTTATCTACTTCTTCGTCGAAGTTTTGTGCGTACCTATATGGTCTTTTGTAAATGGGGTCTTCATGTTTGGTTGTGATTGTATGTTTTATATTATTAGTGAAAGTCAGATTACCACCCTCTTTATACTGGATATATTTAAATTCAAATAAAACTTTTGTTAGCTCCCTTTTTTCTTCTGCATTGAGATGCTCTAACCTTAACTGATTGCTTTCTAACAACTCATTTTCCAGTGCATAAGCTATAAGCAAATCTCTTGTTAGTGGTGGATCTAAACATTCTTCTAAATTTTCGTTTAACCCTTTATCTTCGATATCATACTTGAATAAGAATTGGAAATCTCCAAGTTGTATGAACTCGTCCTGGTAGTTGATCTTAGCTTTACAATCTGTTAGGAACGCTCGGCCTAATAAGATGTCAAATTTCTTTGAGTTATCATCAATGTAAAATTTTTGATCGGTCGCACAAAGTCTATTTGGTGCTAACGATATACTTTCGTTTAAAGTTACTTTTCCACTTATTGTATGACAAATAATATTTTCCTTTGATATTTTATAATTATGGAAATTTTTGCTCATTAAATTTATCGACGAACCTGTATCTACTAAGCATTTCAAAGGAGTATCGTTCATTATTATAGTAATGAACGGTGTTCTATTTACGATTCCGAGGCTGTTTGATGAAAATTTTCGGATGTGTCCATATTGACTGTTCACTATAACCCTGGCGTGTTCTTTTAAATGGTGGATTTGGTGCATTTGTTCTGAACGGATTTTGTTGGTAATTGATTGGGTTTTGTGTTCTACCTTGATATAGTTTTTTTTGGAATTCCCTAAATAGTTGTGGGTCATGTGTTGTTGTATTTTGTGGTTGATTTTGGTTTCCATAATTTTGAAAATTTGGGTTAAAATTCTGTGGGTTTCTATAATTTTGAAAATTTGTATTAAAATTCTGTTGGTTTCTATAACCTGAATTGTTATGGTTTTGATATTTGGAATTTTAATTGTTTTTGTTTGTTTTGCTGAAGGTTGTGTTATATGTGTTCTTAGATCTCTCAGATACGTAATCTTCGTAAACTCCTTCTTTCTGTGCTACTTGTTTTAATTTAATTTCTGTAGTTATGTCGTATCTAGCTAGCTGCATATACAATATGTCAGGCAATTTCTTACTAATTACATCTTTTATTTTACTGTTCATTGCGTTTGTATATAGTGTTTTATTTTGTTGGTTGCCTTCTATTATTAGCTTATTTATAATGACAAAAGATTTAGTTTCTATTTCTTCGACGAAACAAAAACAACTTGTAGCACCGCAAGGTGCAAATTGGAATTACTAACATCTGATAGGCTTTCACTAGCAAACATATGATTGGTAATGAATGTAAACCAATCATATGCACATAACACACACACAAACTAAAAAAAAACAAACAATATTTTTCAATCTCGATCAGTCAGACTTTCATGTCAGTTTTCAATACAGTTAACTTAGACATATTCAGGGAAAATTATCATTTGCCAGAAGCAGTCATGGGTCTAGTAGACGTCAAGTCTGTGGACTCGACAGCCAACGTAATTAACAAAGTTGACGTGTCGTCCCCAGATTTGAAGTACATGCTAATCTTGGTTCTAATTATTGTTATACTTATGGTTTTGAACACAGTGTCAAAACTATACAAAATTCACAGAAGGAATATCAAGAAAAGATATATGAGTAAAGCAGTAGAATTAGACAAAATTTAAATTGTCCCTCATTATTTTCAAAAATTTTCAAACATGATAGAAACAAAAATAGAGCATATATATATTAAATATCCAAATTTTCGTATATAAGCTATACAAATACTTTCAGCATTCCATAAATATATCTCCGTTTATAAATTCGAATATGAATTTATGGAAAGATATAATATACCAATAAGCCCATTGTTCGGTTGCACTAAAGCCGAAAAAGCACAAGTACTGGAAACGTTACCGTACGTCACAGTAAAAGCAGTAACTGAAGATAACCCATTTTTAGGCACAATAGAAATCTTCATTGTCCGTTTACACAGATAAATCAAAACCATATTAAACATGGTAGAGTTACAATTATTGGCAAAATATATACCATTCTTAGAGCTATTGGTAAGCATTACACCAGCACATCCAAAATTAATTTTAATCCTAAAGTGGATTAAAGATAATAAAATTGTACGTAGACACATGTACGAACAAAGTACAAAGGGTTGCTGAGAAGAAATACAAAGATACCACAACCAATACATATGTTATTCATAGAACACGTCATTAAAACAGAGCCATTGAGTTCGGAAAGTGAAAGTTCTAATCAATAATATGCAGGTATAGGGAATAGTTATGAGTTGGCATGAAATTGATCAAACAATTGAAAACTCAAAACAAAAATTCGACAAATCATATAAATGTATCAACAAGAATACAACAGTAAGAGTCGAAACGTTGGTGCATCACATAACAGTTTTAACAACCGAATATAATAAAATAAGCGATTTAGCATCTTCTTTGAAGAGTAAGCTAACGAATGCACACAACGAACATTGCTTAAAAATATTACGACAATTAGCTTCATAGCTTGAGGCGATAAGCGTTCGTCGTAATATAACATTAACTATTCCCAAAAACCCGTACTTTCCAGTTGAGTTCGACCAGAGTCAACTCCAAGATTTGAACGAGTCAAAGCCAATAATTGACAATGAAGCGTCAGAGCAAGAGAGTTCTGATTCTGATATCATAACAAATACAAAAGAACGAAAAAATATACCAGCCATGACAGACACAGCTATTGCCGATAGGGCATACATGAGAGAAATATCCTCATCAATACCCGAATTTGATGGTAAAAAGTTAAATTTGCAAAGATTCTTAACCTCGTTAAAACTAGTAAATTTAACAAAAGGCACATTTGAGAACATAGCCGTAGAAGTAATCAAGTCAAAAATAATTGGCTCGACCTTCTATAAAGTCCAAAATGAGACAACCATAGATGCAATAATAAAGAAATTGCAAGAATCTATTGTCGGAGAAACATCCGACGTGGTAAAAGCCAAAATGGCTAATGTCTATCAAAAGGGTAAAACTGCCACGCAATTTACCAACGAAATCGATAATCTACGAAGATTACTTGAATCTTCGTATATCGATGAGGGATTGCCAGCAGAACTTTCTGATAAATTCAGCACAAAAGAAGCAATAAATATCATGATTAAAAACTGCGATCATGGCAAGCTAAAAACAATATTGGAAGCAGGTACATTCCCAACAATGAATGACGCTGTAAGTAAATATATACATTGCAGTACAGAAATTACAGGATCAACAAATGCAATCCTATTTGCACAAAGAGGACACCCCAATCGAGGTTATTTCCGAGGAAATTATCGAGGTAGAGGCAATTACCAAGGTTATAATAACAATTATGGTAATAATTACTATAATAATAATAACCGAGGACACGGAAATTTCCGAGGAAATAACCGCGGCCGTAGCAACGCCAACAGGGGATACCACAACAACAACTATAACAATAATAACAAATACCACAATAATAACAATAATAGACAAGATGGTAACGTACGATACACTCAGAGTAATTCGGAAAACCAACAAGCCCCCTTAAGTACTCCCAACCAATAAATTCAACAGTTCACGTCATCAATCTTAATCTCAACATTTTTTTAAATTTACAAAATGAGTATACGAAAACAATGTTGACGTTACTCATAGATACTGGCGCAGATATCTCAATTTTAAAAGAACAGTCCGACATTTACCAAGAAATAGATAACAATACAACCACAACTATCAGCGGAATTGGAGAAGGTTCAATCCATTCCACTGGACTAACTTTCGTTGAATTAACAACAGGTAAATATATAATTCCACATTATTTTCATTTAGTAGACACAAATTTTCCTATTCCATGTGACGGAATAATCGGTATGGATTTCATAAAGAAATTCAATTGTCAGTTAGACTTCAAAGCAAGCGAAGACTTGTTTATATTAAGACCTCAAAATTTAAATTTCCCGATAACTATCCCTATACTTCATACCACTGACAATAATACTACACTCTTACCTTTACGATCCGAAGTTGTCCGACATATAAAACTAGATACAAAAGATGATCATTTTATGATACCGTGTCAAGAAATTGAGAATGGAGTATTTATAGCAAGCTCCATATCCAATTCCAAAAACACATTTGTCCGAATTCTGAATACAACAAATTCAAATAAAATAATTAACCTAGATAAAGTCAGATTTAAACCACTAACTAGTTACGAGATTTTCAATAAAAATCATCTATCAAGAGATGAAAAAATTATATCTAAGTTAAGAAAAATTGTCCGCTACCATATAAAAAATGTTAACCGAACTCTGCGTCAAGTATACAGACATATTCGGACTAGAATCCGAAGCAATAATCACGAATAATTTTACAAACAAAAATTAAGATTGAAAGACAATGAACCAACATATATCAAAAATTATAGAATTCCTCAAAGTCAACAGACAGAAATAGCCAAGCAAGTCGAAAAGTTAATAAAAGACAATATTGTAGAACCTTCTGTATCAGAATACAACAGCCCCCTGCTCTTAGTACCAAAAAAATCATTACCTGATTCAAATGATAAAAGATGGCTTATGCAGAAATAACAATCTAAAATTGCACCCAGAAAAGTGCACATTTTTCATGCATGAAGTGACCTTCCTAGGTCATAAATGTACTGACAAAGGTATTCTCCCAGATGACAAAAAGTATGATGCCATTCAGAAATATCCAGTCCCAACGGACGCAGACAGCGCTAGACGATTCACTGCATTTTGCAATTATTATAGACGTTTTATTAAAAATTTTGCAGAATATTCACGTCACATAACCAATTTATGTAAAAAGGATGTCAAATTTGACTGGACACCTAAAAGAAAAATTAAAAAGAAAAATTAATGAGTCCTACATTATTACAATACCCAGATTTTAGCAAAGAATTTTGCATAATCACAGATGCAAGCAAAGAAGCTTGTGGAGCAGTATTAATCCAAAATATAATGGTATTCAATTACCTGTAGCATATGCATCTCGCAGTTTCACTTAAGGTGAAAGTAATAAATCAACAACAGAGCAAGAATTATCAGCAATTCATTGGGCAATTAATCACTTCAGACCATATATATATGGTAGACACTTCACTGTCAAAACAGATCATAGACCCCTTACATATTTATTTTCAATGGTAAACCCAAACTCGAAATTAACTAGAATGCGACTTGACTTGGAGGAATACGAATTTACGGTGGAATATCTTAAGGGTAAGGATAATTTTGTAGCCGATGCGTTATCAAGAATAACCATTAAAGAGCTAAAAGACTTGACGAATCAAATATTAAAAGTCACTACTAGACAAGACAAAAAGACAGAAAATTTCCTGCGCAGGAAATGAAAAGATATAGAAAACGAGAATTTGAAAAATAAATATCTAAATAAAGCTTCAAAGCCCAACGTATATGAAGTCATAACAAATGACGATGTACGAAAAGTAGTGACCTTGCAAACGAAAGATATGCTGTGTTGCTTTAAGCATGGTAAACAAATCATTGCAAGAATAGATGTTAGCGATCTGTATGCAAATGGAGTTATTGATTTAGGTCAATTTTTCCAACGGCTTGAAAGCAGAGCCAGTGTACATGATATACGCGAAATAAAAAATGGCACCGAATGACATAATCTTTGAACAAGTTTCAATAGAATTATTCAAGAAAATGGGCAATAATGTATTAAAATTATTAAGAGTAGCGCTACTCAAGCCGGTGACCAAATGATATATAAAAAGAAGCTATACTGTCTAAATTTCATGATGATCCAATGCAAGGGGGTCATACTGGCATATCAAAAACTTTAGCTAAAGTACAAAGACATTACAAATGGAAAAATATGCGAAAAGACATAATAGAATACATACGTAAATGTCAAAAATGCCAAATGTCTAAAACGCCATTACATACAAAGACCCCCTTTAACACTGACAGAGACACCAATATATGCTTTCGACAGGGTAATTGTTGACACTATTGGTCCATTACCAAGATCCAAACATGGTAACGAATATGCAATAACGCTTATTTGCGATTTAACAAAATATCTCGTTGCCATTCCGATCCCAAACAAAAATGCTAGTACTGTCGCTAAAGCTATATTTGAATCTTTAATATTGCAGTTTGGTCCAATGAAGACGTTCATTACGGACATGGGAACTGAATATAAAAATTCGATTATTAATGAATTGTGCAAAAATTTGAAAATAGACAATATAGCGTCTACAGCACACCACCACCAGACAGTTGGAACAGTAGAAAGAAGTCATAGAACTTTTAACGAATATATTCGCTCATACATTTCAGTTGATAAAACCGACTGGGATGTGTGGCTGAAATATTTTGTGTACTGTTTCAACACGACCCCCTCTATGGCACATAACTATTGTCCATACGAGTAAGTATTTAATAAACAAAATAATTTACCTAAATACTTTAACACAATAGAAAATATAAGCCCATTATACAACATAGAAGATTATGCTAAGGAGAGAAATTTTTGATTAGAACAGGCTTACAAAAGAGCTAGAATAAGTTTAGAAAAACATAAGACTAGGAATAAAGAATATTATGATAGAAATATAATTAATTTCGAATTAAAAATAGGAGATAAAGTTTTACTAAAAAATGAAACTGGCCATAAGCTAGACTCAGTATATTTAGGACCATTTAGCGTAGAAAAAATAGAAGATAAAGACAATATAATTATAAAAGTTTAACAAAATAAAACTCAAAAAGTTCATAAGAATAGGTTTAAACAAGTGGAAACGTTGCAGTCGAACGCAACCGACTGCGGCATACTCGATACCAGAATTAAAACCGGTAATAAGAGGCCTTAATGCAAAGGGGGTACGGATGCGGCAGGGGTGTACGCTGCCTTAAAGATTCTCCGATGCAGATGGGTATGCCACCGGCTATCTTCATACCAAATTTGGTGACTCTAGCTCAAAGTTTGTAAAAGGTGTGGAAAGGGGGGGGCCTGGGGTGGTATGGGTAGTTGTGGCATCAACATTTTTGTTGCAGATCTTTCTGAAATGTCAATTGCTATCTTCATACCAAATTTGGTGACTATAGCTCAAAATTTGTAAAAGGTGGGGAAAGGGGGGCTGGGGGCGGTTTGGGTGGGCGTGGCATCCAAATTTTTGATGCAGATCTTTGTGGAATGTCAATTGTTATCTTCATGCCAAAATTTGTGACTCTAGCTCGAAGTTTGTAAAAGATGGGGAAAGGGGGCTGGGGGCGGTATGGGTGGGCGTGGAATCCAAATTTTGATATAGATCTTTCTGAAATGTCAATTGCTATCTTCATACCAAATTTGGTGACTCTAGCTCGAAGTTTGTAATAAGTGGGGGAAAGGGGGGCGAAATGGGGGCGTGGCTCCAAAACTTTAATGCAGTTTTTTGGGGGTCGTTACCAGCTATCTTCCCACCAAATTGGGAGGCTCTAGCTCCACAACTCTGGAAGATACACGCATTCCCGTTTTTGACGAAGCGTTGGGGCACATGGGGGTGGCTAGGGCGGTATTGGTGGGCGTGGCATTCAATCTTTTGATGCAGTTTTTGAGGGGTCATCATCACCTATCTTGGCACCAAATTTGGAGGCTATAGCTCAAAAACTGTGGGAGATATAGTCATTTTTGGCTGGGGGCGGAATGGGGGGCGTGGCTCCAAAATTTTTGATGCAGTTTGGGGGGTTGCTAATAGCTATCTTCTTACCCCCCAGTTATCGTAGAACCCCCATCTTGACACTTTAATTTACTATCCCATAGATAAAGAGATTTGGAAAGTTTCAAGTCTCTAGCTTGAAGGGTGTGGAAAAAAGTTGCGTTCATACAGACGGACAGACGGAGAGACGGAAAGACACCATGACGGACATTGCACAAACTCAATATACTCTTTACCTTCGGTATCGAGTATAATAAAAAAAATATCGCTGCAGAAAATTGTTTTGATTAAAATACAGGTTCACCCTAATGTGCAAATAGTAAAGCTACAAACAAAACTTACTTCACAGCTTCACAAACAAAAACGGCGCGAGCGCGACCACCGAAAGCAACAAGCAACGGAGAAAAGTTTGACCGCGACCAACACCAACACAAAAGAGCGCGTTAGAGTAAACGATCAAGAAACGGTTTAATGCACCGGGAGCGAAGCGATTGAAAAAAAAGAGAGAGAGTGAGCGTAAAAACACAAAAACAAAACAAACGCAGGCGGCAGCAAGTTGAGCAAATTTTTCAGTATGCTTGGCTGCAGTTTGTTGTTGTGTTTGGAATCACTTTAAAACAAATGCAAATTAAATTGTTAATTTACTGTCCACTTTGGGTTTAGGCAAACCGACAAAACACAAAGTCACAAAACTATTAGTTTACACAAAGACGCGAAATTAATAGCAGAAATAAAACGCACAACAGTACAAAAAGCGAAGCGCATAAAAAAAACACGTCCGTTGCGATGCAAAGCGAATGAGCGATCATACGATTTTGACGTAATCGGACGGTCTTTGAGTGCTTCTATGTAAATATGTATTTTTTTTTTTTTTAAATTTTAAATGCGCTTAACTAACTAAGTAGACTGAGTATCTAAAAAAAAAAAAAATTGAATTATAAAATTTGGTTATTTAGTGGACTGTATGATTTTTTTTATGTTATTGTGAGCCGATCTTGCCGCCGTTTTCACAATGGGTTCGACAAAAGGCGCACTCGCATTTTAATGTTTATTATGTTTTTTATTTAAGGCCTGTACGCAGACGCCTGTACAGCTCCCGTACAGCAAAAACTTCAAATAAAAAAAATGGTCCCGTACAGCTTCAGTACAGTACGTACATTTAAGGTCTGCTGTTCTGTTAGCTACTGCTGGTACGGTAGTGTTGAACAATGAAAATGTTAAAATGTTATGTTAAAATGCTACGGGCAGTAAATACCTTTCAGCAGCTATTTACGGTTGTAAAAAATGCAACAACATGTCGGGCAAGAGCCGGCTTATAAATTTTTCGGATAATATTAACAAAGTTGACCTAATTCAGGCTCCAATAGGGCCATACTTATTGTTTTGGTATTGAAAGTATCGATTTAACATTCAATGCAACAATGTACTATGTAATGTATTAACAGTCTCTGTTATGAGTATGTACGCACTGTTATGCTAACATTAGTAAAGTTAGTCGTGAATAAACTTTGGTCGCATACAGAACGTCTGATTGACTATTTTATTAGCGCATTTCTACATGAGGCATTCCCTGTCGCTGGAAATCTTTCCAACAGGTTATGGGCCCAGAGCGTAGCTTCGTGTAGTGGAAAAATTAATGACTCGGTTATATTCCGTTGTTACGAACTCGGAAAGGTCGCACAAATAGAAAAATGAGTGCATTGTACCAAATTGAGAAGCTGGAGGAACATAACTATGATTCCTGGAGCGTTCAGATGAGGAGCGTGTTGGTACATGCGGATCTATGGGAAGTTGCGTCGGGGGAACTACCGCAGCCGGCGGCCGGCGAAGATGTTACCTGGAAAGCGCTGGATCGTAAGGCATTGGCAACGATCACGCTAAGCGTAAAAACATCACAGTTGGGGTACATAAAGAATTGCAGAGTGTCAAAAGAGGCATGGGTGAAATTGCGCGAAATTCATCAGCCGAGCGGGCCAGTACGTAAAGTCTCGCTATACAAAAAGTTGCTCAACTTACGCATGGCGGAGGAGCAAGGCATGGCTGCATATATAAATAGCTTTAGTGAAATTGTGGAACAGTTGGCTGCAATTGGAATCACTATTGTGGAGGAGCTCAAAGTAATTATCTTACTTTCCAGTCTTCCAGCTGACTATGAAAATTTCGTTGTCGCCATTGAGACGCGCGACAGCTTGCCAGCGTACGAAATTCTTTGCATAAAGCTGAAAGAGGAAGGAGAGAGAAGAGAGAATGTACAAAGGCAAAGTACAGTTGAGCAGGCCTTTACAGTAAGGCAACGGCAGAAGAGCCATAGAAAGGCAACCACAAAAAGCAACGTGACAAAAAGTTGTCTGCTACAAATGTGGTGAAGCCGGGCACATTCGAGCAAATTGTCGCGTTGAAATGTGTAAAGACGCAGTAAAGAGCGCGCAGCAGAATCGCAGTTTACTAAACGCATTGGATGCAAGTAGTTTTGGGCGATCAAGCTGGATTTTGGACAGCGGTGCAACAAGTCATATGTGTTGCGATAAACAAATGTTTTCAACAATAAAGCCACACAATGAGATGATCGGTTTAGCGGATGCGGGCTTTTTGAGAGCAGCAGGCATAGGCGCAGTGCAGTTGAAAACGGATTCGTATTCGCTGGTTCTGGACAATGTATTGTATGTTCCAGAGATGAAGGGCAATTTTATGTCCGTGAGTCAAGCCGTAGCAAACAAGTGCGTGGTACATTTTGGCGATAAGAGTGCCAAAATTATGCAAAGTGGCAAATGTATACTGGAAGTCAAGCGAGTTGGCAGTTTGTATGCATTAAAGATTCAGAATAACAGATGTTATGCTGCTGTTAAAGCTGATGGCGCACTTTGGCATAGCAGATTTGGACATCTGAATTACGCAAGTTTGAAGGAAATGGCAAGCAAAGGATTAGTTAGAGGGATGGAAAATGTTGACGAGCTGCAAAAGGTATCATGCAAGACGTGCATGGTGAGCAAGGTGCACGTACAACCTTTTCCAAGCTCTACAGAGAGCCGTGCTCAGGAGCTGCTAGAACTGGTGCACACTGATGTGTGCGGTCCTTTCGAAACAAAATCGCTTGCGGGCTCGAGATATTTTGTCACATTTATTGACGACAAGTCAAGGAGAATTTTTGTTTATTTCCTGAAAGGAAAAGACGAGGTCTTCAATAAATTCGTGGAGTACAAAACTCTCGTGGAGCGGCAGACTGGAAAAAAGATAAAGTGTCTTCGCAGTGACAACGGTCGCGAATATGTAAACAAGACGTTTGATGGTTTTATGAAAACCAATGGAATCGCACGACAGTTGACGATGACTTACACCCCACAACAAAATGGTGTAGCGGAACGAGCTAACCGTACGTTGGTGGAGATGGCAAGATGTTTGTTGGCGCAGTCAGGATTAGGCCAGCCAATGTGGGCAGAAGCAGTGAACACGGCGGTGTACTTGCGGAATCGTGCTCATACTCGGGCGCTGATGAAGATGACTCCTATGGAAGCGTGGACTGGTAAGAAGCCATCGATAAGTCATTTAAGAATTTTTGGTTCAGTTGCAGTGGCACTGGACAAGGGACAACGCAAGGGCAAGTTCCTACCCAAGGGTAAAGAATACCGTATGATTGGATACTCGTTGCATGCTAAAGGCTATCGACTCTTCGATGCTGTATCCAAGACGGTGGTTGAAAGGCGAGATGTACTTTTCGATGAGCTTAGCTGCTTGGAGCAGGCTAATTTTGATGCGGTACAAATTGATTTATCAACTGTTGGGCATCAGGAGGAGAATGCTCATAGTGACGAAAAGAGCGATAACAATGAAGATATCACATCTCAGGCAGATGCTCAAAGTGACGAAAAGAGCGATGACGATGAAGACATAACATCTCAGGCAGATGCTTCTGACAAGAGTAGCGGTAACGAGTTTGCTAGCGCGGAAGAAGGCGAAACACTTGATTTGGAGCAAGAAATTCGCATTGGGCCTGGCAGACCAAAATTGCTTAAAACGGGCAGACCAGGTCGCCCAAGGAAGCAATATAACGTTCTCAGCGCAATGGTTACAAGTGATGTACCCATTCCAGTATTCTATGAGGAGGCAATGCGCGGATCGTATGCTTCGCATTGGCGCAAAGCGATGCAAAAGGAGTACGAGGCTTTGATTACAAATCAAACCTGGCAGTTGGTGGATTTACCAAGGAATCAACGGGCAATTGGCTGCAAGTGGGTTTACAACTTGAAGCGGGATGCGAGTGGCCAAATACAGCGTTTTAAGGCGCGGTTGGTGGCGAAAGGATGTTCGCAGCAGTATGGAGTTAACTACAGCGAAACTTTTTCACCGGTATGCAGACTCGAGAGCCTGCGGTTTATTTTGGCACTGGCGGCAGAATTGCAGTTGTATTTACATCAAATGGATGTATGTACAGCATATCTAAACAGTGATTTGGCGGACACTGTTTACATGAAACAACCACAGGGGTATGCAGATGAGCAGCAACCGGACAAGGTATTGCTCTTAAAGAAGGCAATATATGGATTGAAGCAATCTGGAAGGGAGTGGAACTCCAAGCTTGACGGCGTGTTGCGTGAGATCGGTTTTGTGGCATGTGCTAATGAGCCATGCTTGTACAGGCGACAAGAAGGTAATCTTGCATTAATTCTTGTGTACGTTGATGATCTCATTATAGCTTGTCAAGACAAATTGGATTTGATCAGCATTAAGGCTGACATATCAAGGTCGTTTGAATGCGTTGACAAAGGGCCACTGGAGCTGTTTCTTGGCATGGAGATTCAACGTAAAGGCGAAACGGGTCAAATCACCTTGGGTCATACGCAATATATCAAGGAGCTATTGCGAAGGTACGGCATGGAAAATTGCAGACCAGTAGCTACGCCGTTAGAAGCTGGGTACCAAGTGGCTTGTAATGACAGCCAATGCGAGAAGGTAGATGCGACAGCGTACCAGACACAAGTCGGAGAGCTAATGTGGTTGGCTCTGACAACGAGGCCGGATATTTTGCACTCGGTTGCAAAATTGGCACAGCGGAACATGGAGCCTCATCGGGAGCATCTGGCAGGCGTGAAGCATGTCCTGCGATTCTTAAGCTGTACAGCGGAGC
Organism: Scaptomyza montana; assembly: GCA_018904305.1. Lineage (NCBI taxonomy): Eukaryota > Metazoa > Arthropoda > Insecta > Diptera > Drosophilidae > Scaptomyza > Scaptomyza montana. The sequence goes on along the minus strand of JAEIGR010000059.1, from coordinate 875,003 downwards.
TGAAGCTACACTATGAAAAGTGCGGAAAGCCTTTTGAGGGCTATGTAGATGCAGATTGGGCTGGTGATCATGTTGATCGCAAATCGTACACTGGCTATGTATATTTTCTCGCTGGTGGTCCGATATCTTGGAAATCTGAAAAACAACGCAGCGTGGCACTCAGCAGCACGGAGGCTGAGTATATGGCATTGTCGACGGCATGCAAGGAGGCCATCGTAATGCGCAGACTAATCATCGAGATTGGCTGCGGCACTGGGGACACCCCGACCGTGTTATATGGAGATAACCTGAGTGCGCAGCAACTGGCTAAAAATCCTGTGCATCATGCAAGGACCAAGCATATTGATATACGATATCATTTTGTACGCCAGATTGTGACAGAGGGTCAAGTCGTTTTGAAATATGTTTCTACAAACGGAATGATAGCGGACGTGCTTACTAAGAATTTGGCAAAGAAGAAACATACGGAATTTATGAACATGTTAAATTTGTTTTAACTTTGTAAACATGTTTGCATTGAGGAAGGGTATTGAAAGTATCGATTTAACATTCAATGCAACAATGTACTATGTAATGTATTAACAGTCTCTGTTATGAGTATGTACGCACTGTTATGCTAACATTAGTAAAGTTAGTCGTGAATAAACTTTGGTCGCATACAGAACGTCTGATTGACTATTTTATTAGCGCATTTCTACATGAGGCATTCCCTGTCGCTGGAAATCTTTCCAACATTTGGCAGTCAATGCTGCACAAGAAGTAATGAATAAAAATATATTTATTAATTAATAAGATACAATTTAAATAACATATAAACTGGATTGTACTGCCACTGATCTATGGCAGGGTATAGATTATTAGAAGCAGGGCGTAAGCTGTACTCAAACACAAAAGTAGCGCGCGAATCATTATTTTCAAATCAAGTGTACAAAACACAGTTGCATTTCCGATTTATTTACAAAAAACAATTAGCCTACCGCCACAATATGTGAATTTTTCAACACTTGTCGTTACAGCCGTAAAACTCATGTATACTGTACGGGAGCTGTACGGGGCTCATGCGTACAGGCCTTTATATAACATAGAAAACTATGCTAAGGAAAGTAATTTTAGATTGGAACAAGCATATAAACGAGCTAGAATAATGTTAGAAAAACATAAGGCTAGGAATAAAGAATATTATGATAGGAATATAATTAATTTTGAATTGAAAGTAGGAGATAAAGTTCTACTAAAAAATGAAACTGGCCATAAGCTAGATTCACTATACTTTATACTTTACTTTAGATAAAAATAATATAATTATAAAAGATAAGAAAAATAAAAAACAAAAAGTTCATAAAAAAAGGTTAAAATTATTCAATAGTTAATAACTTTCATGAAAGCACAGTCTGATCAACTGTTTTATAAAAAAAAAAAAAAAAAAAAAAAAAAAACAATTTTATTTTTCACAACACAAACACACATTTTCTTAACATATATTTATTTTTTTTTTATTTATTTATTTATTTATTTGTTTATAGTCAGCTAAGAGCAGCTGACATTAAAATGAATCAAATTTATTTAAATTAAAAAATAGTTAAAATAATTAAATTAAGTAAAATATAGAATAATATATAAATCTGAAAATATAATTAAAAGTTAACGTTAAAGCTCTGGGAAATTAAAAAAAAAAAATTGAGTAGTCCAACATTTGTTGCGAGGATTGGGAAAAACCCAGAAAAACCCAATCAGACCAGCGATAGATTAGTAATTAGTGGTTACGATTAGATAAAGCAAAAAGGATCGATCTTTTTAGTACTGGAGTTGAGGCTTCCAAGGAGACAAGAGAATAAAGTTTGTTATAGTCAGAACATATAACACGAAATGGTTCATGAATTAAATAGTTGCTGAAGCAACGATCAAGGCTAAGGGGTAAAAAGTTACGTGAAGATCTAATTGGGACATTAAATTTAATTCGACTTAAAAGAACTGATGAGTCGATTTCACCACTAAGTAGGTTAGTAATAAGTAATACTCCATGCATAGTTCTACGGTTTAACAGGGAGGGAAGATTAATCAAAAGAAGTCTACTTGAATACGGGGGTAAGTCAACTCCAGGAACCCAGTTAAAACTTCTAAGGGCAAATAGAAGAAATTTCTTCTGCACAGATTCAATTCTATCCTGGTGAATCGAGTATTGTGGGGACCACACACAAGATCCATACTCCAGGATGGGACGTACTAGGGATGTATAAAGCGTTTTAGTGGTGTAGGGATCATTAAACTCCTTCGACCACCGCTTGATGAAGCCAAGGACATTAATGGCCTTATTAACCATATACGAAATATGAGCGTCAAACTTTAATTTAGGATCAAGAATAATGCCTAAATCTTTAATTTCAAACACGCGGTCAAGTGGTGAAGCATCAAGCAAGTAGTGAGCAGTATGAGGGGTACTTCTACAAAAAGACATGACTTTACATTTTGAACAATTTAAATTTAGTAAGTTAGTAAGGCACCAGTCTGACAAAGCACCCAAATCCGACTGTAGTAAATTACACAGGGAAGCGTCATTATAGGTGAAACATAGTTTTACATCATCAGCAAACATATACACAAAAGAGTTAGTAATAACAGCTGGGAGATCGTTAATAAACAAATTAAATAGCAAAGGACCAAGGTGACTACCCTGGGGAACACCAGAGGTAACTAAAATAGGTTTAGATACAGACGACTTAAAAACAACTTTTTGTGTTCGGCCACACAAGTACTCCGAAAGCCACAATAAAAGTTTTGATGGAAATCCAATAATATTCAATTTATGAAGCAACAGAGAATGACTTACAGAATCAAATGCCTTACTAAAATCGGTGTAAACAACGTCAGTTTGCATTCTTTCCTGAAACCCTTTGATAACAAGCGAAGTGAATTCAAGAAGGTTAGTGGTAGTAGATCTACGCCTAACAAAACCATGTTGATATATATATATATATATATAAATACAAAATTAACGTACATAAAAATTTTTTTTTTTCAAGCATATAAGCAATGTAATTAATTAATATTAAGGCACTCAAATTAAAATACATATGCATAAAATAGACCTAAAAAAAAAAAAAAAAAAAAAATTTTAAAAAAATATATTCATAGTATTACGTTAGTTTTGAAAAGGAGGGAGATGTAGTATACACATATATCGAGTGTACACTGTACACACTTCAAATCTATTAAATAGCAACACTTTGCCCAAACATTAACATTAAGTGGGTCACCCAGCTCGCTTACATTAAGTGGGTCACCCAGCTCACCTTCAAGCGCTGGTAAAATGATCGCGTAAGGTTGCAACGCGCACAAACGATGCAGCGTCAGCACTCTCACGCTGTGACCTCATACAGACTATATATGTGCATACTCACACTCTCTTTATATTATGTATTAGACTATGTATGGCTCGTGCGCTGACTTCGCGTCCGAAGCAGCGGTCTGCCTTATACTTAGAAGTAAGAACCTTCAATTATTCAATAAAGAAACCTACTTGGAAATAGACGTGTTTTCTTTAAATGTCTGGAAAACTAAGCACACGTCTACAAAACAGCCCCTTACACTCCGAAACAGAACCCTACAGAGAGGGCAAACAGGACTATAAAAACAATTGTAGCACATTACATCTGTAATGGGCACATTAAATTTGGAAAAATAATTAGAAAATAAAATAAAACATTTTTTTTTGAAATATGTATTTTGGCGCGCAGTCACTAATTATCGTTAGTAAATGCAACTTTGCTTTTAACGAAGCTTGCAACTGTGGCAGTGGTGAGTTTATTTTGAGAGAGTTGACAATTAGACACTCGGCTATATCCGGTTAAAGGGGGTATAAAAAGAAGCAGGTTAGGCGAGATCCGATCTTTTCGATTTGGACCAGACTGCTAAGTCGCAGACGCAAACCTTGATTTCGTTCTATCGTCCTTAACCTACAGGAAGCACGCGGGGCGTGAAATATAAAAAGAATATTTTTTATATGGCAAACAGGGTCAGAGAAATGTTTTTTCAAATATATATAATCATATTTGCGGAGATTTGAAATCTACTTAAATACGGATTTGGTTGCAGTCGCAATTTTAGGTAAGCGTGAATAATTAATTCTGTCCGTTGGCATTGTGTTAATGAAATAAAAAACAAGTGGAAACGTTGCAGTCGGACGCAACCGACTGCGGCATACTCGATACCAGTATTAAAACCGGTAAAAAGAGGCCTGATTGCAAAGGGGTACGGATGCGGCAGGGGTGTACTCTGCCTTAAAGATTTTCCGATGCAGATGGGGATGCCACCAGCTATATTCCTTCCAAATTTGGTGACTCTAGCTCAAAGTTTGTAAAATGTAGGGAAAGGGGGGGGGGCTGAGGCGGTATGGGTAGTTGTGGCATCAAAATTTTTGTTGCAGATCTATGTGAAATGTCAATTGCTATCTTCATATCAAATTTGGTGACTCTAGCTCGAAATTTGTAATAAGTGTGGAAAGGGTGGCTGGGGGCGGTATGGATGGGCGAGGCATCCAAATTCTTGATGCAAATCTATGTGGAATGTCAATTGCCATCTACATACCAAATTTGGTGGCTCTAGCTCGAAGTTTGTAATAAGTGGGGAAAGGGGGGCTGGGGGCGTAATGGGTGGGCGTGGCTCCAAAACTTTGATGCAGTTTTTTGGGGTCGTTAACAGCTATCTTCCCACCAAATTTGGAGGCTCTAGCTCCACAACTCTGGAAGATACACGCATTCCCGTTTTTGACGAAGCGTTGGGGTGGATGGGGGCGGCTTGGGCAGTATCGGTGGGCGTGGCATCCAAACTTTTGGTGCAGTTTTTAGGGGGTCATCGTCACCTATCTTGGCACCAAATTTGGTGGCTATAGCTCAAAAACTGTGGGAGATATGGGCTATTTTGACTTAAAAATGCGTTGGGGCTGGGGGCGGAATGGGGGGGCGTGGCTCCAAAATTTTTGATGCAGTTTTTTGGAGGTTGCTAATAGCTATCTTCTTACCAAATTTGGTACTTCTAGCTGTAAGGATGTGCGAAATATATGGATTTATCGGTTTTGAGTTATCGAATTTATCGATTTACCAGCCCACCCGTTATCGTAGAACCCCCATCTTGACACTTTAATTTACTATCCCATAGATAAAGAGAATTGGAAAGTTTCAAGTCTCTAGCTTGAAGGGTGTGGAAAAAACTTGCACACATACGGACGGACAGACGGACAGACACCATGACGGACATTGCACAAAACCAATATACTCTTTACCTTCGGTATCGAGTATAAAAATTAATTCTGCAGCGAAAACTTTGCCTCAGTGCAGGCGAAAAGCTTGGCAGCTGATATTTGCGTAGATCGCAGCTCAACGCAAACAAGATCAGTATCAGTGCAGGCGAAAAAGCTTGGAAGTAGATATTTGCGTAGATCGCACCTCAACCCAAACAAGAACAGTATCAGTGCAGGCGAAAAAGCTTGGAAGTTTTTATCTGCGAAGATCGCACATCAACGTAAGCCAGACCTGTAGCAGCGCAGCAGAACAAAGAGAACCTCGCAATAGTGCCCAAAAATCGTGCCAAAGTGCAGTGCAATCTGTGAAACATAACCTAACGCCAACTAAAGTCACGCATGTCAAAAACTTAACATATAAAAAAAAAACTGTGGGGTCCAACAAACCCAAATCCAGCAAAGACATCATAAAAACGTTTTAAAACTATATAATTCTCTCTACCGACAGAAACCTTACACCTATTTTAAGTTTTTTTTAAGTTATATTTTTTTTTTTCATAGGCTTCTCAGAGTGAAAGAAAAAGAAAAAGAAGATAAAAAATACAGAAAATTCACCTTCCAAAGTAAGTGCAAAAGAATTGGCACCAAGAAGCAGGGAAGAAAAATTAAAGAAAAACAAGTAAGAAGGCTCTAGTCGGGAGAGCCCGACTAGAAGATACCCTGAACCCAGTTGCAACAAACAATCGATTAAGCTCGATATCTCCGGTGTTTCTTAACCGATTTGGATGAAATTTTCAGAAAAGATTTATCGTTACCCATTCTTTCAACCCTCATTTTTACATTTTCCAAATTCGATATTTTTTTGTTATCGATATTATGTGTATATCGGAAACCAGAATAGTTATCGATAATTTGAAGCAAACTTGTTCTGCTCATGGTATAGGAGAACTTATATCCAAAATCTGAAGTCTCTAGCTCTTGTAGTCTCTGAGATCCACGCGTTCATACAGACGGACAGACGGACAGACGGACAGACGGACGGACAGACGGACATGGCTAAATCGACTCGGCTATTGATGCTGATCAAGAATATATATACTTTATAGGGTCGGAGAAGCTTCCTTCTGCCTGTTACATACTTTTGCACAAAACCATTATACCCTTATTTACCCATTTTATGGGTTAAGGGTATAAAAATGCAAAAAGTAGTTGCAAGTGAGAAAATAAATTCTAACGTGAAGTATGCAAGTAGCAATTTTTTTTTTTTTTTTTGTGAGGAGGGGAAATACCTGCAAGCATTTCTCAATCTGCCGTCGCAGAGAGGTATGTGGGGCTTGCACCCACTAAAACCCCCTCCTTAGGCCTTTTCCACTTCGGGATCGCTTTCGCATTATTTCGCAGTGGTGCCTGTTTCGCACGTTGCGCCAACCGTTAACGCCTTGTACGTTCACTTAATGGATCCGCGTCCGGATCCTGCCATCACTTAGACACATCACGTCATCATTGTGCCTCAATTTGTGCAATGCGCCGCTCTTCCAGTATAACGGCGTCCAGATCGCGTTTCTTTAGCAGGAGAACACTCCCCGCAAAGTTTGTAACTGCGTCCCAGAACTCCTTGCACAGCAGCATTTTTCCTACAATGTTTTCGGGTTCGATGGGTCCAATATTGTTTTCCAGCGTGCATTTATACTCGTTCCACTTCTGGCAGTGGAAAAATGTATGTTCTGCGTCGTCAACAGCCGCATCACCATAGATACAGCAAACACCATCCGTTTTCCCCATGCGGAAAAAGGTATTTCCGGAAATATCCATGTCCGGCCAACAGCTGTGTTAGGTAATAATTTACCTCGCCATGACCTCTGTTCATCCAGCTCTTTACGTTAGGAATAAGCCTCGACGTCCACCTGCCGGTTGCTTCTGCACTCCATCGCTCTTGCCACTGTTCGATTGTCTGCTGTCTAGCTTCCTCAAAGTTCAAAACTCTTCCTTCCTGCTGTGCTACCCAGCGTTTCCTGCGTTCAAAAGCTAGTAAATCGATGAGTATGCAGCTGCTAATCACCAGCACTGTCGCTTCGGGTACTGTCCGGTAAGCAGAAGTGATCCTAAGCGCTGCAGTACGTTGCACTGACGCGTACACCTTGCGTCGGCAATCAGCTTCCAGAGCTTCAGCCCACAACTCACACCCATATAGTAGGATGGTATTGGTGATCGTCAAGAGCAATCTTCGCTTACTCTGCGTGGGGCCTCCGATGTTCGCCATAAGTCTGCTTAGGGATGCTGTGGCTCTTCTAGCTTTATTGGCTGCGTGTTGGATCTGCGCCCAGAAGTTGAGCCTGCAGTCTAGCTGTAGTCCTAAGTACTTTGCCGATCTCTGCGTACTTTTTGTATGGCCACAAACCTGCAATGGGGTTTCGAGCTGTATATGGCTTTTCGTAAGTAAAAGAAGCTCCGTTTTTTCCGCAGCCAGCTGTAGACCGTGGTCATGGAGCCATGCTTGGACCTGAATCATTACAACATTTAGCTTACGCTGGGCTTCAGTGGTGTCACGCGCAACAATCACAGCAGCAACGTGGTCAGCGAATGCCACTAAATGGGTATTTTCTGGCATTCTCATCTCTAAGATGCTGTCGTAGGTGTCGTTCCACAAGTCAGGACCGAGGATTGACCCCTGTGCAGCGCCAGACGTGATCGTACGTTGTCTGCTACCTTCGCTTGTGTCGTAGAGAAGAACACGCTCGCTAAGATAGCTCCTGATCATTTTCATTAGGTACCGAGGTGTCCGGTACCTGATCTCTAGCGTTTTGATGATATTAGCCCACTTAATGCTGTTGAACGCGTTACGAACATCCAGTGTCACTAGCAGCACTATTTTCCGCGAGTAATGGTTACCCATCTGCGCAGTCGTGATGGTGTCAATCACGTCCTGGATCGCCCCTAATGTGGAGTGGCCGCTTCTGAATCCATGCTGCCTCGGAGACAATCCACCAGCGTTCTCCACCGCAGCAGCGAGTCTTGGCTTACCCAGCCTCTCCAGCAGCTTGCCGGAAGTATCTAGCATGCACAGTGGCCGATATGCTGCAGCGCACTCTAGGTTGCCCTTGCCTTTGCTGATTAATGTTAGCTTTTGTTGCTTCCAGACCTTAGGAAGTTTCCTTCTTCCAGGCAGGCATTGTACATGTCTAGCAGCACTTGTGGACGTTCAGCTGCAATTGCTTTCAGCACCTCGGAAGGAATGCCGTCTGGTCCCGGAGCTTTGTTATTCTTGAGTGCGCCAGCAGCGGATGCAAGCTCTTGCACCGTGAACAAGGGCGGCAGAACATTTGGCAGCTGCTCCGGTAGTAGTTCCAGCGGTTGGTGTGTCGGAAACAGTGTATCAACTATCTCAGCCATCTTCCTGCTGTCTAGGAGCGGAGGGGATAGGTTGACACCCAACTTCTTCATCACTATCTTGTAGCCCATGCCCCAAGGATTGCTGTTTATGTCATTTCTGAGCTCCTCCCACTTGGTCGCTTTGCTTTTGCTTATAGCTGCATTCAAAGTCCGTCTTGCCATTTTGTATGCTTCTGCTTCTGCTTCTGCTGGACACCGTCTTCGAGCTCTGGTGAGCTTCCGTCTGCGATTTCTTCATTCCACCAGTATGCCGCCTTCTTTCGGGTTGTATGTTGGACCCTAGGCATAGCAACATCGCAAGCTTGGGCTATGCTCTGCATGGTCTGTTGCACGATCGCTCGTGCGCTATTAGCTCGGACCTGTAGAGCTGTGTTTCTGTCGAGTGCTGTCAGCAGCGCCGGAATGTTTAGGTGATCGCTCTTCCACTTGCGCGTTCCTCTCTGGACGTCCCTTCGTTCTGGGCGACCGGTCAGCTCGATATCGTACTGGATATACTGATGGTCGCTACCAGTGTAGTCTTCAAGTACTTTCCAGTTTCTGAGCGCTCTAGCAAGCCTCTCCGAGACGAGGGTAATGTCCGGTGTAGTAGCCATGCATCCTGGTCTTCGGAACGTTGTGCTAGTGCCTGAGTTTGCAACTACAAGGCCCAGTCTAGACGCCAGGTCGAGTATCCATCGACCTCGTGAGTCCGTGCTGCTCGATTCCCATTCTACTGCCCTGGCGTTAAAGTCGCCTGCCAAGACCAGAGGCTCTCCGATTCCGCGTACGCAGTCTTCTAAGCTTCCAAGTTTGGCCTCGAATGCCGCAATGGTGTCGCTTGGTGTCAAATAGCAGCTCATAAGCGAGTATTTGCTGCCCTTAACCCACACGAACCCATTTCCTGTTCCACTGCTAGTTATTGGAAAACTTCCCTTGGACAAGATCCAGATAGCTGCAGTCCCAGTATCATCCTGTATCCAGTTACCGTTTCTTGCTTTTGTGTACTGTTCGCTGATGATCACTGCGTCTATCGCCCTCTCTAGCAGTAGCTGTGCCAGGAGGTTGTCCGCAGTTCTACTCCGGTGCATATTTGCCTGGAGAGCTCTCATTTCTTCTTTGACACGTTCCGCTGCTTAAGCGCTCCGCACCTGCTGGAACCCGGTAAGTAATCCACGGGAGAAAGCTTTGCATCGATACATGCCCAGCATTTGGGAGTCGCATGGCATTGCGCTATTTTGTGGCTGACTTCGCCACACCGGAAGCACAAACCTTGGGCTTTCCTGTTTGGTCCCTTGCAGTCATACTGCATGTGTTCAATACCTAGACATCTGAAGCACTTCTTGATGGTGTCCATTCTTTTCATTTTTACTTTTAGCCAGTCAATCTTAATTTTTCCCACAGCAAGGAGTTTTTCGGCATCGTCTTCTGTAAGTGTGACGAAGGCCTGTGTCTGTTCCCGGGTATTTGGGGCAAATACTGACACCTTGATATCGCTCGATCCATCGGGCAACAAGACTGTCAAGTACTGTCAATGCATCGAGGTCTCTTATGACTATTGTTGCCATAGGCCTAGCGCTAGCAACGTCAGCAGTTTATTTGAGAGCTGCTTTGATCTGCTCACAAAATTGCCGTTTAAGCTTCTCGCCTTTTTCCAACTCAAGGAGGAGGGCACCGGTCTTAGTTTTGCGAACACCTTTTATTTTGACGTCATCGTCGAATTTTGCGTTGGCTCGCAGGTTTTTAGGACCTCAGCATAGCTATATCCTTCTGCTGGCTTAATTATTACAGCATCCGTTTTCAGGTTGGATGTGCGTTTTCTCGTTTGCTTGCTCGCTCCCTTATTTTCCACGCTCACCTGAACTTTGGGATCCTTCGGAGGCTGCGCTTTGGTCTGCTGCTTTTGTGACTTCTTAGTCTTTTTGCTAACGATTGCTTGCCACCTCTCAATATTATCATCGTGCCCCTTTTTGTGGATCATTGCCACCTCAGCAGGGCTAGTAGCTGCACGTTTTCTTGTATGGAGCATATCACCAGCTGTCTTGCTTGTTGTAGGCGTCTTCATCTCTTTGTCTACTTGGGCAAGTTTCCTAGCTGATTCCCTCGCTGTCTCAGCTTTGAGCCAGCTTGACCTACAGGTCTCGAGAACAGTAAGAATTTCACCAAGTTTAGATACTCAATCCTTGACATCCATGCTTATATTCCGCTGTTTCGTCATCGCTGCCTTGATTTTTCGCAGAACTCGCCTGCACTCACCCACAGCAGCGTCTTCATCCGCCCGCATCTTTGCGATGAACATTTGGGTTGGCGACATCAATCTGCCTGTTGGCTGTGCTTCGGCTGCTGGAGTGGCTGCTAGAGCTACACTGCCCGCTTCAAGTGCTGGCTGTGGGTTTGGCAAAGAGATGCCATTTCGGATTGGTGACCGTTGCTGTAATACGGGCGACCTTACGGTTTTTCCGCTTCGACTGAACACAATGTTCGTGCTCGCTTCTGTTGGTTGTTGTGTTGGTTGTTGTGTATTTTCATTGTTCATGTTATATGGGTCCAAACTTTAAGCCGCTATCTCCACATGAAAATTAATACAGATATCCTTTGATGCTCCCATGGGTCCCTTTGCTTGCAGTGAGGTCCATGCAAGGGTTGACACAAGACCTTATGAGTACATGTGTTCAGAGCCAGAGCGGACACAAAGCAGGAGTACTCTCAACTGCACCTGTAACATTGAATGAACAATGTCATGTTTTGAACGTACTTGAAGACTAGGGCTATGTTTTAATAGGACGGAGGCAGCCCTAACATTAGCCCAGCAGCCATTTCACCAGGGTTTCAGTCTGGGTACTCAGGTGCCAGAATGTTGTTTCTACCGGCTGTCGAATCTTCTTTCCAGTCTACCGATTCGGAGAAAGACTTAAATTATAGCCGTCCAATATGGAGCAGACGCTAACCAAATTGCCGCCCGATGCGGGAGCAGACGCGTTCTGGGTTTCCCTCTCAGTAAGCCTTCTCCTCACATATGGCTGTGCTGCAAAAACGCCTTCTCACCTTAGCCAGCTCTTTGTCTGGTAACAGAAGAAGCTGTATCCGGAGTCGCCACGTGGAGGCGGTGAAATGCTTGGAGTTTGACAAATATGGATCACGCTGGGCAAGGTAGAGCCAATCAGTCGCTTTGCCATACCGACAGAACTCCCAACTCCAAACTCCTAGCAAAATATTAGATAGTAGCAAAGAAATGGTAAAATTAAGAATTAAAATATAAAACACACCCACCTCACAACAATTTAATAAAAAATATATTTAACAAAAAGAAGAAAGAAAAAAAAGAACAAAAGAACATTAACAAAACATTAAACCACCAATAAAACAACAACAACATCAACACCTCGCACAGCGAGAAGGCCTTCGTCGTTGCAGCAAAGGGGTGAGTAAAAGAAAAAAAAAAAACAAAACCGTATCAATTTATATTTTATTGTTTTGTTGAAAGTGAATAAAGTGTTAATAGTCTAGAATCAAGTTTAAGGTTATTGAATCAAAGAAATCCTATAAATTTCTTTGATTCAATAACCTTAAACTTGACTACAAAAAATAGAAAAATAAAATAAAAAAAGAATTAAAATAAAATAAAAATACGGCTAAAATACATATGTTCACACAAAAGAAAATGTTAATTAAAAATTTATTTAGAATTAAATCAGTAGTTAACGTCATGGCAATTAAAAGAACAGAAAATATTTGAAGAAAAATATTTGAAAATGTGAATATACCCAAATGAGATAGGCGTAGTGTTATTATTATTATAATTGGGGTACAGTGCTCTGCGACCTAAAAGATCTATTGTGCCCCCTTCTTGGCTTAAAGCTCTTCCATCAGACCCAGTCCTTGTACAAAGGCAAGTATATTTACTGGATCGATGGTCTTCAGGTCAGTGAACTGAATAACATGTTTTCCTAGAAACCTGCTTCTCTTCCCCACTAAGGCTACACATTCTGCTATGATATGCAAGGAGGATTCCCTTTCCATATCGCAGAATCTACATGTATCATTACTAGCGATTCCTAGCTTGGCTAGGTGACCCCTTAGTCTGCAGTGTCCTGTCAAAAGACCGGTGATTATCCTGAGTCTTTTCTTTCCCATATTTATAAACTGCTTGAATCTTTTCAGATTGTAAGTTCCAAGAAGACACTTGGCTTGTCTGAGTCCTGGGGACTGCGCCCAGCTCATTTCGCGCAAGAGTTTCTCTTCACTCCTAAGTTCCTGCCGTATTGTGCTTCTTCCTATCCCACATTACGGTTCGGGCCCTATGAGGGGTGTCGCTGCCCCCAGCCTTGCTTGCTTGTCTGCCTCTTCGTTCCCATCTATATTAACATGTCCTGGGACCCATCTTAGGGTTAGCCTATTATGTAGTCCTAGAGTGTTTAGCTTGGTTCGTAGTAGGCGTAGTGTTAGTTTTGCATGTTCTTGTTTCAATTTCGTATTATCTGTGTTTGCTTGGCGTAAGCCTTAGGCTGAGCTTTAAGTGAGTTGCTTTGCTTTGCTGTTCTTATGATAAAGAGATAACGATTTGAGTCGCACCAAAATAAAAACCGCAATGCACTAAGAGAAATTATGAAATACTTTAGTTAATAATAAGTTAAGTTAGAAGAAGAAAGTTGTGGTACTGTTTGATTGCCTTAGGCCAAATCTAAAAAGTTGAAGAAGAAGATGGTACACTGAAGAAAATTATGGGGACTTAAAAATAAAAACAATGTTTATGTTAAGAATAAATTTAGTTTGAATTAGACTTTATAAGATACCCTGAAGGGAAAATTGAATACAGCGTAAAAAAAAATTTGTTTGTATAACCTGTTTTAATAACCATTTTTTTTTCTTAATACTATGCATAGCTATTGCAATATAATTTGGTGATAGTATAGTTTATTATTGTTTTTTTGGGGGCATACTATATAATGATGAGCTACTATTAATTTATTTATTCAAAGAATGAATTTAATTCGATTTCTGAAAATAGTATGCAAAGTAACTTTGCAAATTTTGTTATTTTTAAGTTTGGAAGTTGAATTAAATTTGATTATGGAAGAATGAATTTTGTATATATGTTTCCTGGATAGTAGGAAGATTGCGTAATCAGCTTGGGAGTTTTTCAAATAAATCTGGCATTAGAAAACTCAAGGTAGGGTGGGTACAGAGCCATGCTGCAACAACAACATGCGGTTACCTTAGCGTAGTTAAACTCAGTGTGTCCGATTTTAGATTCCACTCGAAGTCTGTTTGGTGATTATGTTCTATGTGTCAACAAAACAAAAGGCTCACGGATTTATAAATTTTAAATTAAATATTAATAGCGTCGGTGTTTGCGTGTGTGTGTACTTAAATGAGTCAAGGAACCCCCCCACAGGCTGTTTTTGCTAGCCGTAACAACCGAATCCGACCCGACTCATATAAGCTACGATCCCCTCACGCAAAAGATAGTTCCCGAATTCCATCAATAGGGGAAAACAACAACTGTACGTTACACATCGATGGACACCAAAGTACCTGGGACGAACTTCTGCCGGAACTAAGTTTAGCCATCAACACTAGTACTTCACACACCACAGGATTTTGACCCGCATACTTGATTCAGGGCCGGGAACCAAGGCTACCAGGAATCCTCTACGAAGAAGTCACGCCAGGGCTAGCGGAGCACACAGAAGATCCAAACGCAAAGGCAGAGAGACTCCAAGACATCTTCCAAGTCGTACAGCAGAACATACAACGGGCATCACAGGAGCAGAGTAAATGCTACAGCCTTAGAAGACGGGAATGGAGACTCACGCTCGGCGCGAGAGTATTAAAAAAGTGTTAAAGTTTATCTCACCAAACATAGTGCGGCTTCAAAGCTTGAACGGGCGACAGCGGAAAATGGCGAGACTGGCCGACCTGAAGGAATTCAACGCAGATGATAGCGAAACCAGCGTCAACGACACCAGCAACAACGCCAGAGACAACTAGTCGGTAACAGCAAAGTTACTGGGACCGCTTTTATTGGGGAGCCAGTATAACACCCCACAATGGGAAAAAACCCCTGCAAAACCAGAAGTTAGTTAATACGATCAATAATTGTAATCCACCACACCGCAGGGCTAAGTCATGGGGTAGAATAGGTAGTGAAGAAACATACAACATACCCTTACTCTTGAATTTAGCACGAAGACAAAGGAGCCGATTATCGAGGCATCGGAAGCCGATCTGGACGCATGGCCCTTGGGGGCACAGGACGTATGGATGGGACGTCCCTGGGGCCAGTCGTCGCATGAGGGGCAACTTCGCCGAGTCGATATGGCGGATTGGCACCCTGAGCCGGTACCTACAGCGGTACGCATGCAGGCCGTGCAAGGATGGGTGGAGAGCACATCCCAGGAGGAGGCGGATATAATATCCATTAGCTCGGGTTCAAAGGTGGCACCCGATGGACGCTTCGGGACTGGCGGAACAAGGGCCTCCCTTAACTGGAATGTGGCCGAATTTAACCGGTGCATCGAGGAGGACGACCGCAGCACGGTACCCTGCTCGTCTGGCAGCACGGAGGAAGGGTCGGAGAGCGAGGCGACCCCCGAATCGCCAGGACGCCAGTGTCACGAGCTCAGAGTCATAACGCATAGTATTGCGCTTTGGCGACATGGGCTAACCGCCGCCATACCCAGCCAGCCCACCACCAGCATATGGGTCATGGCGAGTGGACAAGGAACACGTCCTGCGGTCCAGCAATTGGTCGGACGTGACCTCGGTGGCACCCAACCTACCAACTGGAGCATTCACAGCGCCCGGCAACGAGACGCTGCCTACAGCGACGGGGGAACAACTTGACGATGAATCCAGCACCGTCGCCAACATGCCATCCGAGGGAGAGGTCGCCGAATGGTTCATGCGGGTGTTGGAGGAGCATCCGACCGTCGGCAAGGTATTGGTGGAGCGCATGTTGACTGCAGAGACTTCGGAAGAGCACACGGCCACCAGCGAAGAGTGGACAACAGCACCGGAAGGATGGCGGGTCGGAAGCGAATCCCGACAATTACCGACAAGAGTCGTAGACTTCATGCAAGGCTACCTCCATGACCCGGACGCTCGACTGGGTATCCTGAACTTAAAACGGTTGGGTCACCGTTTCTTTACTCACCCCGTAGTAAGGAGGGGAGTGTGAAGGAGCAAACTAGCATAACATATTTTAATATTTTTATATTAATATAATATTATTATATATATTATTAATAATATTAATATAGCAGAAAATAGCGCATTTACACTTAAGAAGGGAGAAAATGGGTCCCAAAACAGGTATAAGTTCATAAGCCAGTAAGGTGCAACACTGATAACAGCCGGGCATCACATATTCCCTAGCGACAGCGGCAGGATACGGATAAGGTCTCTGCAGCCGAGGCTGGCACGCGCCTCAGCCCAGGCTTAAGGGCAGAGGTCGTGACAGCGATCGCGAAAATCGAAAGCGGCACGACAAGTAGTTAGAATCGTGGTGCGAACATCAACGCATGGCCGGGCTATAAGTGCGGAGAAATATAAAAGTACAAAAAAAAACACGCGACAAGAGTACAACGGCACACAGCAACGGCAGCAAGCGACGTAAAGCAACAGCAAAAACATGGAATCGGGGTAAGCTGGCCTTAAGTCTGCGGGTATTGAATGGGCGGGATTCAAGTTTTATTGTTGCGATGTGGTTAGGATAATAAATATAGTTAGAGAAATATGAAAAGTATAGAAGTGAAGAAAACCAAGTGACTTTCATCGAAGTGCGTTTCATAAGAGTATTCCCCTTCCCCCTCTCATTAGAAGAGACGTGTCTGTTTGTGTATATATTTGTTTTGTAAGCATTGAGTACATAAACTGACTGCTAAAAAGGCGTCGCAACTAGCACTTGTAACTAGGTGGACTACGGCAGTGGAATTCCTTGATGTTGAGTAAAATACTTGGTTTGTTGGTACAAAGTAAAGAACTGATTCTTTATTCATGAAAGTAACAATATTTATAGTAAAAACTAGCTTAGTTTGCATAAGTGTAATGTCAATGTAAATTGGGTTATTGTGAACGCAACAATTGCTTGCCAATGCAGAATTGCATATTGGCGATTTCCGCGTTGACTGACCGCTGTTTTGGTAACTCGTTATGTGTGTCGTTTTCGCTGTGATCAGCAGTTTTTGTACTTAAGACAATAATACGTAGGGTGTAGTATTTAATTGACCTAGTTAAATTATAATTGTCTGTAATATATTGTGTGTGCTGTAACTTAAATGTATATACGCATAAACATTCTCCCGGCCGTTGAACAGGTGTTCAACCATCATCTTGTTCTATTGTGAATCGTCTTGGTGATGCGGCTGGATCAGGTGTATTGATGACTTCATTCCTGGGAACCGTTGATTGCACAGTCCATAGTCGTTTCTTTCGCATTGCATAGGCACATAGCAATATGATGGATATAGCTAAGGCAGCATACGATTTTATATGATTGTGTAGGACTGAACTTGATTGGTTAGGCAACTCTAGATTGTTCAGTGCTGCCAATTGCTGCTGTAAGTCGTCCAGATCCTTGTCTTCTTGAACCTTGTAGTCTGAGATGTTGATATTTGTCGCAGGTACATGGGTGATGTTTGGCTTGATTATGTCGCCAAAGTGTGCGTAACTTGGCCTCACTTGACTTATGATAGTGCCAAAAGTACTGATGCTAATCTCCAAGTTGCGTGCAGTTCAACCAGATGATAATGAGAGTATTCCGGTGTCTGCTAGCTATATTGTGGATGGTGTTCCGTTGCATACGGCTTGTAGTTCCATTGCAGAATGTGTTGCAAAGATCCACCTGTTAGGTTGGTGTGTCTTTTCCCAAACCATCTTGGTGGTTCTGTGAGTTGTTTGACACACTGTTGGTGTCTTGTTGTTAAATAGCTGAAACTCACAACATTAAACACAGCTTGATGGTCAAAACATATGTATTCTTCATTTGGTAGTGTGAGGCAGCGTCGTAGATCATCTTGAGTCAATCCCATGAATTGATCCCTGTGGTTGTTAACTGCTTTTATAGGTGTTTTAAGCTCGAACAATCTCCAACTTGTTGAGTCCCACACCGGAATTGGCACGATATTAAACAGCTCTAATTTTGATGTTGACACTAGCGGTAATATTACTCTGAATATTACCTGAGTGTCGGTAGCTATTCCTTCTGCTCGCATTATTCTGTATAGTTGAATTACGTTGGATGATGTCACAGGCAGCATTTGATCTGGTGGCAAATGATCCCGTATTTGATCCAATTGATCCTTTAGTTGATTAGGGGAAATCAATGTTGGGCTGATTGTATGGTGGCGAATTCCTGTCAGAACGTCCACTATTTCTGATTGCATGCGCTGAAGAGTGGCTGCCAGAAGTGTTAGTTGAGTTGTCAGTGCCAGGTAATTCTCGGTAAGATGTGCGCCTGTGTACCTTCCTCTGCTTTGGCTAAGGATAGCCACTTGTTGTTCAAGTAGTTTTAGCCTCTTGTCCGATGTAGATCTGGTCTTCTTGACAACGTTGATAGTTGAATCAAGTACTGATGTTTGATTTTTCAGTAAGTGTAGTAGAAATGCTTCATTGGTTTTAACTTCTTCTATGACTTTGGTCATTTTATTGGCGTAGTCCGAGTCTAAAACTCCAAATAGACTGTTTGCAATGTTGCCAACTGCATAAAATGGTGATCGGCGTTTTCGTATGTGTTGCAAGAGTGCGTTTGCCATTTGTAATTCGTCGAATAGGTGCCGAAAATGCTGTGATATGGAATCACATGTGTGTTCATTATTTAGTTCTGGACATATGTATTTGAACTCCTTTATTCCCAAATCGAATGTCTTCATATCGCGCCAGTAAGGTTCCAATTCATAATATATAATTATGGTCCAGTCGGAAATTGCTCTCTTTGTTGTTCCAATTTTTTCATAAAATATTCCAGGCCTTGTGTCGAACCTTTCCACGGACACCGACTGTGTCAGCACCAAGGGCAACATTAGAAGAAGAATTAGAATGGATGATGCGATTGTTGGCGACATAAGGCGTTTTCGCTGTACGGGTGGCGCATCATGTTTTTCTGTGTCCTCCGTTTCGTTAATAGTTCGTTTTTTGGCCATGTCTTCTGGAAATAGTGGCGCAAGTCTGTTTATAGGGCGCTTGTAGGTGCCAGAGGCAGTTTTAACGTCAACCACCCTGACATAATTGTCTTGTCCTGGGTATGTTTTAACAATTCGTCCCATTGGCCAACTCATCACAGGTATGTTATCTTCCTTGACTAGAACCAGCATGCCTTCCTTTATGTTGGAATTGACGGATTTCCACTTGTGCCTGGCTTGCAGTTCTTGCAAGTATTCTTCCGACCATTGCTTCCAGAATCCTTGCTTTAGTCTGGATACTAACTCCCAGCGCTTTACCAAGGATTTTTCATTGCGGTCCGTGTTTACATCAGGGGGGAGCAGTCAACGTTTCCCCAATCAAAAAGTGTGCTGGAGTGAGGGCGGTTGTGTCCGTTGGATCATTTGACATGGGTGTGATTGGGCGAGAATTGAGGATTGCTTCAATTTCGATAATCACCGTATTTAATTATTCAAATGTTATTGGTTGTGGTGACCAAAAGTCTTTTTGCAGACTTGACCGCAGCCTCCCATAACCCTCCAAATGATGGCGCGCGTGGTGGAATAAATTTGAAGGCAACTTGTTTTTTGTTGCACTGATTGATGATCTCGGCTTGGCTCTTTTCGCCAAATATTGATCCTTCCAGTTCTTTCAGCTGGTTGTTTGCTCCAACGAAGTTAGTTGCATTGTCACAATGAATTGTTTGACACTTGCCTCGACGGCTTAAGAAGCGTCGTAAGGCTCCCAAAAAGGCGTCTTTTGTTAGATCACTAACCAGCTCAAGGTGTACCGCCTTGGTGGCGAAGCAACAGAAAACAGCTATGTATGCTTTGTCTGGTCGCTTTCCTCGAAGTTTATGATGAATCCATATTGGTCCGCAATAATCTACGCCTGTTGTAAGAAATGGGCGTGTTGGTGTTACTCGATCGGCTGGCAAATTACCCATAATTTGGTTCATTAACTTGGGCCTTGCCTTGTTGCATGTCACGCAATTGTGAATGATATTCCTTGACATTGTTTTGTCGTTGAGGATCCAATATTGTTGTCTAGCGGTTGCTCGTAAGGCTTGGGCACCGCAATGCATATTGTCCTCATGCAGATCTTTCAACAGCATTTTTACTATTGGATCATTGTAGGACAGCAGAATCTGGTGCCTTGCATTGTAAGGTAGTGGATCAATCTGTCACCAACTCGTATAAGTCCGTCGGATCCTTGTAGGAGGGACAGCGATGAAATGGAACTCCTTTTTTCCACCATATTGTGACGCTGCAGCGGTTTTAGCTCAGCAGCAAATTCCACTTGTTGTATTGTCCGCAAAATTACGTTTCGAGCGTGATTCAATTCCTCGACGCTTAGAGTGACAGTTGCTGATCTCTGTTTGTTGTAGCAGAAGCGTAACGTGTAAGCCACAATGCGTTGTAACTTGTGGAACGAATGACTGTGTCCCTATTGTAGATGGGGATATTGCCAGGCTTATATGTTTTGTTTTCCTTTTCAGGTTGCTCGGAATGATGTTGGGTATGGTTGCCCATTTATCCGGAGACCCATGCAAGAACAGTGGTCCATATAGCTCTATATTATGCTCAGGTAATCTACGTGCAGATATTCCTCTTGAAAGAAAATCCGCTGCGTTGTTAGCGGATGACACATGACGCCATTGATTTTGACTTGTTAGTGCTTGGATCTTAGCTATCCGGTTGGCCACAAATGTATGGAATGTGGAGGCAGCTGCATTGATCCATGACAAGACGACCGTAGAATCTGACCAAAAGTATCCTGGTACTGTGTTGGAGTTCAAGTTGAGGTCCCGTCGAATTGTGTCCGCGAGCTCAGCACCCAATAGTGCAGCACAAAGTTCTAGTCTCGGGAGTGACTGCTTTGCCGTTGGGGCTACTCGAGATTTTGAGCATAGCAACCGCACATAAATTTGTTTATTCTTGTACGTTGCGCGAACGTATATTGCTGCGCCATATGCGCGTTCCGATGCATCCACAAATGTGTTCAGTTCCTTTGTGACTGGAACCTTTCCGTCGTATGAATGTCGGGGAATTTGCATCGAATTTAGGCTCTTCAAGTCCTCTCGATAGTCCTTCCAGTCGTTCTGAAGGGATGTGGGTAATTCGTCATCCCAGTCGAATTTGTCTTCCCAGAGTCGTTGCATGAAGATTTTGGCTTTCACTACAACGGGAGCGAACAAGCCTAGGGGATCGAAGAATTGTGCCAGCTCAGAGCAAACGACACGTTTAGTTATTTTCGAAGCTGTGCTGCTCTGAGCGCGGCCACAGAGTTGGTCTCCTTTGGGCATCCAAATGAGACCCAATGTCTTGATCCTGTAACTGTCCACTGTGTCCTCGAAGTTTACTTCGCTTGCAATGTTGTCCTTATGTATCCCTTGCAACAGTTGCTCGTTGTTCGAGCACCATTTTCGTAAGTTGAATCCATAGGGACGCAGGATCTGTGTTCGCCACTGCCTGGCCGCGTGCGGATCGTGTATTTCTCGCAATAAAAGGCTAAGCGCCAACACGTCCAGCTCAGTCGAAAAGTAATTTATTCTGATTCTTCTTCTTCTACTTATGCTAGGGCTACTTGTTCATTCAATATTCATTCAATACATCGATAAATCGATATTCATAGCGTTGTAACTATGTAACTTAACTATTTCCTATCTGTTATACAAATTCCGTTAACATTTCAACTGCTCAATTCAACTTAAATATCAAAAATATAATAAAATAAGAAAAGGCGCTACTTCGGCGCCAACATACTCCCGGCCTTGGAAGCTCCTTCCAACAAACTAATCAGTCTGCTATTGGCAGGGGGCAAATCCTATGTACGTTCCGCTTGTAGATTCCAGTCTTTGTTTTAAGAGTAACGACGCGAACCGCTCCATCAGCACCAGGATGAGTTTCTTGAATGCGACCGAGAACCCAGTGTCCAGGTGGGGCATTGTCTTCCATTATAAGCACCAACGTGCCAATTTGAACATTGTTGCAGACGGATGCCCACTTGCTTCGCTGCTGCAGCAAGGTAAGATATTCGGTTGACCAACGCTTCCAAAAGGACTGATGTACAGCCACGATTCGCTTCCATCTATTTGTAATTGATAACTTTAGGTCAGCTTCGTCGCAAGGTTCCACTAAAGCATTAAGCGGTCGTCCAATTAAGAAGTGACCTGGAGTCAACGGCTCGAGGTCTGCAGGATCTGTGGACAACGGATGAAGCGGCCATGAGTTCATTACCGCCTCAGCTTGCGATATGACTGTAACGAGCTCCTCATAATTGAGCGCTGTCCCATTGAAGCATCTGAGCAATAGCTGCTTGGCCACCTTGACGGCGCTTTCCCAAAGCCCGCCGAAATGAGGCGAGCGTGGCGGTATGAAATGGAAGTCAATACCCCGATGAGTAAATTGATTGACAATTTGCTGCTTGTTTTCGTCATCCCACAACTGTTTGATCATTGTCGTTAGTTCGCGAGATGCACCAACAAAATAAGTAGCATTGTCACAGTACAATTCGCTACTTAGTCCTCGTCGAGAAAAGAATCGCTTTAGAGCCGCGATGAAGGCGCTCGAGCTTAGATCCGATACTAACTCCAAATGACACGCCTTTGTCAAGAAGCATACAAAGACGCAGAGATACGCCTTTGTTGGCCGACGACCCCGTTGGCTATAATGCATCCAAAGTGGTCCGGCGAAATCCACGCCAGCTCGTTCGAATGGTTGCGCTCCGAGCTGCACTCTACCCGCCGGCAAAGGGCCCATGAGTTGATTCGATGATATGGGACGTTGACGGAAACAAGCCACACAGCTTCGAACCACCCTGCGAGCTACCTTTCCAGCATTGATCACCCAGTACCTTTGTCGCACAAAAGCGCATATAGTCTGCGCTCCGGCGTGCATATTAGTTCGGTGTGTATGCTCAAATAAAGAATTTACAACAATGTCCTCACTTGGCATTAAAATTGGGTGTCTTGTGTTATATGGTACGTTGGCATGTGTGAGCCTGCCACCTACCCGAACTATTTCGACTCCATTGGCAATTTCAAAAAAAGGAATCAGCCCTTTTATTTTGGCCGATCATATACATTTTGCTTTTCTAAGTTTGACTATCTCCTCATAGAACAATAAGTTTTGTACATTAAAAACAATGTAACGCAAACCACCTTCCATTTCCATAGCAGTTAAGGCTTCAGCATTAGTTGAGTCAGTTTTACTGTGACGCCAACGATATATATAACCAAACACTCTATTCAACTTAAGGAAATCTTTTGCAAATTTGCATTTGCCAACGATATCACTAACTTTCAGTTCCGCCCTAACTATCAAGGAAAATTTTGAATTTCACTGCTCTGGAACTTCTTTTTGCATAGGTAGCTGCATCTCTGGCCATTGATCGGCTGGAAGACGCAAGAATTCTGGACCCATCCACCACATCGTAGAATTTTTCAATTCTGCAGTATGCAGCCCACGAGAGACAATGTCCGCCGGGTTAAGTTTAGATGCTACCTTGAACCAGTTTTGCGCCTGCGTCAATTCTTGGATGCGTGCAACTCTATTCGCGACAAACGTGTTCCATCTGCTGGGATGCGAAGCAATCCAGTTAAGCACAATTTTCGAATCTGTAAAATATTAAGTCTGAGAAACCGAGACAGGGACGCAATTTTTGACCTTGGCCATTAGTTGGGCTAAGAGCCTTGCTCCTTCTAGTTCCAGACGAGGTAGCGATGTGACACGCACCGGTGCTACCTTAGATTTTGCCGTTAATAAATTTACTGATACTTATTTCATTAGCCGAGTCGAAGCAAGGATCTGCTAGCTTGACTTTCTTCGGTAGCCGCAAGTCGAATGCTGTTGCTGCTGCTGTCGGGTTATATTGCGTTATTTTTGGTAGAACACAAAATCTATCAGTTGCTTCAAAGTTTGTCACCAAAGATTTAAATGTCGTTTTTAATTCACCAAGAATTTCAGACTTGGAATTTCCTATACCATTTAGCGAATAGTGAACACTTATAATTGGCAACTCCAGTTTGGAAGCTAGCCAAGAGGTCACGAAATTCAACTGGCTTTCCGAGTCCAGCACACATCTACATTTGTGAAACCTTCCCATGGAATCCTTCACGAGCACTATCGCTGTTGCGAGAAAACTTACAGCCTTATTTGTCAATAAGGAACTATAAAGCGAGCTTGAACCCCCCTTTTGATCACTTGCATTTTCAGTATCTCCGGTCTCCCTATGAAGCAGTTCATGATGCGTCTTGTGACACGTACCGCAACGCGGCCCAGTGCAACCCTTCGTTAGATGACGCTTACTGAAGCAAACTAAACATAAGCCTATCTTTTTAACTTCGTGGTATCTCTGTAACGGTGTCAAGGATTTAAATTTTAAACACGCCTTCAAATGATGATGCCAGAGCAATAATAACACGCACTTGCATTATCCATTGCAACCGCCAAGCTTGCCCTTTTTGCATCACCCTTGGGGGCTGTTTTGCTGAAATGGCTTTTCTAACCTCGCGACTGGACAAACTTAATTCTCTGTTGCTGAGGAACTGGGCAAGCAGTTCCCAAGACGGTAGCTTTGAACAGTCGTACTCGCCTTCCCATTTTTCTAATGTCGCATCATCTAGCTTGCTTCGTGTCAAATGAAAAACAAAAGCATCTAATATCTCCTTGTCGCTGCCTAACGAGCGAAGGGCGACCAATTGAGAGTTTACGGAATCGACTAGCGTCCTTAGCGACTCTGCATCCGCTTGCTTCATCTTCCGAGTGCTAAAAAGTTCGCAAATAAGTGACTGCACAATAATAGCCTTGTGTTCGAAACGATCTCTGAGCAATTGAAGGGCCTTTCTGTAGTTACCTGCCGACAACTCTAAACATTCAATTGTTCGTGAGGGAACAGGACCTTAGATGAATGAACTTTGAAAGCTCATCAAGGTCGTTGTCTGCTTCAATCAATGTCACAAATGAATTGTACCAGCTGGTCCAATCCGTGACTTTACCTGTAAATTGTGGTAATTTCAATGCAGGCAGCTTAGAACTGCGAGCACTGATACTATTTGCCATTGTAGAGTTTGCTGACGGCTCGGAACTCCCAGTTGAGTGACGACCCCTTTTTGTCAATTGTCTCAAAATCTTTGACTTTACTTCGCAATACGTTTCTTCTATAAGTTGACGAGTATCGAATTCCGCCGCATTTTCACCAGCCTGCTCAATCTGACTTTGAATTTCACACAACTGAGCGAACACTGACTCAACCAAGCTCAAGCGCGTTCCAACTCCGTGGCGACCATAGACTGGCAGTTTGACATTACATAGTTCTTGTTGCGATTCAACGAATTCAATAAACTTTCTCTAAGAGGATAATGCTCTAAAGTTTTGTTGTTCTTTTTTGGAGCCATCTTGCTCGAGAACAAAATTTTAATTACTTAGTTTAAACTGATTTAAACAACGCGTTCAGTTTAAGCTCCTAATTCAAAGCAAGTAATCAACCTTTTAGGATTTACCAATAGCTTTATTAGCCTTAAGTTTTTATTCTTATTTTTTTTTTTTTTTTTTAGTTTTAATTAATCTTGTGCCACTGTGCTGCTTAGATTTATATTTGCACGCACCAACATATAAGTATATCGATCTGCCAAATTGAGTACCGAAATATTTATGTATGCACTACAAATCACATGTATTAAGCTGCAACGGGACCTATGTATTTTGTATTGAATCTGCTTAAGCGCAGCAGCCAACGTGTTTCGAACAAGTACAGCACCTTATCGGTACGCTGATTATGCCTACATACGCCTGCCTTCAGTCACCTATACATGTGTGCATGTAAGTGCCAGTCTATGTTAGCACTGCTTATCAGATGTATTAAGCTGCAACGGGACTTATGTATTTCGTATCAACCACTCTTGAGCGCAGCAGCCAACCGTTTTAGAAAAAGTACAGCAACCTTTGGTTGCGCTGCTGATGCTCTCTACAATTGTGTCTTTGATCACTTTAACAATAAACTGGTGTGACTCCTGCATATACCTATATACATACAGACCCTACACCGGCACATACAATTTACTGCAATGAATAAATGTATATCTGAATGTATGCCTATTTACATATGAACTGATTATGTACCAATAAGCACTTTCTCACAAACCAATGTACCACACACATTAGATTTATTATATTATAATTTTTTGTTGAGACACTATTAAAACACACCGAACTTGAAATGCCTATAAGCCGTGCAAGAAGTACTAAATGCACCAAGCAGAAAGCTACTCACAGTTCGATGGGAAGATGCTGCCGTCGCCGTATGCGCCTCCAGCTATCCGTCTCTTTTATATTTGCAGTGCTCCAGTAGCGAGCTCCACATCAGCTTCAAAATTAAGCTGCAATCGGGTGAGAACTTTATCCAAAAGTCCCTGCTCGGGCGCCAAATGTTTTCGCCACTGCCTGGCCGCGTGCGGATCGTGTATTTCTCGCAATAAAAGGCTAAGCGCCAACACGTCCAGCTCAGTCGAAAAGTAATTTATTCTGATTCTTCTTCTTCTACTTATGCTAGGGCTACTTGTTCATTCAATATTCATTCAATACATCGATAAATCGATATTCATAGCGTTGTAACTATGTAACTTAACTATTTCCTATCTGTTATACAAATTCCGTTAACATTTCAACTGCTCAATTCAACTTAAATATCAAAAATATAATAAAATAAGAAAAGGCGCTACTTCGGCGCCAACAGGATCTTTACTAACTCTTCTCGAATTTGGACCGCTTCTTGGACTGAGTCTGCTCCTGTGAGGCAGTCATCTACGTAGAAGTCATCTACTAATGCAGTGGCTCCTACTGGTGATTTGTCCATATGTGTTGTGCCCAAGTGATTCAGACACTTTGTTGCTAAAAATGGAGCTGAGGCCGTGCCGTATGTAACTGGTTTTAGTCTATAGTACTTTAGCTGCTCCTTAGGATTGTTTCTCCAAACAATCATCTGGTGAAGTTGGTTCTCTGGATTGATCCAAATCTGGCGGTACATTTTTTCAATGTCCGCAGTGAACACATATTTGTGTGTTCTGAATCTTAACAAGATTGACATAAGGCCAATTTGCACAGTGGGTCCTACTTGCAATGTGTCGTTAAGTGACTTTCCTGTCGACGTCTTGCAGGATGCATCAAAAACTACTCGTAGCTTCGTGGTGCTGCTATCTGGTTTTTGCACACAATGATGAGGGATGAAGTAATGACTTTTGGGAATCTGTTGTGGTGAAACTTCTTTCATGTGTCCTAGATCCTCATATTCCGACATGAACGCTGCATATTGCTTCCACGTATCTGCAGAAGCTCTGCGCTCTAAAGATAAAAATCGTTTTGTCGCAATCTCCATGGAATCTCCCAGGGCTGAATAGTGTTCAGAAAATGGAAGATTCACAATAAGTCGGCCGTCCACCGCTAACTGCAAATTCTCCAAAAAATGCTTTTCGCAATGGGCCTCAACAGGTGTTCCATGCCTCTCTGCTGTTTCCATGTTTCCAGCGTCCAAAATCGCTCTAATAGTTCATTAGTCTCCTCATTAGTTGCTGCCGCACAAATGACTGATGATTCATTTGCTGCCTTAACTTTTCCTGCAACAATCCAACCGAATTCGGTCTTTTGCATAATTGGTCCAGAATGTAATATTCTGTGTTGCTAAGGGAGCAGTATTGAGTAATAATGCTCTGCTCCAATTAACAGATCGATTTTGCCTGGTTTGCTGAACTCGAATTGTTGATCGCATGGGCAGGTTGATCCGATATTATATTTGGTAGTACAAATGCTTCCATTCGCATTGTAAAATTGCTGTGTAGTGACTTAATTGTCACATTAACACGAGCTTTGCTGATCCTTGTATTTCCTCCAATGACTTCAATCCGGAGAGTTGTGTCATGACGTTTTAGTGCCAGCATTGTCACTAGCCTTTCAGAAATGACGTTGATCTATGATCCAGAGTCCAGGAGTGCCTTGAATGTTGCCTGCTGCCCATTATTTGCTTGTACATCTACCTTGGCTGTTGCAAGTAAATTGTAATTTTGGTTGTTAGCGGATGCCACAACTTGTGCGTGTGGCTCTGCTGCTGAAGCGATAGCGTACTCCAAATGTAGCACAGTGTGGTGTTTCTTGATGCATTTAAAACAACTGAACTTGCTAAGGCAAGCATTCGTCTTATGGTCATTTTAAAAACAGTTGACGCATAACTTTTGTCGTTGCACCCAATTAAGACGATCGCTAACTGTTTTAGCGCGAAAGTCGTCACATTTGGATAAATGGATTTTTACAATAAAGACATCCTTTGGGTGCACTTGAAGACGAGGCACATGTTGTATTTTTAGGCTCCTTCTTATAAGTCGCAGATGCCCTTTTTCCAGTAGCCATCACTCGAACTCGCTGTTCGAGGAACTGGAGCATGTTGTCCAGTGGCTTTCAGTGGATTTCCTTTGTGTTACCCAATGATTGTTCATATAGGGTTTTGTTTGTGCCATCCAGTTTGTTCCTAAGGATGGCAATGATGATTGGATCCCATGTTGAGATGTCAATCCCGAGTCCCTTTAACGAAGCTAATGACTCAACTGTTGTGATGTGCAGTTCTTTGAAAGACTTCACATCGTCGCTGCAGGTTTGTTGCAGCAGAAGACGATTCAATATCCTAGAAGCAATGTCTCTAGGATTATTGTACGCATCAACTAAGATTTCCCATGCGAAGAGGTAATTTTCCTCCTTGAGATCAATGTGACGGATTAGTCTTTCCGCCTCTCCGATTACGCTGGTCTTGAGGTACCTCATTTTGCGTATGGTTGGCATTCAAGTTTCATGTATCATACATGAGAACATATCAAAGAACTGAGACCACTTGAGTATATCACCATCAAACTTTGGAATGGAGATGCGTGGCAAGTTAATGTTATCAGACACCGTACTATTTGACTTGTCTGTCAGTACGTTCCTAACCTCAGATTCTGCTTTGAGATAGTCAGTGGCGTCATAGCCTGCTTCCTCCGGGTCCTCAAGCTCCTCGTATATTTGGAAGTGGACCTCTTGAAGTTTTGCCCATAATGAGTTTACACTTTCTGCATTAAGGGGCTTGTGTTGAATGGCGCGATTTATTGACTCAATCATCGCCTTTTGCCGACGGCACAATGCAACTAGCTTGGCATTTGTGTTTGCTTTGGCATCAACAATTCCTGCAGCAATGGCGGTCCTTGGCTCCGTCCTATTGCTGCTAGACTGATCTGCAATATCAGCTTGTTCTTTTAAGTAAGTTCTGGTTTTTTGAACCAAATCGTGAACTTCCTCGAAGAACTTGTGATAAGGGTGAGACTCCTCTAAGTTAGAGTTTTTGATCAAGACATTGTTTGTCTTGAAAATAGTCCACCTTTCCTCTAAGATTGTGGCCTTGGCTTGGTAGTAGCCAGGTTTTGCCTTCCGTTCTGCTGGGTCCTTTTTTGTGTTCTTTATAAGCCTTGATATCTCCTGGCTTATTTCTTCCTGATCGTCTAGGACCTCTTCCAGATTCTTTGATTTTTCAATGCTCATTTTGTCTTTTGTTTGACACTTAATGAGTTTGTATATAATCAATTTTTTGTTCTCTCTGATCTCAGAACTGTTTGTATTTTAACTCTTGTCTATTCCTGATCCGATGGAAGTGTTTTATTTGCTCCTTGGTGAGCTGGCTTACGCTTAGATTCGCAACCGTACCTTGGTCAAGGAATAATAGAGTGTTTTGTGTTGTTGTAGTTGAAGAATCCTTGTGTGGAGTCCTTCGTCGGGGTCACCAAAATGTTTGTGTATATATTTGTTTTGTAAGCATTCAGTACATAAACTGACTGCTAAAAAGGCGTCGCAACTAGCACTTGTAACTAGGTGGACTACGGCAGTGGAATTCCTTGATGTTGAGTAAAATACTTGGTTTGTTGGTACAAAGTAAAGAACTGATTCTTTATTCATGAAAGTAACAATATTTATAGTAAAAACTAGCTTAGTTTGCATAAGTGTAATGTCAATGTAAATTGGGTTATTGTGAACGCAGCAATTGCTTGCCAATGCAGAATTGCATATTGGCAATTTCCGCGTTGACTGACCGCTGTTTTGGTAACTCGTTATGTGTGTCGTTTTCGCTGTGATCAGCAGTTTTTGTACTTAAGACAATAATACGTAGGGTGTAGTATTTAATTGACCTAGTTAAATTATAATTGTCTGTAATATATTGTGTGTGCTGTAACTTAAATGTATATACGCATAAACAGTGTCCTTCAGCTCAAAAGCACGTGTTCCGAGCGTTCTCTGCACGTTTTGTAGTTATCCGGCATCGAGGGTTATCCGCATTCCGAGGGTTTCTCTGTGCGTTTTGGTAAGTCTTGCATGTGTTTTTGATTTTTGTGTTATTGTTTCCCAAGAGTGGCCATAGAACGTGTTCCGAGCGTTCTCTGCACGTTTTGTGGTTATCCAGCATCGCTCGGGCACCGCAAGAATTGGCAAAGCGCATTCCGAGGGTTTCTCTGTGCGTTTTGGTAAATCTTGCACGTGTCTTGCAAATTTTCAATGGCATTATTTCTCTAGGGTGGGTGAAGTCGTGCCGTACGACCGCAGAACGTGTTCCGAGCGTTCTCTGCACGTTTTGTGGTTATCCGGCATTGCTCGGGCACCACAAGAGTCAGCATAACGCGTTCCAAGGGTTTTTTCTGCGCGTTATTGATGGGTCTTGTGGGCACCCTACCGCCTCCTTTTTTTGCATATCTCGAGCGTTTTCTCGATTTGCGTGGGCCTGTTTTGGTGGGGGTTGCCAAAATATTCTCTGAGTCTCGGCATTTTATAATTTTATTGTAAAATGACTCTGGACTGGACTGAGTTTCTACCCCAGCCTTAGATCACTTCTTTACAACACATTGTTTACATTCTCTTTTGTTAAATGCATAATTGATATTTTCACGTAAGCAATTGTTCAAGCGCATGTGTGTACATATTTCAAATTAGTTTGATTTGTTTTGCTTTTATCGTAGATCGTAGCTTTGGTGATCATATTTATGCTATCATATGCTATTCATATTACACCTACATATATGTGTTACTTTTTGTTACAGCTGTGTGTTTGCGAAATTAATTAAAAATATTGTAAACAATGCTAACTTCCCAGACATTTACACATGAGGAAAATATACAAGAATAATCTCTTCTCCGCATTTAGTTTTTTTTTAAGCATTAATAAAGAAAATAATAAAGAAGAAAATGATGAAAACACTTGTTAATTTAGTCACATCATACTTTAGATATAAACGATAAAAATTAAATTTATTAGATTTTTAAGAATCATGGTGAAAATTTGAAAAACAAAAGAAAGAATATATTCGATATGGATTGCTAATTGAGTCTGTATTTTCCTTGAAGTGGTATGAAGGTGGGGTAGTAACAAGTGTAACCAATTTTGGAAGTTTTCGGGTAAATTTCTGCGTGCAAGAAATCTCAACGGTAGGGAGGTTTGTGACACGCTGCTGCTATAACAAGCAGCCCACGCATTGCAGTTATACTAATGCTTAGTATGTCAAACTTTGCAGTGCATCTTTGTGTCTTGATTGATAACATGTTTTTTTTGTCGTGTTGTGTTCTATATTGTGATTTACTTTCTATTAAAAAGGCAAGGGACATGTATTAAAAACAAAACGTCTTTAAATATTGGTAGCCAATTTATTCAAGCAGCTGCATAGGGTCCTTTTTACGATTTAATTTTGCAATAACACAAAATTTATTGTCATCGATTACGCCCCCATTTATTTCATTTTATAAAAGGAAATCCATGTAGCCCGTAAACTATGTTTTTTGTGTTTGTATGTAGAGTTGAACTTGCTTTGAGTCTTTTGAGTGGTTTCGGCTAGGTTTAGCTTAATCTTTGGTAATCTCAGCTCTACCCATCACCTATGGGTTCACTAAAATGCTGCCCTTGCCTTTTTCCTTTCCAGCTTGACTTTTTTTATAGCTATTAACAGCAGGCGTAATCTGTATATAAAACCCGAAGTATCTTTTTTTTATTTATTTATTTATTTATTTATTGTCAGCTAAGAGCAGCTGACATTAAAATGAAATCAAAATTAATTTAAATTAAAAAATAGTTAAAATAATTAAATTAAGTAAAATATAGAATAATATATAAATCTGAAAATATATTTAAAAGTTAACGTTAAAGCTCTGGGAAATTCAATAAAAAATTGAGTAGTCCAACATTTGTTGCGAGGATTGGGAAAAACCCAGAAAAACCCAATCAGACCAGCGTTAGATAAGTAATTAGTGGTTACGATTAGATAAAGCAAAAAGGATCGATCTTTTTAGTACTGGAATTGAGGCCTCCAAGGAGACAAGAGAATAAATTTTGTTATAGTCAGAACATATAACACGAAATGGTTCATGAATTAAATAGTTGCTGAAGCAACGATCAAGGATAAGGGGTAAAAAGTTACGTGAAGATCTAATTGGGACATTAAATTTAATTCGACTCAAAAGAACTGATGAGTCGATTTCACCATTAAGTAGGTAAGTAATAAATAATACTCCATGCATAGTTCTACGGTTTAACAGGGAGGGAAGATTTATCAAAAGGAGTCTACTTGAGTACGGGGGTAAGTCAACTCCAGGAACCCAGTTAAAACTTCTAAGGGCAAATAGAAGAAATTTCTTCTGCACAGATTCAATTCTATCCTGGTGAATCGAGTATTGTGGAGACCACACACAAGATCCATACTCCAGGATGGGACGAACTAGGGATGTATAAAGCGTTTTAGTGGTGTAGGGATCATTAAACTCTTTCGACCACCGCTTGATGAAGCCAAGGACATTAATGGCCTTATTGACCATATACGAAATATGAGCGTCAAACTTTAATTTAGGATCAAGAATAATGCCTAAATCTTTAATTTCAAACACGCGGTCAAGTGGTGAAGCATCAAGCAAGTAGTGAGCAGTATGAGGGGTAATTCTACAAAAAGACATGACTTTACATTTTGAACAGTTTAAATTTAGTAAGTTAGTACGACACCAGGCTGACAAAGCACCCAAATCCGACTGTAGTAAATTACACAGGGAAGCGTCATCATAAGTGAAACATAGCTTCACATCATCAGCAAACATATACACAAAAGAGTTAGTAATAACAGCTGGGAGATCGTTAATAAACAAATTAAATAGCAAAGGTCCAAGGTGACTACCTTGGGGAACACCAGAGGTAACAAAAATAGGTTTAGATACAGACGATTTAAAAACAACTTTTTGTGTTCGGCCACACAAGTACTCCGAAAGCCACAATAAAAGTTTTGATGGAAATCCGATAATATTCAATTTATGAAGCAACAGAGAATGACTTACAGAATCAAATGCCTTACTAAAATCGGTGTAAACAACGTCAGTTTGCATTTTTCCTGAAACCCTTTGATAACAAGCGAAGTGATTTCAAGAAGGTTAGTGGTAGTAGATCTACGCCTAACAAAACCATGTTGATAAGGCGATATAATTGAACTACATCCGTGTTGCAGTTGAGAACATACAATTTTTTCAAAGACTTTTGGTATGGCAGACAACTTGGATATAGCCCTATAATTTTTAACGTTTGATTTTGAAGAATTTTTATGGAGTGGAATTATAAAAGCTTCCTTCCATATATCAGGAAACACTGTTGAGTCAACAGACAAGTTAAATAATTTATTTAATGGCGCACAAAGAGAATCCGCGCAGTATCTAAGAATACAACCTGGCACTCCATCAGGACCAGGCAAGTAACCAGGTTTAATAGAGTTAAATTCACTCAGGAGCGTAGACTCAGTAATTACTGGGACATATATGCAATTTGACGTTTGAACTTGAAAAGGATAGGAATTACTGCAACTATGTAATTTCATTGAATATACTGATTGAAAATACTCAGCAAATAGATCGGCTACTGCCTGATCAGAACTTGCTTTTGTATCATCTAGGTATACTGAGGATGGCAAGCAAGAAGACTTACGTTTAGAGTTAACAAATTTATAAAACTGTTTAGGGTCACGTGAAAAGTTTAGTCTTCAACGATTAAGATAATTATTATAACAAGATGTATTAACAGAAGAAAACTAGATTTTGCTACTAAATACGAAGATAAATCTAAGGTAGTTCCCGATTTTTTAAATTTTTTATATGCTCTTGTCTTCGCGTTGGCAATAGCAGTTTCTATATCACTACAAGAATAAAGCCGAGACCAATTAGTATGTTGAAGAAGATAATTTAATTTAGTAAAGTTAGTTTTACGAAAGCAAAGGGTTTTTAAAGTATTATAAGATATTGCACTAGGGTTAAAAATTTCTATGGATAGTTCTAAGGTTGGATGGTAGGTGTCTTCAGGAAGCACTAGAGGGGGTATTCTACAAGCATTACTGCAATCTGAGTCCGAAAGAAATACCAAGTCCAACATTCTACCACTACAGTTATGCACCCTGTTAACTTGCGATAGGCCTAACTCCAGTAGGCCATCGATAAAATCATCATGCTAATATCGCCGAAGATGTGTCATTCACAGACCACACAACATGTGGCAGATTAAAATCACCAACCACTATCAGATTATCCATATCTGTCAACAATGACGAAACAAGTTGCAGGGCACTAAGATGGGATGAGTCAATGTTAGTATCAGATTGAGGAGGAATATAAGAACAAGTAACATAAAGTGAACGGCCGTTTAGTAATATTTTAACACATAAGAACTCTATGTCCGGAAGATCATGAGAATGAATCTGTTCAGAGGAAAAACAAGAGTCAACAGCAATGAGAACACCACCCCCCTTGCGGGAGGTGCGATCGCATCTGTACAAGTTATATTTAGGAGGAAAAATGGAATAATCAGAAATATCGGGTTTTAACCAGGTTTCCGTGAGTGCTACTATATGTGAATCAAATGATAAGCTGTTAACATTTAATTTAGAAAGTTTAGTTTTAAGGCCTCTAACGTTTTGATAGGCCAAACTAAGTTGTTTTGTTAGTTTTTTGCCACCGAGGTGGAGGCAACTGGGTGGCTAACAGGCTGTGCACTATTAATCATAATGCCCTTATTATTATTACTTCGCCTATTCTCATACTCCTTTACAACAAGCTGCTGCGGCCAGAATTTTCTGAACAAATTGTCGAAAAGAGTTCAGGCGGCACGCTCAACTTGAAAGAAGATATACTTCGGGCGTGTTTAAATTTAAACTTCTCAACAATAATAAGAGGAGAATCAATTTTACTTTTAACAAAAGCTGAAACATCATCCGATGAAGTATCGGATGCCAGCCTGGACACAAATATAAATTTGTTAAATGGTACAACAACAAGAGGCTTGGGAGCCCCAGTTGTACCTGCATTGGGATCAATAGGCGCACAGGCAGTTGAACCGATTTCATGCATAGGATCAGAATAAAGGTTATTAGTAATGGTTCTTGCCGGCGAATTAAATAACATTAATGGGCTGGCCGTAGGTTGATTGATGCTGGGCACCAGAAGGGGCTTTGTGGGGATGATAGGTGGGACAATAGGCGGATTAGGTCCCGAAGTCTTTTTACGCTTCGGAGATTCAGTCGTAACCTTGCCATTTTTGAAATTAGACTCAAGCTCTGTAAAGGAGTTTTGCAGTGCATTAAATGCAATATGCATAGCTTTGAAGCCTAAATGAGTCTGTCTCATGAATTTTGAAGACTCTTTAACCACCTCCCTACAGGGCTCACAATACCATTAAAAGCCTGTGTCTGCAATCAAGCAGTCCCTGGTTTTGGCAGTAAAGCCAACGCATTTCATGTGGATCATGTTGTCGCAAAATCCACACAGAATAAAATCTTGATTGGTTGTACCAACCAATTTGCAATTTTTGCTGCAGCAAACAAGCATTATGAAATATGTAAATAAATTTATTAAAGAAATCGATATGCTATAGCAAAACAAGGTAGCGTGCAAGTATGTAAGTATAAACGTATCGAAGCAATGAGCACGATGCAACGGTTAAAATCAAGAGAGCGGTTGAGTGAAAGAGCGTGAGCGCAAATGCAGATAAATACAACCGCCAGATAAGAGCGGACAAAGCGGGAGAGGTGCTGGAGAGCGAGATCAAGCAAATAGACAAGATGTTTGTTGTTAGTAGAAGAAGAATATATAAAACAAAAAGTATGTATATAAAACCGCAAATATATGAGTGTATATGTACGTATGCTCGTTTGTTTACTTTTCAAGCACTGCAGCGTCAATTCGACTGCAAGTTAAATTAAATGAATTTTCAACAAGAAAATTTTCAATAATGCACGCGCAAATACACACAACGTACACTTGCGATCACTGTTAGAGACGTTTACCAAAATAAACCGAATAAAACACCGTACACAAATACAAGAAATTAATAAATTTTTAACCCTCTAATGCTACTTTCTAAAATAATTGAACAAATGTTGTCGAATAATTTTTTTAAAGTAATATTGTTGTCACTGAGTTCAAAAATTACTTCAGAAATGGTGTAGAAGATTTCGTTTACCTGTAAGTTGAGAAAGAATGAATGCCTCAAGGCACTTTTGGGGCTTCAAGCGAAAGAAAATCGTTATTGCGTAACTGAGAAAGAAATTATGTTTTAATGTGATATTCGTAAAAACTATTTTTGTTAGCTGTGCAGCATAAGTGCAAATTACATTTTGAGCATATACACTGAGTTTGTGAAGTTTTGCAGTGTTTGCACCACTTTCGCCACGAGGAAAATGATTAGGCTGGTCATGCCGCAAATCTGAAATGGGATGTTTGCATTTTTCACCACGCTTTAAAGCTGGTTGGAAGGGTTGGTGAGATAATGGAGATCGACCCGGTGAAGGTCGCTGACAGGATGGAGACCGTGTTGTCCATTGAGCACTGCGTGGGCGACCTTGCATTTGCTTGTTTTTAAGTGCTATCAATATAGCTGCAATCGCTTCCCGAAATTCGGGGAGTTCGAGCGTCTTGCTCGTTTTTCCAGTTTCCTGTTTTTCTTTGAATATACGCTTATATAAAATAAAAGCGTTTGTTGCTGCCATATCAATGCAATGATAAAATATTCGAGTGGCGCAATCTTGAGTTTTGGCTCTAATGTGGTAACGGCCCATAAGTCCATCCATTAGATCTACGCCGCCCATATGGACGTTGTATTCGCGAATAACTTGCTGACAATCAATGTCTAAGTACTGCTTAGATTTTCTTTCGTATCTAGCAATCTTTGATAATCCATCATGCGAACTGTTCGTTATAAATGGCTTGACTCCAACATAGGTGGACAGCAAGCGGACGACTTTGTTGTCTTTCCACAACACATTGCTTACTTGGATACCATAAGATGTGCCCACATACTCATCCGAAAATCCTCTAGTCTCCTTTTTAATGGAATTATCATTGGGCAGCTTACAGTTCGGGATACGATTTTCACGCACAGTGCCAAGGCTATAAAAACCTTTGGCACGCAGATAGACCATCAAAGGTAATGACGTGTAAAAATTGTCGAAATAAATTTTGTGGTGCTTGAAAGTATTTACCGTGTTTGTTAAACGTACAACAATGTTAGCCGCAGCACCAAGATCTGGGTGACCAGGCAGGATTACATTATCACCTGCGCCAGTGTAGACCTCAAAGCAGTAAGCATATCCAAAAGAATCGCACAGTACGAATAACTTTATACCCCATTTGTGGGGCTATATTGCCGCAGGTGGTGCTTCATTTTCGTGCTACACATCTGTTCGTCGACACAAAGACGTGCTTACTTTGGGATGGAGTCAAACCTTTGGTTAAGATAGTCTACAAAGTCACGTATACGGAACAGGGGATCATATCCAGGTTCGGCATTTTTGATACGTTTGCTATCATCACGCATTGAGAAATATTGTTAAATCAGTTCGAATTTGCTTCGTGTAATGGAGTATCGTATGGGTTCAAAAGAATTTCTTCCCCAGTAGTTTTTTCAAATTCGGGTAACGATAGATTGACATATATATCAATATCCCAATGTAATTATACATTTTGTCAATGGTCGTTTTGAATTGATTAGCAATGTCTGTGAAAGCTGCGCGAATAGTCTCCTCCACAATTATATTCATGATATTTGTATCGAAAAAGTAACAAAAGATCTTTAATGGATTTCGAGATCCATTATATAAGCTGGCAGCTTTGAGTCTCCCTGAAAGGCTATGTCATTGATATGCATCTGCATCGATTGCTTTCGCCATATAATTTTGATTCGATCTTTCAAAATTGATTCAATGCCTATACAAATAAATAAATAAGTTGAATATCATTTTACGACTTAGCGCCGCTTACCCAAACCATTGAAGCCACCAAAAGAAGGCAAAGGTTTAGGTGCTCCATCTTCAAATGATGGCAAGAACGATCGAGTTCTTTTTAATGTTTTCTGAGTAGGCTCCTCAAGCGTAGTTTCAACATTTTCGACAGTGTCCAAGTTAATGTCAAGGGTCAAGTCCACAGCCGAAGCGTCGTTCAGTGCTGCGTTTAGTGCATTTTCCAAATTTAAGTTGTCACCATCCTCGTCACTTGAAACGTTTGACAATTCATCGTCGGTACTGACAGAATCGCACATGTCCAAACGTTGTTCATCCGTCAAATCCAACAATTTGTAGCGTTTTCGCATTCGTTGAGACATTTTTTCTTTTCAAACTCAATTTCTGTGAAGAAAAGTTGTGCACTAAACAAAACTTGCCATGTAAAAACGCTTTGTCGATGTGAAATATTTTCGGCAAAAAAGTACGCCCAACGGCCCAAGAGTGTCTCAAGGCACTTATCGCTATTTCACTGCTCCAACGCACAACTTTTATAGATTCACAAATGTGAAACTTGATTTTGACTAAGAATAAACATACCTTTAACGGAAAAAAATACAGATTACTTATATATAAGTCCTAACACTTTAATAAAACCAGCAATCTGCGGCACGTTCCACGTACAATTTTTCGCGCGGAAAAACATATGTTCTGTGCAAGTCAAAGTAAAAGTACCGTTAAAGCTTCAAAAAGCTCTGAAAGCTTTTAAACATATGACGCGTAAAAATTGTCGAAATAAATTATGTGGTGCTTGAAAGTATTTACCGTATTTGTTAAACGTACAACAATGTTAGCCGCAGCACCAAGATCTGGGTGACGAGGCAGGATTACATTATCACCTGCGCCAGTGTAGACCTCAAAGCAGTAAGCATATCCAAAAGAATCGCACAGTACGAATAACTTTATACCCCATTTGTGGGGCTTATTAAGCATATATTGCCGCAGGTGGTGCTTCATTTTCGTGCTACACATCTGTTCGTCGACACAAAGACGTGCGTACTTTGGGATGGAGTCAAAACTTTGGTTAAGATAGTGTACAAAGTCACGTATACGGAACAGGGGATCATATCCAGGTTCGGCCTTTTTGATAAGTTTGCTATCATCACGCATTGAGAAATATTGTTTAATCAGTTCGAATTTGCTTCGTGTAATGCAGTATCGTATGGGTTCAAAAGCATTTCTTCCCCAGTAGCTTTTCAAATTCGGGTAACGATAGATTGACATATATATCAATATCCCAATGTAATTATACATTTCGTCAATGGTCGTTTTGAATTGATTAGCAATGTTAGCTGTGAAAGCAGCGCGAATAGTCTCCTCCACAATCATATTCATGATATTTGTATCGAAAAAGTAACAAAAGATCTTTAATGGAGTTTCGAGATCCATTATATAAGCTGGCAGCTTTGAGTCTCCCTGAAAGGCTATGTCATTGATATGCATCTGCATCGATTGCTTTCGCCATATAATTTTGATTCGATCTTTCAAAATTGATTCAATGCCTATACAAATAAATAAATATGTTGAATATCATTTTACGGCTTAGCGCCGCTTACCCAAACCATTGAAGCCACCAAAAGAAGGCAAAGGTTTAGGTGCTCCATCTTCAAATGATGGCAAGAACGATCGAGTTCTTTTTAATGTTTTCTGAGTAGTTCAAGCGTAGTTTCAACATTTTCGACAGTGTCCAAGTTAATGTCAAGGGTCAAGTCCACAGCCGAAGCGTCGTTCAGTGCTGCGTTTAGTGCATTTTCTAAATTTAAGTTGTCACCATCCTCGTCACTTGAAACGTTTGACAATTCATCGTCGGTACTGACAGAATCGCACATGTCCAAACGTTGTTCATCCGTCAAATCCAACAATTTGTAGCGTTTTCGCATTCGTTGAGACATTTTTTCTTTTCAAACTCAATTTCTGTGAAGAAAAATTGTGCACTAAACAAAACTTGCCATGTAAAAACGCCTTGTCGATGTGAAATATTTTCGGCAAAAAAGTACGCCCAACGGCCAAAGAGTGTCTCAAGGCACTTATCGCTATTTCACTGCTCCAACGCACAACTTTTATAGATTCACAAATGTGAAACTTGATTTTGACTAAGAATAAACATACCTTTAACGGAAAAAAATACAGGTTACTTATATATTAGTCTTAACACTTTAATAAAACCAGCAATCTGCGGCACGTTCCACGTACAATTTTGCGCGCGGAATAACATATGTTCTGTGTAAGTCAAAGTAAAAGTACCGTTAAAGCTTCAAAAAGCTCTGAAAGCTTTTAAAACTTTTATTGTTGCGATCTTAGGGACCCACCAAAAGTATTTAGCTCAAATCAAACCCAACCTTTTTTTTTAAAGAATATAATGTGATAAGTGTCTTGAGGCACTCTTAAGTGCTAGAGGGTTAAGAGCACTCAAAAACACATCCGTCACCAGCGAAAGACAATTGACAATTGACGTAAATCATTATTTTAAATTCAGATATTTGCTTTGACAAGTTACCAAAAGACAGCTGTTTTCCGATTTATTTAGAGAATGCTTTCACCTGAAGAGTGAAAGGTAGTTGATCTTGTTTGATGAAAATATGAAGATTATTAGGTTTGGCAGTCTTATGGACGTGCAATCTCCTTGGCTCTGTTCTTCTATGAGGTCTCCATGGAGTGTGTGGCTTATTGGGACAATTCAGTGAGGAAACACTGACCTTTTGCATCTCAGTTGCAAGCTCCTCCTTCTATTATTGGGCAAACGCCTGCAAAATGTGCTTGTCCCTGTGTGATGTCCCTTCCAAACTGATGAAACCGACCAGTTACGAAATGAAAATCTAATTGACAAGTCAGAACCCCTTTTTCTGCCGTCCCCGCCGATTATCCCATCACAAGCGCAACGAAGTGTGCCAGATATGTGATGACTTGCTAAGTGCCGGCCTTATCCGTCATAGTAGTTCCCCTTAAGCTTCCGCTACAGTGCCCGTTCGTAAAAAAGATAATACCTTAAGGAAATGTGTTGACTATCGCCCGCTGAAAAAAACTACCGTCCGTGACCACTTCCGACTCCGTAGCTAGAGGATTGTGCTAAACATCTGGGGGGTAAATCGTCACCATGTCAAAATGCATCCTGATTCATTTACATACACAGCCTTTGTAACACCTGATGGACAATTTGAGTACGTACGCATGAAGTTTGGACTATGTAATGGTCCCCCAATTACTTTGTGCTGAAAGACTTGATCAATAAAGGTCAACTATTCATCTATATGGACGATATCTACAAGTGTTGGAAGAGGCACTTTATACCTTACGAGTGAATGGGTTATGCCTCAAATTGTCAAAGTGTCGTTTTGTGCTTAAAGAATTCGAGTATTTGGGGTATTTAGCGAACTCTTCCGGTATCATGTGGCAGGGGTGTACGCTGCCTTTAAGATTCTCCGATGCAGATGGGGATGCCACCAACTATCTTCCTTCCAAATTTGGTGATTCTAGGTCAAAGTTTGTAAAAGTGGGAAAAGGGGGGCTGGGGGCCGTATGGGTGGGCGTGGCATCGAAATTTTTGATGCAGATCTTTATGGAATGTCAATTGCTATCTACATACCAAATTTGGTGACTCTAGCTCAAAGTTTGTAAGAGGTGCAGAAAGTTGGGCAGGTAGGCGGTATGGGTGGGC
The DNA here is from genome assembly GCA_018904305.1 of Scaptomyza montana. Taxonomy (NCBI): domain Eukaryota; kingdom Metazoa; phylum Arthropoda; class Insecta; order Diptera; family Drosophilidae; genus Scaptomyza; species Scaptomyza montana. The sequence continues at coordinate 833,264 of JAEIGR010000059.1, read as the reverse complement.
GTGGCATCAAAATGTTTAATGCAGATCTATGTGGAATGTCAATTGCTATCTAACCACCAAATTTGGTGACTCTAGCTCAAAATTTGTAAATGGTGGGGAAAGGGGGGCAAATAGGTGAGCGTGGCTCCAAAACTTTTATTCAGATTTTTGGGGGACGTTGACAGCTATCTTCCTACCAGGTTTTGTGGCTCAAGCTCCACAACTCTGGAAGTTAACTGCATTCCCGTTTTTGACGAAGCGTTGGGGCGGATGGGGGCGGCTAGGGCAGTTTTGTTGGGCGTGGCATCCAAACTTTTGATACATTGACATTGGACAAACCCAATACACTTTTGACCTTCGGTAACGAGTATAAAAATCTGCCGGAACCTCTAGATAGGAAAGAATTGGAACGCTTTCTGGGTCTCTTTTCTTAGTTCGGCCGTACCTAACTTTGCCAAAATCGCCTATTCGATGTCGCGTTTTCTGAAAAAAGAGGCCCCTTACTTCTTCTCTGATGAGTGTCTTAAATCCTTCCGAACACTGCAGTGTAAACTGATCGAGTCACCGGTGTTGTCTATCTACAACCCGAAGTTAGAAACCGTATAACATTGTGATGCTAACTCAGCCGTTTTTGGCGCTATGCTCCTGCAGAAACAACTTGATGATAAGTTTCACCCAGTGTGCTTCTTTTCGAAGACCGCTTCCGTCCCTGAATCCAAATTACATAGCTACTTATTGGAAATCCTGGTCATTGTATATGCCTTAAAGCGTTTTGAGACATACCTGAAGTTCATTCCGTTTAAGGTAATTTCAGATTGTAATTCATTAGCGTTAACTTTTAAGAATGGTGGATCTTCCGCAAAAATTGCGCGCTGGGCATTACTATTGGAAAGTTATAGCTATACCAAAAACTCATTAAATGATACCGTGTTCCTTATGACGGTGTGCTGGAGTCATCCAAACGGAAATTGTGGCTCACTCCTGATTAAAATTGTGATTTTGATGTCTGACCGCAGGCAATACCCCACCGTATGTTGTGGCTCGAGCCTTCTATAATTTAGAGTAAGTGGAATCGAGGTCGATTCCCCGTCAGGACGGCCGAGTTGTAAAGTATTTATGTGTATTCCTATCGATTGTCTATGTTATGTTAATATATACCGATATATCGTGCCTCTGTCTTTTTTCCGGTTAACATTATGGCAAGTGAACGCAAGTGCGACGAATCAGAAAAAGCCTCATTTAAAATAAAAATAAGCATTTATGTTTATGTAGCCGCCAAATTGAAGGTTCGGCCGCCGCCGCCGGTCCTGTTTGGCCCGTTATACTTATTATGATTGAAAAATTCTGGTATGATTGTGAAAAGCGTCGGTACTGTGTGCTGTTTCGTATATCGTACAAACAAAAATTTTTCGATCATTATTGTTTTAAGATTATATTTAAAATTTCTTTTTTAAATTTTTAATTCAATGTTTTTAAAAAACGTATTGTAGTATTTTTTTAATTTTATTTATTTTAAACATTTTAGTTTAATGTTATTAAAAAGCGAATTTATTTAATTTTTTCTAATTATATTTACTATACCTTGTGAAGTAGGCCGCACCGGCCCTTTCACATAGAATTATATTAATCATTTATTTTATTCATCATTTTTATATTTATAGTTTATAGTCGCAAGGGGCGCATTGTTAGTTTAATTTACAAGTTGGTATTATATTTATAATTGTTAGCGCAAGAAGCGCATCGTTTGGTTAAAATCGTAGGTATAGTTCTGTTAGACACAAGGAGTGCGCAGCATTAATATTTAATAAACGCAAGGAGCGTAGAGTACTTAGATTTACTGGATGTACATGTTTTTGATTGACGCTTAACGTCTAAGAATTTGAATATAACCGCCCCAGAACGCAGAGTCGCAAGATGCAGCGCACCAGCTGCGATCACTAAATCCACCACGGTCGCGAGCAAGTGTGGGGAGCGACAAAGTCTGCAACTTGGGCCGAAGTCAAAGCGTGGGCAAGGGAGTTGCGATTAAAATACTGAAGTTAGCGGACGCGTACGCGCTTGAAAAAATTAGAAAACAGAAAAGAGTAGAAAAAGCGAAATAGCGTGCTCATAAAGCAAAGATATAGAGTCTGGGTTAAAGATAAGGTAAGAGGGGATAGTTCGTGACAGTTCATATATATATAGGTATATAGATATATATATATGCAGTTAGGTTTTAGGTTAGGTTTCGTCGTACAAATCGTATTTGGTATAATCTGAATAAATTGGTCACCGGCAAATCCGTGACCCAGTGGAGTGCAATCGCTGTGTGTTTTCTTTCGTTCTATTTCTTCGCTTTGGGTTTTTTTTTGTACACGCGCGTACGCGAGTCAAGCTGAGTCGCTTTACACCCTGGCCGCTGAGTGTGCCTTCCAACTTGTAAAACCGCGCACAGTAAAGTCTCACCAAAAATATATAAATATTCTTGTGAGGTGTACCTGGCCAGACTGAGTTCATACCCTGGCTAAATTACTCCTTTACAAGTGGCGCCCGAGCAGGGACTTTAAAGTGCAAAGGTGTGGTATAAGCTGGAATTAAAGCCCCAGAAATACCACTAACAAGTGTGGAAGTGAAGTGCATAAAAAGTGAAGTGCGGGTATACCCGGCGTTACCCTGCTTTACAAGTGGCCAGCGAGAACGGTTTTCGAGCGTGGTTTTGTGCAGTCGTCGCGGCACAACGAAAGTGACGGCGTAAGGCAAGTGCAGATAAGAATAACTGTTCGCGTTCGAGAAGTATTGCCTTAGCAACATTTGCGGCGCAACGAAATTGACGGTGGAAGAAGACTCACCGATCAAACTAGCGGTTCGCGTTCGAGGCTGTGCAGAAGTGAACACCTGCGGCGCAACGAAAGTGTCGGCAAAGTGCGTGAGCGGTCAACGAACGGCGTGACAGTAGCTGGTACAGGCAGCTGCAAAGTGGCGGTCGCGTCGCACAGTGGGCTTCGACCCCGAAAATCAACAAAAAAAAAAACCTTTTTTTTTGTAACCGTGATAAACAGTGACTTGCTAACAGATTTTTTTTATATACACCGGGAAAAAAATTCGTGATACCGTGGATCGGAAAAAAAAAAAAAAAAGTTTTATTTTTTCGCAATAAAATAAAACAATCGCAATAAACAGTGACCAGTTGACAGAAAAGTTTTATTACACTACAAAAAAAAAAAATAATAATAAATTAATTTCGCAATAAAAATAAAATAACCGCAATAAACAGTGATCTGTTAACAAGGGAATTTTTTTTTATTACACTGCAAAAAAAAATATATACAGAAAATTCGTAATACCGTGGACAAAATCTTTTTTTGTAATTAAAGACATAACCGCGACAGACAGTGACAAGTTAAAAGTATTTTACACCGGGAAAAAAAAAAATTTTTGAAAAAAAAAACATAAAAAAAAATTTTCGGAATTTTTTTTGTAACAAAAACGGTTACCGCGATAAACCGTGCCAGATTGACAGTGCAAATTTTTGCGAAGCGGGACATACACGGTTCGAGACGAAATTTTTTTTTGTTTTGTTTTTTGTTTGCGCGTTCGTTTTTTCGGTTAAATGGAGAAACCTAAGACTATCGAGCCCGCCCGAGTGGAGGTCGTAGAAGGCAGCAACCCCGGTGTGGGTGTGCAATGGGTCTACCACTGCCATAAGGAGGATCTAGAGGATATCGTCCGGGAGCTCGGATTGGAAAAGTGTGCCACGGTAACTGACTACCGGAAGCTGGTATGTACTTTCATAAGGCAAAGTGGTCATACCACCGATATATGGGCCCGGTTAGCGGAATGGGAGTTGCGGTTCGCAAAGATCCCAGTGTCGCCAACCCGGATTGCCACTTCTGTTGGAGGAATACGACCTAGGCAGAAGTCTGAATCAGATGCGGCAGTCCCATCCATACAAACCGTTGGCACGGAACATTTGCGTCCGCCCTCCAACAGTACGATTTATAATGAATTTTCCCCACAGAATACAGCATGTATCCCCGATATACGAGTAGGGTCACCTCTGGCATCCGGGGAAGATACCCCGGTGAGACAGGTGAACCCCCATCTTAACTCTAGCGATAGTTATAGTACCCATAGGAACGGGATGGTCGTCCCCGAACTAGTCCGGAAGTGGGGTATCAGGTTCGATGGATGCACCGATCCACTAGTTTTTCTGGAGGCAATTGAGGACAGGGCGTTGTCATACGACATAGGCTTAGACCGGTTGCCGAGGGCAATGAGCGAGGCTCTAACGGGTAAGGCAGCGCGGTGGCTATCAATAAGTAGGCTAAGGGACGCGACTTGGGCGACATTTAAAGCCGAGTTCTTGGAGTTTTTTCTACCGCCCCAGTATTTCGACAGATTAGAAGACAGTATCCGGGCACGACGGCAACATGATAACGAGCCGTTCAAGGACTACTTGCTCGAGCTGCGGGGTATGATGTACCACGCAGGGTACAGGGCAGAACAAGAATTGCATAGGGTATATGAGAATTTGGCACCAGAGTACCGTTTGTACATTCGTAGAGGGGACTTCTCCTCTCTGGCGCAGCTAACGCAAATGGCAGCCGAGTACGAGAACGTGAGTCAACAAAGCCGCGAGCGTGCAGCACGGGGTAGGACCAGGGCTAATAGGTATTCGGATGGATTAGCTGGTGAGGTAGCCCCCGCCAAACATGTTAATCCTTTCCGCACGCAACCACAGCCAGGTTCAAGCGGTAATGTGGGGAATACGCCACAGTTCGGGCATACGGGAGTCATCTCAAACGGGATGATCAGCCAAGAGCAGTCGAGGGCTCTAGGCGGGAAGAGGCTATGCTACAACTGTTCGCAGGAGGGTCATTTTGCCAAGGAGTGTCCCAATCCACAGGTACAGTTTTGTCGGCAGTGCGGGACCAAGGGGGTCAATACCAGCCAGTGTTGTCAGCAGTCAAGGGCGGGAAACGATACGCGGCACCATCTGGGACGGGATCCGATGGGGGCCGACGTGAACCAGTCCTGAACCTAGAATACCCTTTGAGAGTGGAAGACGGGCGGATAGTCGCTACTGTAAGAGTCGGGGACCAAATAGCGACTGCAACAGTAGATACAGGGGCGACGAGGAGTTTTATTAGTGAGGAGTTTTCCCGCAAGGTGACCAGTGGGGGCGAGATGCTGGACGCCTGCGCGAAAATTCGCCTAGCCGATGGGTCCACCTTAGAGGTAAAGAAGCTATTGAGGGTAAAAGTTGGTCTAGCGGGGACAGAGGTCACGGTGAGTATGCTCGTGATGCCCTCGATGCTAGACAACATTATACTAGGGATAGACTTTTTGTGCCGGGTGGGGACGACCATCGAATGTGGCAAGGCTAGGTTAATTTTGGAAGCTGTGGAAGTACCAGACATAGAGGAGGAGCAGATCCTGATGGAACGTGAGCCAGCTGTGGGTAAACCGGATGGGGACGGCGGATCAGGGCAACAGGAGGATGCCCCGGGGGCACCTCAGCCCAGCATCGCCGTGGGAACGGTTCGAGGAGACAGCGTGGACGCGACAACGGCAGGAGTACAACGGTTCGGCGAGGTAGGAGGGTGCGTCATACCCGGCTTCGCAATAACACCGGTGGAAAATGCCGAAACCAAGGAAAACGAGTGGCCAGAGGATTTGGAACTAGAGATAAAGGAGATACTGAAAGCGGAATTGGCTCTATTTGACGAGCTGCAAGGGGTGTCTCACATAGCTGAGCACCGGATCGTCATGAAGGATGACAAGCCGATTAAGCAGAGGTATTACCCTAAAAACCCGGCGATGCAACAGGTGATAAATGAGCAGGTAGACGAGCTGCTGCGAGCCGATGCGATAGAGCCCTCCCGCAGTCCTCACAGCGCCCCGATCGTGCTGGTCAAAAAGAAGACAGGAGAGTGGCGGATGTGCATCGACTATAGGCAACTCAATGCACATTCCTTGCCAGATGCATACCCCGTATCCAGGATTAATCACATTTTGGAGCGATTAAGACACGCGCGGTACATGTAGAGGCTTATTCCAGTGGCGCGTAATGCCTTTCGGGTTGCACTCGGCGTGCGCGACATTCCAACGAGCTTTGGATACGGTTATCGGACCAGATATGGAGCCAAATGCATTTGCCTATTTGGACGACATAATAGTGATCGGAACGACAAAGGAGCAGCACGTGACCAATTTGAAGGAAGTCTTCAGGCGTTTGAGAGCGGCCAACTTGAAGCTGAACCGTAAGAAGTGTTTGTTTTTTCAGAAGGAGCTGATATACCTGGGACACCTAGTGAGCGGCGACGGGATCAAAACCGACCCCGCCAAGGTAGAAGCGATCCAGAACTTGAAGGCCCCAACCAATTGTAAGGAGCTGCGACGCTGCCTGGGCATGGCCTCCTGGTATCGACGATTCGTACCGAATTTCGCTACAGTGGTGCAACCGATCACAGCCTTATTAAAAAAATCTAGGAAATGGTCATGGGGAGAGGAACAACAGGCAGCGCTAGAGACCCTCAAACATAGCTTGACGACCGCACCGGTCCTGGCCTGTCCGGATTTTGAGGAAAAATTTGTCCTGCAGACGGACGCCAGCGATTTTGGTCTCGGAGCGGTACTCACACAGACGATCGATCAACAGGAGCGCGTGATAGCTTACACGAGTCGGAAACTGAATAAGGCTGAAGAAAATTATTCAGCGACCGAAAAGGAATGTCTGGCTATAGTATGGTCAATCCGGAAGATGAGATGCTACCTGAAAGGATATCGGTTCGAGGTAGTAACCGACCATATGGCTTTGAAGTGGTTGAATTCGATCGAGAGCCCGTCGGGGAGGATAGCGCGCTGGGCACTGGAGCTGCAGCAGTACCAATTTGACGTACGGTACAGACGAGGGAAGCTCAACGTAGTAGCGGATGCATTATCCCGGCAACCCGTGGAGAACTGTCAACAAGTGGTACAGGAAAAATCGTCCGGCAAGTGGATCGAAAGGATGAAAGAAAAGATGGCTAAAGACCCAGTGAAATACGCCGATTATATGGAAGAGAACGGTCAACTCTATAGACACCTCGGACACCGGGCGGATGACGACGACTACATCCCCTGGAAGCTGTGCATCGATGAGGATCAGAGGAAACGAGTGTTGTTGGAGTGCCACGACGCACCGACGGCCGGACACCAAGGAGTAAGGAAGACGATAATGCGTCTGGCACAACGCTACTACTGGCCTGGAATGTTCCGAGATGCGGCGAAGTACGTTAAGTACTGCGAATCGTGCCAAAGGTTTAAGACGGAACAAGTAAAGCCGGCTGGACAGATGTTGACGCGACAGGTGGCCGAGCCCATGGCTGTACTATGTGCCGACTTTGTAGGCCCCTTACCGCGCTCGAAACACGGGAACACGATGCTCCTGGTATTCCATGACGCGTTTTCAAAATGGGTGGAGCTGGTCCCCTTGAAGCGAGCGACAGCGGCCCAACTGCAGAAGGCGTTCCGTGAGCGTGTGTTATGTCGGTTTGGCATACCCAGAAAGTTTTTATGCGACAACGGTGTACAGTTTACGAGCCGGAATTTTAAGTCGTTTTTGAACTCGTTGGGGGTGGAGTTGCAGCACACTGCCCCATACTGTCCACAAGAAAACCCGACAGAAAGGACCAATCGTACAGTAAAGACGATGATCGCGCAGTTTATAACAGGTCACCAAAGTTCGTGGGACGAATTGTTACCGGAAATTTCGTTGGCGGTTAATTCCAGTGTGGCAGACTCTACAGGATTCTCACCGGCTTTTCTGATGCAGGGGAGAGAGCCCCGCTTACCAGCTTCCTTGTACGACGAGAAGACACCCGGATCCGGAAGCATGCCGCAAGCACCAGAAGACCGGGCAAGAAGACTAAAGGAAGTTTTCAGTATCGTCCAGACAAATTTAAAGAGAGCGTCGAAGGACCAAGGGAGAAATTATAACCTCAGGAGAAGGGAATGGCGACCAGGACTCAATACGTTGGTGCAACTGAGAGCACACCAACTCTCTAAAGCCAGTGAAGGTTTCGCGGCGAAACTCGCTCCCAAGTTCGATGGCCCATTCCTCGTGAAAAAGTTCGTATCACCGAATATCGTGCGATTGGTAAAAGAAGGGCAAAGGAAGAGCAAACTCGCCAGCATTGCGCAACTGAAGCCATTCTATGAAGAGGGAGAGGAGCACGGAGAAGATGCCCAGCCCGACCGAGCGTCTGACAAAGAGCAGACTTGTCACAGTTTTAATTAATCCCTTTATTCTCTTTTTATTAACACTAACCAAAATTGAATTCATAAAGTAAGACTAACCGATTGTGTCTATAAACCCCACAGAATACCCAAAATGAGCGGCAGAATCCCGTATGTGGTCAGCAGCGGTGACGAGGAGGATTCCGAGGGTACCACCGAAGGTTACGAACGAGAGCTGCTAAACCAAGCCCCGTCGACGTACAGGCATACGCTACACCACCACAAAAAGAGACCGCCTGCGTCGTGGATGGCGGAATCATTCTCATGACGGTGGAGACGTCCACGGTATTCGTCAAGATGCCAGGCCTCCGAGCATCGAGCCCGGATGCCGAGGAAGCCGCGCCACAACCCGAACGTCCGGTAACCGATCGGACACCCTCCGGTGGAGCTCAGCGTGGCGGCAGACCCGCTGAAGGGGCACCCGCAGTTGGCAGCGCTGGACGAGACACGGCAGGGGCGAGCGACGGAGAGCAAAGAGTGGAGGGCGTAGTCGTTCCGCAAAAGGACGTCCTCGACTTGTGGGAGGAAGGCCTGGAATCCGTGGCGACCGAATTAGAATCGGCGGAGATGACCGAGCCGCCAACCCAGGGGCAAGTACGACCGCCAAAAACGTGGGCGATACGTCCCGCCAATTGGGCAGTATTCCCCGATGAGGACGGACTCACCGACGCCGCGGTCACGGCCATATCGGAGGCGTTAGCAAGCTGCACAGCGGTGGCCCGCCGATCCCGGTTTAAAGTGGAAGTGGACGGAGAGACGTACGGCGTGACGAGGCACGCAGTCGGGCACGTGACTGTCACGCTACCCAAGAAAGGGGGGGGTGTGAAGTAGGCCGCACCGGCCCTTTCACATAGAATTATATTTATCATTTATTTTATTCATCATTCTTATATTTATAGTTTATAGTCGCAAGGGAGCGCATTGTTAGTTTAATTTACAAGTTGGTATTATATTTATAATTGTTAAGGCGCAAGAAGCGCATCGTTTGGTTAAAATCGTAGGTATAGTTCTGTTAGACACAAGGAGTGCGCAGCATTAATATTTAATAAACGCAAGGAGCGTAGAGTACTTAGATTTACTGGATGTACATGTTTTTGATTGACGCTTAACGTCTAAGAATTTGAATATAACCGCCCCAGAACGCAGAGTCGCAAGATGCAGCGCACCAGCTGCGATCACTAAATCCACCACGGTTGCGAGCAAGTGTGGGGAGCGACAAAGTCTGCAACTTGGGCCGAAGTCAAAGCGTGGGCAAGAGAGTTGCGATTAAAATACTGAAGTGAGCAGACGCGTACGCGCTTGAAAAAATTAGAAAACAGAAAAGAGTAGAAAAAGCGAAATAGCGTGCTCATAAAGCAAAGATATAGAGTCTGGGTTAAAGATAAGGTAAGAGGGGATAGTTCGTGACAGTTCATATATATATAGGTATATAGATATATATATATGCAGTTAGGTTTTAGGTTAGGTTTCGTCGTACAAATCATATTTGGTATAATCTGAATAAATTGGTCACCGGCAAATCCGTGACCCAGTGGAGTGCAATCGCTGTGTGTTTTCTTTCGTTCTATTTCTTGGCTTTGGGTTTTTTTTGTACACGCGCGTACGCGAGTCAAGCTGAGTCGCTGAATACCCTGGCCGCTGAGTGTGCCTTCCGACTTGTAAAACCGCGCACAGTAAAGTCTCACCAAAAATATAGAAATATTCTTGTGAGGTGTACCTGGCCAGACTGAGTTCATACCCTGGCTAAATTACTCCTTTACAACCTATAATCATAACTAAATATTACCTATAAAAAAGTAAAAATCAAGGAAAACAAGTGGAAACGTTGCAGTCGGACGCAACCGACTGCGGCATACTCGATACCAGTATTAAAACCGGTAATAAGAGGCCTGATTGCAGAGGACAGGGTACGGATGCGGCAGGGGTATACGCTGCCACAAAGATTCTCAGATGCAGATGGGGATGCCACCAGCTATATTCCTTCCAAATTTGGTGACTATAGCTCAAAGTTTGTAACGGACATTGCACAAAACCAATATACTCTTTACCTTCGGTATCGAGTATAAAAACTAAATCTGACAAAAGACTAAAATCATCCACATACCTTTACTGAGATTTGAACTCGAATCTTCCAGGTTGATAAAGCAAATTTTGGCTAAAATACTAAAATTATCAATTGTCCACACTGGTATTGGAACCCAGTTCTCCCACTTAAGATTCGGCTACTCAAATCAATAGTGAAGCTAATAAAAAGCTATAAAAAAATCTAGAGCTGACAAAAAATGTAAACTCCGCGAACTTCCCTATATAGAAGTTTGTTTAGTTAACAGTCAAAGCCATAGTAAATTTCTACTGCAACATTTTCTTGACTCGCCAATAAGGAAATTACTAGGTAAAGTTCTAAATTATTTCGTAAAAATTGCACATAATTAATAATAATTAATAACATTAAAATCAATATTGATTTTTGTTTGTTTTATTTTTATTTTATTTGATAAATACATAACGATAATATAAATAAACCGATTAACTAAAATTTTATTCAATTGTACTTATCGCGTTCTTATGTCTGCAAAAGCAGACACACACCGGCCAATGTCCATTTGCTATCCCGTTCCTTGCTCTTTAAATTAAAAGTCCAAACGAAGGTCGGTCCGCGCAACCTGTAAGTGTTTAGAAAATAAATAAGCATTATTAAAATTGCGATTAACGATATATATATGTATTCATATTTATCAAGTAACAAGAAAAGTAAAATGGTTGAAGTCGAATGAAACTATCCCGTAGTCCCATTCTTAAAAGGCAGAGAATTGGAGCGCAGAGCGTGGCATCCCAAAAACTTAAAAAACTTTGGGGGACGTTACAAGCTTTATTACTTCTTTCTCCTAAAATAAAGACACATACACATTCCCATTTTTAAAAAGGCTGGGGCGTTTTTTGGGGGATGACACTCAAATTTTTATGCAGAGCTTGGGACATGTCACTGATTTAGTGTCTCTATCCCAAAAGCTGTTAAAAATATCTACACACCCTACGGGTGTTCGTAGGAAATGACACCATATATTCAGTTATTTATCGGTTTTTAAGCCAGTGGATCTTGGGTCAAGCTTGGTGCGTGACATCCAAATTTTTAATGGATATTTTTGGAGGATGTCACCGGGTGCTTCTACTATATTTGGTTATTCTAGCTCAAAAACTGTGAAAGATATTCGCATTCGTCTATTTACTTGGTGCGGGCTGGGGTATAACGGGTTCTTATGGCGTCCAAACTAGCTTCAAAATATTTAAAAGGTAAAGATATTTTCGTACTATGTCTTATCTGTCATTTTTACCTCACAAATATTTAAAAAGTAAAAATATTTTTAAAGAGCTTTTAATATTGATTTATGAATGTTGTTCGAAATGCCTCCAAAAAAATCATCAACTGCGAAAGCAAACCAATCAGGTGAACATTTGAGAAGTGAAACCGACGATCAACGAGAATATTATGTGATCTATATTCATAGAGAAGACATCATTAGGTACCACAGAAACGGGTGGTCGGGGCTCACTAGTATGTATATAGAGCATTTAATAAATGCCTAACTTAAACAAAATACTCATTCAATTATTTTACTCGTTACCGAAGGTAGAGAATATATTGGTTTTGTGCAATGTCCGTCATGGTGTCTGTCGGCTCCAAAACTACGATGCAGATTTTTGAATGTCGCTGCCAGCTATATTCCTACTAAATTTGGTGGCTCTTGCTCCACAACTCTGGAAGATACACGCATTCCTGTTTTTGACGAAGCGTTGGGGCGGATGTGGGCGGCTAGGGCAGTATTGGTGGGCGTGGCATCCAAACTTTGATGCAGTTTTTGGGGGTCATCATTTCATATCTTGACACCAAATTTGGTGGCTATAGCTCAAAAACTGTGGGAGACATATGCTTTTTTGACTTAAAAATGCGGCTGGCTAGGGCTGAAATGTGTAGGCGTGGCTCAAAAATATTTGATGCAGACTTTTTGAGGGTTGCTAGTAGCTATCTTCTCACCAAATTTGGTAGTTCTAGCTGTAAGGATGTGCGAAATATGTGGATTTATCGGTTTTGAGTTATTGAATTTATCGATTTGCCAGCCCCTTGTTTTCGTAGAACCCCAATCTTGACACTTTATCTGTCCCAGCCATAGATAAAGATATACGGAAAATTTCAAGTAGCTGCCTTGAAGGGTTTGTAAAAAAATGCGTTCATACAGACAAACGGACAGACATAACCCCAATATACTCTTTACCTTCGGTAACAAGTACAAAAAATGTATGCAAGTTTGTTTGCTGTTGATTTTCACGGCGGAACCCACAGAGCAGTTCGGCTTTTGAGCCGACTTCGCACTCTCGCATTCTTGCTCAGAATTATATATGTTTGCGATTAGCTGCAGAGAAGCACTCGTCTGAGACGGTCGATCCACTTAGTTCAGCTGTTTATATGCGTATTTGATTTACGTACTTGATTTGCGTTTAAGGTTTTGTTATATTTGGGTTGGATCTCTGAAAATTTAACAGCGTTTCGTGAATGTGTGCTTACATGCATATATTAATTTTATACTCGATACCGAAGGTAAAGATTATATTGGTTTTGTGCAATGTCCGTCATGGTGTCCGTCCGTCTGTCCGTCCGTATGTATGCAAGTTTTTTCCACTCCCTTCAAGTTAGAGACTTGAAACTTTCCAATTCTCTTTATCTATGGGATAGTAAATTAAAGTGTCAAGATGGGGGTTCTACGATAACTGGGGGGCTGGCAAATCGATAAATTCGATAGCTCAAAACCGATAAATCCACATTATTCGCACATCCTTACAGCTAGAACTACCAAATTTGGTAAGAAGATAGCCACTAGTAACCCCCAAAAAACTGCATCTAAAATTTTGGAGCCACGCACACCCATTCCGCCCCCAGCCCCCCGCATTTTAGAGACAAAAAGCCTATATCTCCCACATTTTTTGAGCTATAGCCACCAAATTTGGTGCCAAGATAGGTGATGATGACCCCCAAAAACTGCATCAAAAGTTTTGATGCCACGCCCACCAATACCGCCCTAGCCGCCGCCATCCGCCCCAACGCTTCGTAAAAAACGGGAATGCGTGTATCTTCCAGAGCACTGGAGATAGAGCCACAAATTTGGTATGAAGATAGCTGGCAACGACCCCCAAAAATCTGCATCAATATTTTGGAGCCACGCCCGCCCATTTCACCCCCCCTCCACACCTTTTACAAACTTTGAGCTAGAGTCACTTAATTTGGTATGTAGACAGCAATGGACATTCCACAAAGGTCTGCATCAAAAATTTGGATGCCACGCATACATATACCGCCCCCAGCCCCCAATTTTTTTTCCCAATTTTTACAATTTTCGGGCTAGAGTCACCAAATTTGGTATGAAGATGGTAATTGACATTCCACAGAGATCTGCATCAAAAATTTGGATGCCAAACCCACCCATACCGCCCCCAGCCCTTTTTTCCTCACCTCTTACAAACTTTGAGCTAGAGTCACCAAATTTGTAAGGAAGATAGCTTGTCGCATCCCCATCTGCATCGGAAAATCTTTAAGGCAGCGTACACCCCTGCCGCATCCGTACCCTGTCCTCTGCAATCAGGCCTCTTATTACCGGTTTTAATACTGGTATCGAGTATGCCGCAGTCGGTTGCATCCGACTGCAACGTTTCCACATGTTATTTTTATGCATGTCAAGTGTACAAGAGTTTGCCTCAGTTTGTATTATATGATTATTATTATTTAACAGGTACATATATGTCGGCGCGCATTGAGTGTGTGGTTATGCTTTTCGAGCATTTTACCGTTATAGTTATTTCGTCATTATTATTAATATTGCATCAGCCTTAAGTCGTGTAGTATTGGTTCGTTGTGGCTTTGGTTCGTTGAAGGGAAGTATCGTTTCGCTGTAGAGTTGGGAAGTACCGTTTTAGCGGGGCGACAACGTCGTGTCGTTGTCGACGAGTGTGGTTCGGTAGTAGGCACAAAGAATGAGTGTGCGACAGAGAATAGTTGCGTTTAGAACTTCCGTGTGAGCGAAACTCGCTGTGCTAAGACAATGTCGGAAAGTAATAACAATAATCCAACATCAGAAATTCTAGTTCTTTGGATTAAAGACTACCTTACTCTTAAAACTCAGAGGGTTTTATTTAAAGGGTCCGTTTCCAAGACGGTTCAGGTCACTTCAGGCGTTCCACAGGGTAGTCATCTTGGTCCTTTATCATTTATTTTGTTTATAAACGATCTTCCATCAGTTAATAAGTTCTCTCGAGTTTTGATGTACGCTGATGATGTAAAATTATGCACGTCGGCAGCAACTCCCCTTGCTGCTCAACAGCTTCAAAGAGATTTAGACAACTTTCAAATGTGGTGTAAAGTAAATTTTTAAATCTTAATTACAGTAAATGTAAAGTAATGTCATTTTTTAGATATTTGCCCTTTTTATACTCGATACCGAAGGTAAAGAGTATATTGAGTTTGTGCAATGTCCGTCATGGTGTCCGTCCGTCTGTCCGTCTGTATGTTCGCAACTTTTTTCCACACCCTTCAAGCTAGAGACTTGAAACTTTCCAATTCTCTTTATCTATGGGATAGTAAATTAAAGTGTCAAGATGGGGGTTCTACGATAACTGGGGGCTGGCAAATCGATAAATTCGATAACTCAAAACCGATAAATCCACATATTTCGCACATCCTTACAGCTAGAAGTACCAAATTTGGTAAGAAGATAGCTACTAGCAACCCCCAAAAAACTGCATCAAAAATTTTGGAGCCACGCCCCCCATTCCGCTCCCAGCCCCCCGCAGTTTAAAGTCAAAAACGCATATATCTCCCACAGTTTTTGAGCTAGAGCCACCAAATTTGGTGCCAAGATAAGTGACGATGACTTCCTAAAAACTGCATCAAAAGTTTGGATGCCACGCCCACCGATACTGCCCCAGCCGCACCCATCCACCCCAACACTTCATCAAAAACGGGAAAGCGTGTATCTGCCAGAGTTGTGGAGCTAGAGCCTCCAAATTTGGTGGGAAGATAGCTGGTAACGACCCCCAAAAATCTGCATCAAAGTTTTGGAGCCACGCCTACCCATTCCGCCCCCAGGCCCCCAGCATTTTGAAATCACAAATGGCTGTATCTCCCTCAGTTTTAGAGCTAGAGCCACCAAATTTGGTGCCAAGATAGGTGATGATGACCCCCCAAAAACTGCATCAAAAGTTTGGATGCCACGCCCACCAATACTGCCCTAGCCGCCCCCATCCACCCCAACGCTTCGTCAAAAACAGGAATGCGTGTATCTTCCAGAGTTGTGGAGCTAGAACCTCCAAATTTGTTAGGAAGATAGCTGGCAACGACCCCCAAAAATCTGCATCAAAGTTTTGGAGCCACGCCCACCCATTTCGCCCCCAGCCCCCCTTTCCCCACATTTTACAAACTTTGAGCTAGAGTCACCAAATTTGGTATGAATATGACAATTGACATTCCACAAAGATCTGCATCAAAAATTTGGATGCCACGCCCACCCATACTGCCCCCAGCCCCCCTTTCCCCACTTTTTACAAACTTTGAGCTAGACTCACCAAATTTGGTATGAAGATAGCAATTGACATTCCACAAAGATCTGCATCAAAAGTTTGGATGCCACGCCCACCCATACCGCCCCCAGCCCCCCTTTCCCCACCTTTTACAAACTTTGAGCTATAGTCACCAAATTTGGTATGAATATAACAATTGACATTCCACAAAGATCTGCATCAAAAATTTGGATGCCACGCCCACCCATACCACCCCCAGCCCCCTTTCCCCACTTTTTACAAACTTTGAGCTAGGGTCACCAAATTTGGTATGAAGATAGCAATTGACATTCCACAAAGATCTGCATCAAAAATTTGGATGCCACGCCCACCCATACCGCCCCCAGCCCCCTTTCCCCACCTTTTACAAACTATGAGCTAGAGTCACCAAATTTGTAAGGAAGATAGCTTGTGGCATCTCCATCTGCATCGGAAAATCTTTAAGGCAGCGTACACCCCTGCCGCATCCGTACCCCTCCGCAATCAGGCCTTTTTTTTACCGGTTTTAATACTGGTATCGAGTATGCCGCAGTCGGTTGCGTCCGACTGCAACGTTTCCACTTGTTTAATATATATTTTCTTGACAACAAACCACTAGATAAAATTGAATGGGTTGACGATTTGGGCATCGTTATGGACCCAAAGCTTAAGTTTGACAAGCATATTTCTTCAATTTCCAATCCAGCATCTGGTGGCTTGGGGTTCATTAAGCGCTGGTCGAAGGAGTTTAACGATCCCTACTTAACAAAAACTCTGTATACTTCTCTTGGAGGTCTCAACTGGGACACTAACAATAATTTGCCGACTTATCGTAATAGACTTTTACTAATAGATCTTCCTTCTCTGAGTGATTGTAGAATAATGCTATCATTTTCCTTTTTCACAAATTAATTAATGGTGAAATTGATTCTTCTGAATTAATTAACCAAATTAACTTTGCTGTTCCTATTAGAAATACTAGAAATTTTGTACCTATATTTCTTCAAACTTGTAATTCTAATTATGCTCTTCATAACCCTTTTCGTATTCTGTGTTCTATTTTTAACGATCTTTCCCACTTAATACACAGTGCCACTACTACTTGCTCTATTAAAAAGTTAGTTTTGTGTCATTTGTCTACATGTTCGCGATCATCGTAACCGCACGATGAGCGGAGCGCCCCTCGGTCGGATGGGCGGGAAGTGGGTCGCTTTGTGCGTGGGTCCGCGCGTTAACAAGCCGGTGCTTGGTATCGTTGGGCCACTTGACTGTACTGTTCGTTAGTACATCTACGTCCAATAATATAATAAAGAAGTGGGATCGGGCTCGCAACCTAGTAACTTAGATGTGCCATTACGAATTTTGATGGAATTGCAAAATAAAAATTTGATCGAACTTGTTAAAGCATTACAAACAAACAAATCCGAAACAACAACGGTGGTGATGCCTTAATTCAACGCAGACCTTGTTGGCGCCGACGCATCAACATGGTGCTCTACTGTAGTGAGTATATTCATATAAAGAATATTCATTATTAACAACACAAGTATGCGACACTTTGTTGCATACAATAAAAAACATATAGCCAAATGCGCAGAGCCTTTTGAGGCTCATATTATGCAGCGCGGACCCTTAGCACGCTAGCCGGCCTTTTAGCTGACGGCGCATATCCCACGCTACGCTTATGTAGCGCATACCAAGAGTATGCAGGCTTATATATATGCTTAACAATATATACATATATATCACTCACTCTCTCTCTAAAACATGCTCTGCTGCGCCAGAATACAAAGACAATAACATACATACATTATATACTTTAAGACTTTGAAACGGACTTGGTCCGAAATAAAGAACATTCAAAAAAGAAACTCAAACGCAGACCGATGTCTATGCCTTGTATATGTAAAATATTTAAACACATTTAAGATAAAATATATTTCATGGCGACCGTGACAGCGGTCTGCTGTTCAAAAAAGTGAAAAAAGTTAAAGAAAATAAGTCGATTCAAAAAAAAACAAGTGGAAACGTTGCAGTCGGACGCAACCGACTGCGGCATACTCGATACCAGTATTAAAACCGGTAAAAAGAGGCCTGATTGCAGAGGGGTACGGATGCGGCAGGGGTATACGCTGCCACAAAGATTCTCAGATGCAGATGGGGATGCCACCAGCTATATTCCTTCCAAATTTGGTGACTCTAGCTCAAAATTTGTAAAAGAAGTGCAAAGGGGGCGGGGACCTGGGGGCGGTATGGGTAGTTGTGGCATCAAAATTTTTGTTTGCAGATCTTTGTGAAATGTCAATTGCTATCTTCATACAAAATTTGGTGACTCTAGCTCGAATTTTGTAATAAGTGGGGTGAAGTGATCGAAAGCATAACTGTTGCGCTTCATGTTCATTTATTGAATAATCTTTTGATTCTTTTAATTCTAAGTTTTTGGCTGGCCACTGCTTCGGCAGAGAAGTCAGCGCGAGAGCCGTACATAGTTTAATATATTATGTAAAGAGTGAGAGGATACACATATGTATAGTACATGGTCAAAGCGTGAGAACGCTGACGCGGCATCGTTGTGCGCGTTGCATTCTTACGCGATCATGTTACCAGCACTGGGTGCTTGGCTTATTGTTGATGCAACGACAAAGTGTCTTTGCTCGATTTAATGTTTAGACAACAACAAAGTGTTGCTGTTTATTACATTTGAATATATATGAATATATGTGTATACTACATCTCCCTCCTTTTGAAAAATAACGTAATAATATGAAGTTATTTTAATAGTGTATTTATGTTTATGTTTTACAATAAAGATGTATAATTAATTAATTATATTGTTATATTTATGTGTCTAAAAATGAATTAAAAATTAAAAAAGATTGAAATTTTTTTGTGTTCTTTTTTTTTGAAATGGGAAGTAATAAAAAAAATTTTTTTTCTTATTTTTTTGCTTTTGTTTTTTTTTTTTTTTTTTATAAAAACAGTTGATCAGACTGTGCTTTCATAAAAGTTTTTAGTTATTGTATAATTATACTCGATACCGAAGGTAAAGAGTATATTGAGTTTGTGCAATGTCCGTCATGGTGTCCGTCGGTCTGTCCGTCTGTATGTGTCCAATTTTTTTCCACACCCTTCAAGCAAGCGACTTGAAACTTTCCAAATCTCTTTGGAAGAAGGCGTTCCGTGAGCGTGTGTTATGTCGGTTTGGCAAGCCCAGAAAGTTTGTATGCGACAACGGTGTACAGTTTACGAGCCGGAATTTTAAGTCGTTTTTGAACTCGTTGGGGGTGGAGTTGCAGCACACTGCCCCATACTGTCCACTAGAAAACCCGACAGAAAGGACCAATCGTACAGTAAAGACGATGATCGCGCAGCTTATAACAGGTCACCAAAGTTCGTGGGACGAATTGTTACCGGAAATTTCGTTGGCGGTTAATTCCAGTGTGGCAAACTCTACAGGATTCTCACCGGCTTTTCTGATGCAGGGGAGAGAACCCCGCTTACCAGCTTCCTTGTACGACGAGAAGACACCCGGATCCGGAAGCATGCCGCAAGCACCAGAAAACCGGGCAAGAAGACTAAAGGAAGTTTTCAGTATCGTCCAGACAAATTTAAAGAGAGCGTCGAAGGACCAAGGGAGAAATTATAACCTCAGGAGAAGGGAATGGCGACCAGGACTCAATACGTTGGTGCAACTGAGAGCACACCAACTCTCTAAAGCCAGTGAAGGTTTCGCGGCGAAACTCGCTCCCAAGTTCGATGGCCCATTCCTCGTGAAAAAGTTCGTATCACCGAATATCGTGCGATTGGTAAAAGAAGGGCAAAGGAAGAGCAAACTCGCCAGCATTGCGCAACTGAAGCCATTCTATGAAGAGGGAGAGGAGCACGGAGAAGATGCTCAGCCCGACCGAGCGTCTGACAAAGAGCAGACTTGTCACAGTTTTAATTAATCCCTTTATTCTCTTTTTATTAACACTAACCAAAATTGAATTCATAAAGTAAGACTAACCGATTGTGTCTATAAACCCCACAGAATACCCAAAATGAGCGGCAGAATCCCGTATGTGGTCAGCAGCGGTGACGAGGAGGATTCCGAGGGTACCACCGAAGGTTACGAACGAGAGCTGCTAAACCAAGCCCCGTCGACGTACAGGCATACGCTACACCACCACAAAAAAGAGACCGCCTGCGTCGTGGATGGCGGCATCCTTCTAATGACGGTGGAGACGTCCACGGTGTTCGTCAGGATGCCAGGCCTCCGAGCATCGAGCCCGGATGCCGAGGAAGCCGCGCCACAACCCGAACGTCCGGTAACCGATCGGACACCCTCCGGTGGAGCTCAGCGTGGCGGCAGACCCGCTGAAGGGGCACCCGCAGTTGGCAGCGCTGGACGAGACACGGCAGGGGCGAGCGACGGAGAGCAAAGAGTGGAGGCCGTAGTCGTTCCGCAAAAGGACGTCCTCGACTTGTGGGAGGAAGGCCTGGAATCCGTGGCGACCGAATTAGAATCGGCGGAGATGACCGAGCCGCCAACCCAGGGGCAAGTACGACCGCCAAAAACGTGGGCGATACGTCCCGCCAATTGGGCAGAATTCCCCGATGAGGACGGACTCACCGACGCCGCGGTCACGGCCATATCGGAGGCGTTAGCAAGCTGCACAGCGGTGGCCCGCCGATCCCGGTTTAAAGTGGAAGTGGACGGAGAGACGTACGGCGTGACGAGGCACGCAGTCGGGCACGTGACTGTCACGCTACCCAAGAAAGGGGGTGTGAAGTAGGCCGCACCGGCCCTTTCACATAGAATTATATTTATCATTTATTATATTCATAATTTTTATATTTATAGTTTATAGTCGCAAGGGAGCGCATTGTTAGTTTAATTTACAAGTTGGTATTATATTTATAATTGGCGCAAGAAGCGCATCGTTTGGTTAAAATCGTAGGTATAGTTCTGTTAGACACAAGGAGTGCGCAGCATTAATATTTAATAAACGCAAGGAGCGTAGAGTACTTAGATTTACTGGATGTACATGTTTTTGATTGACGCTTAACGTCTAAGAATTTGAATATAACCGCCCCAGAACGCAGAGTCGCAAGATGCAGCGCACCAGCTGCGATCACTAAATCCACCACGGTCGCGAGCAAGTGTGGGGAGCGACAAAGTCTGCAACTTGGGCCGAAGTCAAAGCGTGGGCAAGGGAGTTGCGATTAAAATACTGAAGTGAGCGGACGCGTACGCGCTTGAGAAATTAGAAAACAGAAAAGAGTAGAAAAAGCGAAATAGCGTGCTCGTAAAGCAAAGATATAGAGTCTGGGTTAAAGATAAGGTAAGAGGGGATAGTTCGTGACAGTTCATATATATATAGGTATATAGATATATATATATGCAGTTAGGTTTTAGGTTAGGTTTCGTCGTACAAATCATATTTGGTATAATCTGAATAAATTGGTCACCGGCAAATCCGTGACCCAGTGGAGTGCAATCGCTGTGTGTTTTCTTTCGTTCTATTTCTTGGCTTTGGGTTTTTTTTGTACACGCGCGTACGCGAGTCAAGCTGAGTCGCTGAATACCCTGGCCGCTGAGTGTGCCTTCCGACTTGTAAAACCGCGCACAGTAAAGTCTCACCAAAAGTATAGAAATATTCTTGTGAGGTGTACCTGGCCAGACTGAGTTCATACCCTGGCTAAATTACTCCTTTACAACCTATAATCATAACTAAATATTACCTATAAAAAAGTAAAAATCAAGGAAAACAAGTGGAAACGTTGCAGTCGGACGCAACCGACTGCGGCATACTCGATACCAGTATTAAAACCGGTAATAAGAGGCCTGATTGCAGAGGACAGGGTACGGATGCGGCAGGGGTATACGCTGCCACAAAGATTCTCAGATGCAGATGGGGATGCCACCAGCTATATTCCTTCCAAATTTGGTGACTATAGCTCAAAGTTTGTAACGGACATTGCACAAAACCAATATACTCTTTACCTTCGGTATCGAGTATAAAAACTAAATCTGACAAAAGACTAAAATCATCCACATACCTTTACTGAGATTTGAACTCGAATCTTCCAGGTTGATAAAGCAAATTTTGGCTAAAATACTAAAATTATCAATTGTCCACACTGGTATTGGAACCCAGTTCTCCCACTTAAGATTCGGCTACTCAAATCAATAGTGAAGCTAATAAAAAGCTATAAAAAATCTAGAGCTGACAAAAAATGTAAACTCCGCGAACTTCCCTATATAGAAGTTTGTTTAGTTAACAGTCAAAGCCATAGTAAATTTCTACTGCAACATTTTCTTGACTCGCCAATAAGGAAATTACTAGGTAAAGTTCTAAATTATTTCGTAAAAATTGCACATAATTAATAATAATTAATAACATTAAAATCAATATTGATTTTTGTTTGTTTTATTTTTATTTTATTTGATAAATACATAACGATAATATAAATAAACCGATTAACTAAAATTTTATTCAATTGTACTTATCGCGTTCTTATGTCTGCAAAAGCAGACACACACCGGCCAATGTCCATTTGCTATCCCGTTCCTTGCTCTTTAAATTAAAAGTCCAAACGAAGGTCGGTCCGCGCAACCTGTAAGTGTTTAGAAAATAAATAAGCATTATTAAAATTGCGATTAACGATATATATATGTATTCATATTTATCAAGTAACAAGAAAAGTAAAATGGTTGAAGTCGAATGAAACTATCCCGTAGTCCCATTCTTAAAAGGCAGAGAATTGGAGCGCAGAGCGTGGCATCCCAAAAACTTAAAAAACTTTGGGGGACGTTACAAGCTTTATTACTTCTTTCTCCTAAAATAAAGACACATACACATTCCCATTTTTAAAAAGGCTGGGGCGTTTTTTGGGGGGATGACACTCAAATTTTTATGCAGAGCTTGGGACATGTCACTGATTTAGTGTCTCTATCCCAAAAGCTGTTAAAAATATCTACACACCCTACGGGTGTTCGTAGGAAATGACACCATATATTCAGTTATTTATCGGTTTTTAAGCCAGTGGGGCTTGGGTCAAGCTTGGTGCGTGACATCCAAATTTTTAATGGATATTTTTGGAGGATGTCACCGGGTGCTTCTACTATATTTGGTTATTCTAGCTCAAAAACTGTGAAAGATATTCGCATTCGTCTATTTACTTGGTGCGGGCTGGGGTATAACGGGTTCTTATGGCGTCCAAACTAGCTTCAAAATATTTAAAAGGTAAAGATATTTTCGTACTATGTCTTATCTGTCATTTTTACCTCACAAATATTTAAAAAGTAAAAATATTTTTAAAGAGCTTTTAATATTGATTTATGAATGTTGTTCGAAATGCCTCCAAAAAAATCATCAACTGCGAAAGCAAACCAATCAGGTGAACATTTGAGAAGTGAAACCGACGATCAACGAGAATATTATGTGATCTATATTCATAGAGAAGACATCATTAGGTACCACAGAAACGGGTGGTCGGGGCTCACTAGTATGTATATAGAGCATTTAATAAATGCCTAACTTAAACAAAATACTCATTCAATTATTTTACTCGTTACCGAAGGTAGAGAATATATTGGTTTTGTGCAATGTCCGTCATGGTGTCTGTCGGCTCCAAAACTACGATGCAGATTTTTGAATGTCGCTGCCAGCTATATTCCTACTAAATTTGGTGGCTCTTGCTCCACAACTCTGGAAGATACACGCATTCCTGTTTTTGACGAAGCGTTGGGGCGGATGTGGGCGGCTAGGGCAGTATTGGTGGGCGTGGCATCCAAACTTTTGATGCAGTTTTTGGGGGGTCATCATTTCATATCTTGACACCAAATTTGGTGGCTATAGCTCAAAAACTGTGGGAGACATATGCTTTTTTGACTTAAAAATGCGGCTGGCTAGGGCTGAAATGTGTAGGCGTGGCTCAAAAATATTTGATGCAGACTTTTTGAGGGTTGCTAGTAGCTATCTTCTCACCAAATTTGGTAGTTCTAGCTGTAAGGATGTGCGAAATATGTGGATTTATCGGTTTTGAGTTATTGAATTTATCGATTTGCCAGCCCCTTGTTTTCGTAGAACCCCAATCTTGACACTTTATCTGTCCCAGCCATAGATAAAGATATACGGAAAATTTCAAGTAGCTGCCTTGAAGGGTTTGTAAAAAAATGCGTTCATACAGACAAACGGACAGACATAACCCCAATATACTCTTTACCTTCGGTAACAAGTACAAAAAAATGTATGCAAGTTTGTTTGCTGTTGATTTTCACGGCGGAACCCACAGAGCATTTCGGCTTTTGAGCCGACTTCGCACTCTCGCATTCTTGCTCAGAATTATATATGTTTGCGATTAGCTGCAGAGAAGCACTCGTCTGAGACGGTCGATCCACTTAGTTCAGCTGTTTATATGCGTATTTGATTTACGTACTTGATTTGCGTTTAAGGTTTTGTTATATTTGGGTTGGATCTCTGAAAATTTAACAGCGTTTCGTGAATGTGTGCTTACATGCATATATTAATTTTTATACTCGATACCGAAGGTAAAGATTATATTGGTTTTGTGCAATGTCCGTCATGGTGTCCGTCCGTCTGTCCGTCCGTATGTATGCAAGTTTTTTCCACTCCCTTCAAGTTAGAGACTTGAAACTTTCCAATTCTCTTTATCTATGGGATAGTAAATTAAAGTGTCAAGATGGGGGTTCTACGATAACTGGGGGGCTGGCAAATCGATAAATTCGATAGCTCAAAACCGATAAATCCACATTATTCGCACATCCTTACAGCTAGAACTACCAAATTTGGTGAGAAGATAGCCACTAGTAACCCCCAAAAAACTGCATCTAAAATTTTGGAGCCACGCACACCCATTCCGCCCCCAGCCCCCCCCGCATTTTAGAGACAAAAAACCCTATATCTCCCACAGTTTTTGAGCTATAGCCACCAAATTTGGTGCCAAGATAGGTGATGATGACCCCCCAAAAACTGCATCAAAAGTTTTGATGCCACGCCCACCAATACCGCCCTAGCCGCCGCCATCCGCCCCAACGCTTCGTAAAAAACGGGAATGCGTGTATCTTCCAGAGCACTGGAGATAGAGCCACAAATTTGGTATGAAGATAGCTGGCAACGACCCCAAAAATCTGCATCAATATTTTGGAGCCACGCCCGCCCATTTCACCCCCCCCCCCCACACCTTTTACAAACTTTGAGCTAGAGTCACTTAATTTGGTATGTAGACAGCAATGGACATTCCACAAAGGTCTGCATCAAAAATTTGGATGCCACGCATACATATACCGCCCCCAGCCCCCAATTTTTTTCCCAATTTTTACAATTTTCGGGCTAGAGTCACCAAATTTGGTATGAAGATGGTAATTGACATTCCACAGAGATCTGCATCAAAAATTTGGATGCCAAACCCACCCATACCGCCCCCCAGCCCTTTTTTCCTCACCTCTTACAAACTTTGAGCTAGAGTCACCAAATTTGTAAGGAAGATAGCTTGTCGCATCCCCATCTGCATCGGAAAATCTTTAAGGCAGCGTACACCCCTGCCGCATCCGTACCCTGTCCTCTGCAATCAGGCCTCTTATTACCGGTTTTAATACTGGTATCGAGTATGCCGCAGTCGGTTGCATCCGACTGCAACGTTTCCACATGTTATTTTTATGCATGTCAAGTGTACAAGAGTTTGCCTCAGTTTGTATTATATGATTATTATTATTTAACAGGTACATATATGTCGGCGCGCATTGAGTGTGTGGTTATGCTTTTCGAGCATTTTACCGTTATAGTTATTTCGTCATTATTATTAATATTGCATCAGCCTTAAGTCGTGTAGTATTGGTTCGTTGTGGCTTTGGTTCGTTGAAGGGAAGTATCGTTTCGCTGTAGAGTTGGGAAGTACCGTTTTAGCGGGGCGACAACGTCGTGTCGTTGTCGACGAGTGTGGTTCGGTAGTAGGCACAAAGAATGAGTGTGCGACAGAGAATAGTTGCGTTTAGAACTTCCGTGTGAGCGAAACTCGCTGTGCTAAGACAATGTCGGAAAGTAATAACAATAATCCAACATCAGAAATTCTAGTTCTTTGGATTAAAGACTACCTTACTCTTAAAACTCAGAGGGTTTTATTTAAAGGGTCCGTTTCCAAGACGGTTCAGGTCACTTCAGGCGTTCCACAGGGTAGTCATCTTGGTCCTTTATCATTTATTTTGTTTATAAACGATCTTCCATCAGTTAATAAGTTCTCTCGAGTTTTGATGTACGCTGATGATGTAAAATTATGCACGTCGGCAGCAACTCCCCTTGCTGCTCAACAGCTTCAAAGAGATTTAGACAACTTTCAAATGTGGTGTAAAGTAAATTTTTTAAATCTTAATTACAGTAAATGTAAAGTAATGTCATTTTTTAGATATTTGCCCTTTTTATACTCGATACCGAAGGTAAAGAGTATATTGAGTTTGTGCAATGTCCGTCATAATGTCCGTCCGTCTGTCCGTCTGTATGTTCGCAACTTTTTTCCACACCCTTCAAGCTAGAGACTTGAAACTTTCCAATTCTCTTTATCTATGGGATAGTAAATTAAAGTGTCAAGATGGGGGTTCTACGATAACTGGGGGGCTGGCAAATCGATAAATTCGATAACTCAAAACCGATAAATCCACATATTTCGCACATCCTTACAGCTAGAAGTACCAAATTTGGTAAGAAGATAGCTACTAGCAACCCCCAAAAAACTGCATCAAAAATTTTGGAGCCACGCCCCCCCATTCCGCTCCCAGCCCCCCCGCAGTTTAAAGTCAAAAACGCATATATCTCCCACAGTTTTTGAGCTAGAGCCACCAAATTTGGTGCCAAGATAAGTGACGATGACTTCCTAAAAACTGCATCAAAAGTTTGGATGCCACGCCCACCGATACTGCCCCAGCCGCACCCATCCACCCCAACACTTCATCAAAAACGGGAAAGCGTGTATCTGCCAGAGTTGTGGAGCTAGAGCCTCCAAATTTGGTGGGAAGATAGCTGGTAACGACCCCCAAAAATCTGCATCAAAGTTTTGGAGCCACGCCTACCCATTCCGCCCCCCAGGCCCCCAGCATTTGAAATCACAAATGGCTGTATCTCCCTCAGTTTTAGAGCTAGAGCCACCAAATTTGGTGCCAAGATAGGTGATGATGACCCCCAAAAACTGCATCAAAAGTTTGGATGCCACGCCCACCAATACTGCCCTAGCCGCCCCCATCCACCCCAACGCTTCGTCAAAAACAGGAATGCGTGTATCTTCCAGAGTTGTGGAGCTAGAACCTCCAAATTTGTTAGGAAGATAGCTGGCAACGACCCCCAAAAATCTGCATCAAAGTTTTGGAGCCACGCCCACCCATTTCGCCCCCAGCCCCCCTTTCCCCACATTTTACAAACTTTGAGCTAGAGTCACCAAATTTGGTATGAATATGACAATTGACATTCCACAAAGATCTGCATCAAAAATTTGGATGCCACGCCCACCCATACTGCCCCCAGCCCCCCTTTCCCCACTTTTTACAAACTTTGAGCTAGACTCACCAAATTTGGTATGAAGATAGCAATTGACATTCCACAAAGATCTGCATCAAAAGTTTGGATGCCACGCCCACCCATACCGCCCCCGGCCCCCCATTTCCCCACCTTTTACAAACTTTGAGCTATAGTCACCAAATTTGGTATGAATATAACAATTGACATTCCACAAAGATCTGCATCAAAAATTTGGATGCCACGCCCACCCTTACCACCCCCAGCCCCCCTTTCCCCACTTTTTACAAACTTTGAGCTAGGGTCACCAAATTTGGTATGAAGATAGCAATTGACATTCCACAAAGATCTGCATCAAAAATTTGGATGCCACGCCCACCCATACCGCCCCCAGCCCCCCTTTCCCCACCTTTTACAAACTATGAGCTAGAGTCACCAAATTTGTAAGGAAGATAGCTTGTGGCATCTCCATCTGCATCGGAAAATCTTTAAGGCAGCGTACACCCCTGCCGCATCCGTACCCCTCCGCAATCAGGCCTTTTTTTTACCGGTTTTAATACTGGTATCGAGTATGCCGCAGTCGGTTGCGTCCGACTGCAACGTTTCCACTTGTTTAATATATATTTTCTTGACAACAAACCACTAGATAAAATTGAATGGGTTGACGATTTGGGCATCGTTATGGACCCAAAGCTTAAGTTTGACAAGCATATTTCTTCAATTTCCAATCCAGCATCTGGTGGCTTGGGGTTCATTAAGCGCTGGTCGAAGGAGTTTAACGATCCCTACTTAACAAAAACTCTGTATACTTCTCTTGGAGGTCTCAACTGGGACACTAACAATAATTTGCCGACTTATCGTAATAGACTTTTACTAATAGATCTTCCTTCTCTGAGTGATTGTAGAATAATGCTATCATTTTCCTTTTTTCACAAATTAATTAATGGTGAAATTGATTCTTCTGAATTAATTAACCAAATTAACTTTGCTGTTCCTATTAGAAATACTAGAAATTTTGTACCTATATTTCTTCAAACTTGTAATTCTAATTATGCTCTTCATAACCCTTTTCGTATTCTGTGTTCTATTTTTAACGATCTTTCCCACTTAATACACAGTGCCACTCCTACTTGCTCTATTAAAAAGTTAGTTTTGTGTCATTTGTCTACATGTTCGCGATCATCGTAACCGCACGATGAGCGGAGCGCCCCTCGGTCGGATGGGCGGGAAGTGGGTCGCTTTGTGCGTGGGTCCGCGCGTTAACAAGCCGGTGCTTGGTATCGTTGGGCCACTTGACTGTACTGTTCGTTAGTACATCTACGTCCAATAATATAATAAAGAAGTGGGATCGGGCTCGCAACCTAGTAACTTAGATGTGCCATTACGAATTTTGATGGAATTGCAAAATAAAAATTTGATCGAACTTGTTAAAGCATTACAAACAAACAAATCCGAAACAACAACGGTGGTGATGCCTTAATTCAACGCAGACCTTGTTGGCGCCGACGCATCAACATGGTGCTCTACTGTAGTGAGTATATTCATATAAAGAATATTCATTATTAACAACACAAGTATGCGACACTTTGTTGCATACAATAAAAAACATATAGCCAAATGCGCAGAGCCTTTTGAGGCTCATATTATGCAGCGCGGACCCTTAGCACGCTAGCCGGCCTTTTAGCTGACGGCGCATATCCCACGCTACGCTTATGTAGCGCATACCAAGAGTATGCAGGCTTATATATATGCTTAACAATATATACATATATATCACTCACTCTCTCTCTCTAAAACATGCTCTGCTGCGCCAGAATACAAAGACAATAACATACATACATTATATACTTTAAGACTTTGAAACGGACTTGGTCCGAAATAAAGAACATTCAAAAAAGAAACTCAAACGCAGACCGATGTCTATGCCTTGTATATGTAAAATATTTAAACACATTTAAGATAAAATATATTTCATGGCGACCGTGACAGCGGTCTGCTGTTCAAAAAGTGAAAAAAGTTAAAGAAAATAAGTCGATTCAAAAAAAAACAAGTGGAAACGTTGCAGTCGGACGCAACCGACTGCGGCATACTCGATACCAGTATTAAAACCGGTAAAAAGAGGCCTGATTGCAGAGGGGTACGGATGCGGCAGGGGTATACGCTGCCACAAAGATTCTCAGATGCAGATGGGGATGCCACCAGCTATATTCCTTCCAAATTTGGTGACTCTAGCTCAAAATTTGTAAAAGAAGTGCAAAGGGGGCGGGGACCTGGGGGCGGTATGGGTAGTTGTGGCATCAAAATTTTTGTTTGCAGATCTTTGTGAAATGTCAATTGCTATCTTCATACAAAATTTGGTGACTCTAGCTCGAATTTTGTAATAAGTGGGGTGAAGTGATCGAAAGCATAACTGTTGCGCTTCATGTTCATTTATTGAATAATCTTTTGATTCTTTTAATTCTAAGTTTTTGGCTGGCCACTGCTTCGGCAGAGAAGTCAGCGCGAGAGCCGTACATAGTTTAATATATTATGTAAAGAGTGAGAGGATACACATATGTATAGTACATGGTCAAAGCGTGAGAACGCTGACGCGGCATCGTTGTGCGCGTTGCATTCTTACGCGATCATGTTACCAGCACTGGGTGCTTGGCTTATTGTTGATGCAACGACAAAGTGTCTTTGCTCGATTTAATGTTTAGACAACAACAAAGTGTTGCTGTTTATTACATTTGAATATATATGAATATATGTGTATACTACATCTCCCTCCTTTTGAAAAATAACGTAATAATATGAAGTTATTTTAATAGTGTATTTATGTTTATGTTTTACAATAAAGATGTATAATTAATTAATTATATTGTTATATTTATGTGTCTAAAAATGAATTAAAAATTAAAAAGATTGAAATTTTTTTGTGTTCTTTTTTTTGAAATGGGAAGTAATAAAAAAAATTTTTTTCTTTTTTTTTTGCTTTTGTTTTTTTTTTTTTTTTTTTATAAAAACAGTTGATCAGACTGTGCTTTCATAAAAGTTTTTAGTTATTGTATAATTATACTCGATACCGAAGGTAAAGAGTATATTGAGTTTGTGCAATGTCCGTCATGGTGTCCGTCGGTCTGTCCGTCTGTATGTGTCCAATTTTTTCCCACACCCTTCAAGCAAGCGACTTGAAACTTTCCAAATCTCTTTATCTATGGGAAAGTAAATTAAAGTGTCAAGATGGGGGTTCTACGAAAACTGGGGGCTGGCAAATCGATAAATTCGATAAATCAAAACCGATAAATCCACATATTTCGCACATCCTTACAGCTAGAAGTACCAACTTTGGTAAGAAGATAGCTACTAGCAACCCCCAAAAAACTGAATCAAAAATTTTGGAGCCACGCCCCCAATTCCGCACCTAGCCCCCCAAATTTTAAAGTCAAAAAAGCCTATATCTCCCACAGTTTTTGAGCTATAGCCACCAAATTTGGTGCCAAGATAGGTGATGATGACCCCTCAAAAACTGCATCAAAAGATTGGATGCCACGCACCAATACCGCCCTAGCCACCCCCATGTGCCCCAACGCTTCGTCAAAAACGGGAATGCGTGTATCTTCCAGAGTTGTGGAGCTAGAGCCTCCCAATTTGGTGGGAAGATAGCTGGTAACGACCCCCAAAAAACTGCATTAAAGTTTTGGAGCCACGCCCTCCATTTCGCCCCCCTTTCCCCACTTTTTACAATTTTTGAGCTAGAGTCACCAAATTTGGTATGAAGATAGCAATTGACATTTCAGAAAGATCTGCATCAAAAATTTGGATTCCACTGCCACCCATACCATTCCCAGCCCCCCTTTCCCCACTTATTACAAACTTCGAGCTAGAGTCACCAAATTTGGTATGAAGATAGCAATTGACATTTCAGAAAGATCTATATCAAAAATTTGGATTCCACGCCCACCCATACCGCCCCCAGCCCCCCTTTCCCCATCTTTTACAAACTTCGAGCTAGAGTCACAAATTTTGGCATGAAGATAACAATTGACATTCCACAAAGATCTGCATCAAAAATTTGGATGCCACGCCCACCCAAACCGCCCCCAGCCCCCCCTTCCCCACCTTTTACAAACTTTGAGCTAGAGTCACCAAATTTGGTATGAAGATAGCAATTGACATTTCAGAAAGATCTGCAACAAAAATGTTGATGCCACAACTACCCATACCACCCCAGGGGGGCCCCCTTTCCACACCTTTTACAAACTTTGAGCTAGAGTCACCAAATTTGGTATGAAGATAGCCGGTGGCATACCCATCTGCATCGGAGAATCTTTAAGGCAGCGTACACCCCTGCCGCATCCGTACCCCTTTGCATTAAGGCCTCTTATTACCGGTTTTAATTCTGGTATCGAGTATGCCGCAGTCGGTTGCGTTCGACTGCAACGTTTCCACTTGTTTAAACCTATTCTTATGAACTTTTTGAGTTTTATTTTGTTAAACTTTTATAATTATATTGTCTTTATCTTCTATTTTTTCTACGCTAAATGGTCCTAAATATACTGAGTCTAGCTTATGGCCAGTTTCATTTTTTAGTAAAACTTTATCTCCTATTTTTAATTCGAAATTAATTATATTTCTATCATAATATTCTTTATTCCTAGTCTTATGTTTTTCTAAACTTATTCTAGCTCTTTTGTAAGCCTGTTCTAATCTAAAATTACTCTCCTTAGCATAATCTTCTATGTTGTATAATGGGCTTATATTTTCTATTGTGTTAAAGTATTTAGGTAAATTATTTTGTTTATTAAATACTTACTCGTATGGACAATAGTTATGTGCCATAGAGGGGTCGTGTTGAAACAGTACACAAAATATTTCAGCCACACATCCCAGTCGGTTTTATCAACTGAAATGTATGAGCGAATATATTCGTTAAAAGTTCTATGACTTCTTTCTACTGTTCCAACTGTCTGGTGGTGGTGTGCTGTAGACGCTATATTGTCTATTTTCAAATTTTTGCACAATTAATTAATAATCGAATTTTTATATTCAGTTCCCATGTCCGTAATGAACGTCTTCATTGGACCAAACTGCAATATTAAAGATTCAAATATAGCTTTAGCGACAGTACTAGCATTTTTGTTTGGGATCGGAATGGCAACGAGATATTTTGTTAAATCGCAAATAAGCGTTATTGCATATTCGTTACCATGTTTGGATCTTGGTAATGGACCAATAGTGTCAACAATTACCCTGTCGAAAGCATATATTGGTGTCTCTGTCAGTGTTAAAGGGGTCTTTGTATGTAATGGCGTTTTAGACATTTGGCATTTTTGACATTTACGTATGTATTCTATTATGTCTTTTCGCATATTTTTCCATTTGTAATGTCTTTGTACTTTAGCTAAAGTTTTTGATATGCCAGTATGACCCCCTTGCATTGGATCATCATGAAATTTAGACAGTATAGCTTCTTTTTATATATCATTTGGTCACCGGCTTGAGTAGCGCTACTCTTAATAATTTTAATACATTATTGCCCATTTTCTTGAATAATTCTATTGAAACTTGTTCAAAGATTATGTCATTCGGTGCCATTTTTATTTCGCGTATATCATGTACACTGGCTCTGCTTTCAAGCCGTTGGAAAAATTGACCTAAATCAATAACTCCATTTGCATACAGATCGCTAACATCTATTCTTGCAATGATTTGTTTACCATGCTTAAAGCAACACAGCATATCTTTCGTTTGCAAGGTCACTACTTTTCGTACATCGTCATTTGTTATGACTTCATATACGTTGGGCTTTGAAGCTTTATTTAGATATTTATTTTTCAAATTCTCGTTTTCTATATCTTTTTCATTTCCTGCGCAGGAAATTTTCTGTCTTTTGTCTTGTCTAGTAGTGACTTTTAATATTTGATTCGTCAAGTCTTTTAGCTCTTTAATGGTTATTCTTGATAACGCATCGGCTACAAAATTATCCTTACTCTTAAGATATTCCACCGTAAATTCGTATTCCTCCAAGTCAAGTCGCATTCTAGTTAATTTCGAGTTTGGGTTTACCATTGAAAATAAATATGTAAGGGGTCTATGATCTGTTTTGACAGTGAAGTGTCTACCATATATATATGGTCTGAAGTGATTAATTGCCCAATGAATTGCTGATAATTCTTGCTCTGTTGTTGATTTATTACTTTCACCTTAAGTGAAACTGCGAGATGCATATGCTACAGGTAATTGAATACCATTATATTTTGGATTAATACTGCTCCACAAGCTTCTTTGCTTGCATCTGTGATTATGCAAAATTCTTTGCTAAAATCTGGGTATTGTAATAATGTAGGACTCATTAATTTTTCTTTTTAATTTTTCTTTTAGGTGTCCAGTCAAATTTGACATCCTTTTTACATAAATTGGTTATGTGACGTGAATATTCTGCAAAATTTTTAATAAAACGTCTATAATAATTGCAAAATGCAACGAATCGTCTAGCGCTGTCTGCGTCCGTTGGGACTGGATATTTCTGAATGGCTTCATACTTTTTGTCATCTGGGAGAATACCTTTGTCAGTACATTTATGACCTAGGAAGGTCACTTCATGCATGAAAAATGTGCACTTTTCTGGGTGCAATTTTAGATTGTTATTTCTGCATAAGCCATCTTTTATCATTTGAATCAGGTAATGATTTTTTTGGTACTAAGAGCAGGGGGCTGTTGTATTCTGATACAGAAGGTTCTACAATATTGTCTTTTATTAACTTTTCGACTTGCTTGGCTATTTCTGTCTGTTGACTTTGAGGAATTCTATAATTTTTGATATATGTTGGTTCATTGTCTTTCAATCTTAATTTTTGTTTGTAAAAATTATTCGTGATTATTGCTTCGGATTCTAGTCCGAATATGTCTGTATACTTGACGCAGAGTTCGGTTAACATTTTTTTATATGGTAGCGGACAATTTTTTCTTAACTTAGATATAATTTTTTCATCTCTTGATAGATGATTTTTATTGAAAATCTCGTAACTAGTTAGTGGTTTAAATCTGACTTTATCTAGGTTAATTATTTTATTTGAATTTGTTGTATTCAGAATTCGGACAAATGTGTTTTTGGAATTGGATATGGAGCTTGCTATAAATACTCCATTCTCAATTTCTTGACACGGTATCATAAAATGATCATCTTTTGTATCTAGTTTTATTTGTCGGACAACTTCGGATCGTAAAGGTAAGATTGTGGTATTATTGTCAGTGGTATGAACTATAGGGATAGTTATTGCAAAATTTAAATTTTGGGGTCTTAATATAAACAAGTCTTCGCTTGCTTTGAAGTCTAACTGACAATTGAATTTCTTTATGAAATCCATACCGATTATTCCGCCACATGGAATAGGAAAATTTGTGTCTACTAAATGAAAATAATGTGGAATTATATATTTACCTGTTGTTAATTCAACGAAAGTTAGTCCAGTGGAATGGATTGAACCTTCTCCAATTCCGCTGATAGTTGTGGTTGTATTGTTATCTATTTCTTGGTAAATGTCGGACTGTTCTTTTAAAATTGAGATATCTGCGCCAGTATCTATGAGTAACGTCAACATTGTTTTCGTATACTCATTTTGTAAATTTATAAAAATGTTGAGATTAAGATTGATGACGTGAACTGTTGAATTTATTGGTTGGGAGTACTTAAGGGGGCTTGTTGGTTTTCCGAATTACTCTGAGTGTATCGTACGTTACCATCTTGTCTATTATTGTTATTATTGTGGTATTTGTTATTATTGTTATAGTTGTTGTTGTGGTATCCCCTGTTGGCGTTGCTACGGCCGCGGTTATTTCCTCGGAAATTTCCTTGTCCTCGGCTATTATTATTATAGTAATTATTATAATTACCATAATTATTATTATAACCTTGGTAATTGCCTCTACCTTGACTTGATCTACCTCGATAATTTCCTCGGAAATAACCTCGATTGGGGTGTCCTCTTTGTGCAAATAGGATTGCATTTGTTGATCCTGTAATTTCTGTACTGCAATGTATATATTTACTTACAGCGTCATTCATTGTTGGGAATGTACCTGCTTCCAATATTGTTCATCATGACATTTATTGCTTCTTTTGTGCTGAATTTATCAGCAAGTTCTGCTGGCAATCCCTCATCGATATACGAAGATTCAAGTAATCTTCGTAGATTATCGATTTCGTTGGTAAATTGCGTGGCAGTTTTACCCTTTTGATAGACATTAGCCATTTTGGCTTTTACCACGTCGGATGTTTCTCCGACAATAGATTCTTGCAATTTCTTTATTATTGCATCTATGGTTGTCTCATTTTGGACTTTATAAAAGGTCGAGCCAATTATTTTTGACTTGATTACTTCTACGGCTATGTTCTCAAATGTGCCTTTTGTTAAATTTACTAGTCTTAACGAGGTTAAGAATCTTTGCAAATTTAACTTTTTACCATCAAATTCGGGTATTGATGAGGATATTTCTCTCATGTATGCCCTATCGGCAATAGCTGTGTCTGTCATGGCTGGTATATTTTTTCGTTCTTTTGTATTTGTTATGATATCAGAATCAGAACTCTCTTGCTCTGACGCTTCATTGTCAATTATTGGCTTTGACTCGTTCAAATCTTGGAGTTGAGTCTGGTCGAACTCAACTGGAAAGTACGGGTTTTTGGGAATAGTTAATGTTATATTACGACGAACGCTTATCGCCTCAAGCTTTGAAGCTAATTGTCGTAATATTTTTAAGCAATGTTCGTTGTGTGCATTCGTTAGCTTACTCTTCAAAGAAGATGCTAAATCGCTAATTTTATTATATTCGGTTGTTAAAACTGTTATGTGATGCACCAACGTTTCGACTCTTACTGTTGTATTCTTGTTGATACATTTATATGATTTGTCGAATTTTTGTTTTGAGTTTTCAATTGTTTGATCAATTTCATGCCAACTCATAACTATTCCCTATACCTGCATTTTATTGATTAGAATTTTCACTTTCCGAACTCAATGGCTCTGTTTTAATGACGTGTTCTATGAATAACATATGTATTGGTTGTAGTATCTTTGTATTTCTTCTCAGCAACCCTTTGTACTGTAGTATGATTATTCGTTTTATTTGTTCGTACATGTGTCTACGTACAATTTTATTATCTTTAATCCACTTTAGGATTAAAATTAATTTTGGATGTGCTGGTGTAATGCTTACCAATAGCTCTAAGAATGGTATATATTTTGCCAATAATTGTAACTCTACCATGTTTAATATGGTTTTTATTTATCTGTGTAAACGGACAATGAAGATTTCTATTGTGCCTAAAAATGGGTTATCTTCAGTTACTGCTTTTACTGTGACGTACGGTAACGTTTCCAGTACTTGTGCTTTTTCGGCTTTAGTGCAACCGAACAATGGGCTTATTGGTATATTATATCTTTCCATAAATTCATATTCGAATTTATAAACGGAGATATATTCATGGAATGCTGAAAGTATTTGTATAGCTTGTATACGAAAATTTGGATATTTAATATATATATGCTCTATTTTTGTTTCTATCATGTTTGAAAATTTTTGAAAATAATGAGGGACAATTTAAATTTTGTCTAATTCTACTGCTTTACTCATATATCTTTTCTTGATATTCCTTCTGTGAATTTTGTATAGTTTTGACACTGTGTTCAAAACCATAAGTATAACAATAATTAGAACCAAGATTATCATGTACTTCAAATCTGGGGACGACACGTCAACTTTGTTAATTACGTTGGCTGTCGAGTCCACAGACTTGACGTCTACTAGACCCATGACTGGTTCTGGCAAATGATAATTTTCGCTGAATATGTCTAAGTTAACTGTATTGAAAACTGACATGAAAGTCTGCCTGATCAAGATTTCTGGAAATATTGTGTATATGTTAAAAATTCTTTTTTTTTTTTTTATTTAATTTCCCATTTTTTTGATATTAAGTGTTTGAGTGTAGTGTACATATGATTGGTTTACAGTAATTACCAATCATATGGTTTTAGTTAAAGCCTATCAGATGTTAGATATTCCAACTTGCACCTTGCGGTGCTACAAGTTGTTTTTGGGTAGGTATTAAAAATAAAGGCAAAGTGGAGCTTGGAATTAAGCAGCTCTTTTGCGTTACTTCGCTCTTTTGGCGAAGTTGTGCTGTGATGTCATCTATGCGCTTTTGACACCTTTGTTGTTCTTCCTTGTCTGCATACGCCTGCAGCATATCCCGCTCCAGTCGTCTCTGTTGCAGTAGTCGTTTGATTCTGCCTCCCCGTTTTGTCTTCTTTGGGGGCTTCTTGTTGTTCCGGGCCTTGTACTCAGCTGTTGTGAGTGGCCGTGGTCCATCGGTTGGACACACCTCAAGCGCCTCTTTCAGCGTCGGTGCATCCCTTTGCTCGATAGGAGCAGCGTTGCTGAACGATAGGTCTTCGCTCATGGATGGTTAATCAACGGTGTTCCAACGTTGGCGCAACTGGCGGTCCTATGCCCTTCGCACTTGTTTTGTGTTGATGTCCTTGGCCCAGCTTGACGCGCTGGGCGGTGCCGGTGCTGGTCTTCGCACAGGCTAATTTTGTTTTTGGTTGTCGTTGTTGTTGCTGATCATTGTTTTGTTTATGTTTGTATGTACACTCAATAATTTATTAATTTTTGTATATTTAAGTTTAATTTGCTTTTCATTTTGACGAACGCAATTTGTTTGTATTTAATTGTTTTTATACTCGATACCGAAGGTAAAGAGTATATTGGTTTTGTGCAATGTCCGTCATGGTGTCTGTCCGTCTTTCCGTCTGTCCGTCTGTCCGTCCGTATGGTTGCAACTTTTTTCCACACTCTTAAAGCTAGAGACTTGAAACTTTCCAAATCTCTTTATCTATGGGATAGTAAATTAAAGTGTCAAGATGGGGGTTCTACGATAACTGGGGGGCTGGCAAATCGATAAATTCGATAACCCAAAACCGATAAATCCACATATTTCGCACATCCTTACAGCTAGAAGTACCAAATTTGGTAAGAAGATAGCTATTAGCAACCCCCAAAAAACTGCATCAAAGTTTTGGAGCCACGCCTACCCATTACGCCCCCAGCCCCTCCGCATTTTGAAATCAGAAATGGCTATATCTCCCACAGTTTTTCAGCTATAGCCACCAAATTTGGTGCCAAGATAGGTGATGATGACCCTCTAAAAACTGCATCAAAAGTTTGGATGCCACGCCCACCAATACTGCCCTAGCCGCCCCCATCCACCCCAACGCTTCGTCAAAAACGGGAATGCGTGTATCTTCCAGAGTTGTGGAGCTAAAAAAAAAGACAAAAAAACTGCATCAAAGTTTTATAGCCACGCCCCCCATTTCGCCCCCCCTTTCCCCACTTTTTACAATTTTCGAGCTAGAGTCACCAAATTTGGTATGAAGATAGCAATTGACATTCCACAAAGATCTGCATCACAAATTTGGATGCCACGCCCACCCATACCGCCCCCAGCCCCCCTTTCCCCACTTTTTACAAACTTCGAGCTAGATTCACCAAATTTGGTATGTAGATAGCAATTGACATTCCACATAGATCTGCATCAAAAATTTGGATGCCTCGCCCACCCATACCGCCCCCAGCCCCCCTTTCCCCACTTTTTTACAAACTTTGAGCTAGAGTCACCAAATTTGGTATGTAGATAGCAATTGACATTCCACATAGATCTGCATCAAACATTTGGATGCCTCGCCCACTTATACCGCCCCCAGCCCCCCTTTCCCCACTTTTTACAAACTTCGAGCTAGAGTCACCAAATTTGGTATGAAGATAGCAATTGACACTTAAGAAAGATCTGCTACAAAAATTTTGATGCCACGCCCACCCATACCGCCCCCAGCCCCCCTTTCCCTACATATTACAAACTTTGAGCTAGAGTCACCAAATTCGGAAGGAATATAGCTGGTGGCATCCCCATCTGCATCGGAGAATCTTTAAGGCAGCGTACACCCCTGCCGCATCCGTACCCCTTTGCAATCAGGCCTCTTTTTACCGGTTTTAATACTGGTATCGAGTATGCCGCAGTCGGTTGCGTCCGACTGCAACGTTTCCACTTGTTTATCTTTGTAGTTGTTGTTTATATTTAAAATTTCAATTTGGATTTAAATGTCATTTGAACATTTAACTGATTCACTATGATTGACACATGTTGTTGCATGTGTGTATGTTTATTTGAGGCACGCACGAACACATTACGAATCTTAGATTCGATTTAATTCATTTAATGTTTTAATGTTTGTTTCGAACTGACAATCGTTGCATACGACGCACGCGTTTAATAACATTTTGAACACTTTTTTCTGTGTTTTCTGTGTGAACACCAAACGAAAATTTTTCGTCGCTCAAATATGTTTGTTACTATAATTGCGGCTATTTGTCTATGTTTTCTTTTCACTTTGTCACAAATGTCACGGTCGCCATGAAGTGATCGAAAGCATAACTGTTGCGCTTCATTTTCATTTATTGAATAATCTTTTGATTCTTTTAATTCTAAGTTTTTGGCTGGCCACTGCTTCGGCAGAGAAGTCAGCGTGAGAGCCGTACATAGTTAAATATTTAATGTAAAGAGTGAGAGGATACACATATGTATAGTACATGGTCAAAGCGTGAGAACGCTGACGCGGCATCGTTGTGCGCGTTGCATTCTTACGCGATCATGTTACCAGCACTGGGTGCTTGGCTTATTGTTGATGCAACGACAAAGTGTCGTTGCTCGATTTAATGTTTAGACAACAACAAAAAAATGCTGTTTATTACATTTGAATATATATGAATATATGTGTATACTACAGTGGAAAGGGGAGCTGGGGGCGGTATGGGTGGGCGAGGCTTCCAAATTTTTGATGCAGATCTATGTGGAAAATCAATTGCTATCTTCATACCAAATTTGATGACTCTAGCTCGAAGTTTGTAAAAAAAATGGGGAAAGGGGGGCTGGGGGCGGTATGGGTGAGCGTGGCATCCAAATTTTTGATGCAGATCTATGTGGAATGTCAAATGCTATTTTCATACCAAATTTGGTGACTCTAGCTCGCAGTTTGTAAAATGTGGGGTAAGGGGGGCTGGTGGCGGTATGGGTGGGCGTGGCATCCAAATTTGTGATTCAGATCTTTGTGGAATGTCAATTGCTATCTCCATACCGAATTTGGTGACTCTAGCTCAAAAATTGTAAACGGTGGGGAAAGGGGGCCGGAATGGGTGGGCGTGGCTCCAAACCTTTGATGCAGTTTTTCGGGGGTCGTTGCCAGCTATCTTTCTACTAAGTTTGGTGGCTCTAGCTCCTCAACTCTGGAAGATACACGCATTCCTGTTTTTGACGAAGCGTTGGGTCGGATGGGGGTGGCTAGGGCAGTATTGGTGGGCGTGACATCCAAACTTTTGATGCAGTTTTTGGGAGGTCATCACCACCTATCTTGTCACTAAATTTAGTGGCTATAGCTCAAAAACTGTGGGATATATAGCTTATTTGACTTTAAAATGCGGGAGGGCTGGGGGCGGAATATGGGAGCGTGGCTTTTAAACTTTGATGCAGTTCTTTTGGGGTCGATCCCAGCTATCTTTTTATAGAATTTGGTGGTCATAGCTCTACTACTCTGGAAGATACACGCATTCCCGTTTTTGACGAAGCGTTGGGGCGGATGGGGGTGGCTAGGGCAGTATTGGTGTGCGTGGCATCCAAACTTTTGACGCAGCTTTTGGGTAGTCATCATAACCTATCTTGGAACCAAATTTGGTGGCTATAGCTCAAAAACTGTGGGAGATATAGGCTATTTTGACTTTTAAATGCGAGGGGGCTGGGAGCGGAATGGGGGGGCGTGGCTCCAAAGTTTTTGATGCAGTTTTTGGGGGTTGCTAGAAGCTATCTTCTTAGCAAATTTGGTAGTTATAGCTGTAAGGATGTGTGAAATATGCGGATTCATCGGTTTTGAGTTATCGAATGTATCGATTTGCCAGCTTCCCAGTTATCGTTGAACCTCCATCTTTAATTTACTATCCCATAGATAAAGAGAATTGGAAAGTTTCAAGTCTCTAGCTTGAAGAGTGTGGAAAAAACTTGCATACATACGGACGGACAGACGGACAGACACCATGACGGACATTGCACAATACCAATATACTCTTTACAATCGGTATCGAGTATAAAAAACAAGTGGAATTGTTGTATTCGGGTGCAACCGACTTCGGTATACTCGTTACCAGTATTAAAAGCAGTAAAAAGAAGCCTGATTGCAATGCGGCAGGGGTGTACGCTGCCTTAAAGATTTAGCGATGCAGATGGGGATGCCACCAGCTATCTTCCTTCAAAATTTGTTGACTCTAGATCAAAGTTTGTAAAAGGTAAAGAAAGGGGGGCTGGAGGCGGTATGGGTGGGAGTGGCATCGAAATTTTTGGTGCAGATTGAACATGTAGGAGGGCTTCGCAGTAGAATTTCATACTTTCGTGGTATGGTGGATCGTTGGATTAAAAACACTTTGAGGTTATTATATTTAAATCTGACTTTATTCACTTTCAAAATTTAATTGCTCGTAAACTCTGTGTTACACTTGTAAATCAGAACTAACACCCGCCGCTTAAGCCTAAGCGAAGCATGGTTACCGTCGGCTAGAAGGCTCGGCTTGAGGTGAGTTTTCTAGTCGCGGCAGCAGTGCTGCGCAGTTAGCAGGAGTGCAGCTGTTTGGCACAAACATACTCCCCCCCCTTGTAAGGATTGCAAGATTGAGACGGGGGGATCGGAAATTATGCTGGGATGCACGCTGGAGCTATGCCGGACACGATCCCGAGAGCATCCAACCAAATATGGTGCTCTGTGCCACCGGAAGACCATTCTGGCCAGGAACTAGTCCTGGTACCAAGAGCTCCTGATACAAATCAGCCCCAAGCACCAGGGACACATGCTTCGGACGAAACCAAGTTTCGTCAGAAGGCACAATGTCGGCGAACCGTGCCTGAACGCTCTCCGGGATCGTTTTGGCTGGCGTCCTCATATTGGTGCCCTCTTCGACCTTTAACACCGCCTCCCTCATGAAGGTAGCCGACGCTGGTGACGGAAAGACCGAAGCCTTTTGCCAGTGAAGTGCCGATGCGGCTTATCGGAGCACACAGGTCCACGAGCGCGGCCACCTTGAACGATGTCTTTCCGTTATTCAGGAAGAGGGAGACGGTTGGCAGGAGCGTAATCCACTTGAACTCAAGCAGCGAGACCAACGAAATTGACATCGCTGGCTGGGGACTCTCCGCTGGGGTTGTGGTTTCCTCCCTGGATACTTCCAATCGACGCTGGATTGTGGAGGGGTGCGGGACGTGGATGCTGCTGGTCGGGTTGTTTTGGAGAGGTGGAGCAGCGTGTGGTGATCCCCCTTGCACTTCTGACATTTGTCCTTGCTCCTACAGGTGTCTCCGGAATGCTGATGGGCTTAACAGTTTGCGCAATATTTATTTATCAGCACGGCCCGAAGCCGCTTGTCGCCCGACAGCCGCAGAAATCTTTTGCATTTTCGCAGTGGATGGATTCCACTGCAAACACGGCAGCGGAATGAGTGTATTCCGCGTACCCGACGGGACTCCAGCGCTTGTGCCTTCCTTGGTGCCATTCTGTATAATGAAAACAACAGAAGAAAACATGTACTCCAATTTGCACCATGGGTATTGCACAAAATTCGGGCGTACGCGGAAAATCGTTAGGAACTAGGAATGAAAGTGTCCATAGGAAGAAGCAGTAATTTAGCGCTGGGTCGCTTTAGAACTCCTTGGCTGGTGAGAACGTCCACCACCCGAACCTTATTGTCCGAGCCAGGAAAGGCGGCCTTGACACGACCTAGACGCCACTCCTTGGCTGGAAGGTTATCTTCCTTCACGATAACCATATCGTCAATTTGAAGATCATCTCTGACATGGGTGAGATGGGCCTGGAATTAAGACACGCTTCGACCTTGGATAGGAGCGTTGAAAGTTCCTCAAACGTATATTTTGTGGCCGACGTGGATTTGTAGAACAGGGCCTTGAAGCTTTTAACCCCTGCTCGAAAAACGATCAAGGAAATCGAAATCTGAAGGCTTCTGTGTCATGTTGCATTTGATCGCACGTTGCTCGACCGTGGTATCATGAGCGATCTCGACTGGAGTTGGCCACTGATCTCTGGGCTGAGACAGCCACTCGGGGACATTCCACCACAAGGCGCTGTTGACCAGCTCGTTGGGTGAGACGCCTCTACTTGCCAAGTCAGCTGGATTTTGTTCGGAGCACACATGAGACCATTTTTTGATGTCAACTGACTG
Source organism: Scaptomyza montana (assembly GCA_018904305.1). NCBI lineage: Eukaryota > Metazoa > Arthropoda > Insecta > Diptera > Drosophilidae > Scaptomyza > Scaptomyza montana. The sequence goes on along the minus strand of JAEIGR010000059.1, from coordinate 789,630 downwards.
CGTGATTTTTGCCACTCTGTTTGCCACAAACGTGGTCCAGTTACAAGGAGGTTTGCTCAACCATGCCAGCACAAAAGTTGAGTCTGTCCAATAGTATGTATCATACTTATTGACAGGTAATTGTGGAAGTAGTGCTGACGCCAATTCTGACAACAAGACTGCTCCGCACAGCTCTAAACGTGGAACGGAAATGGTTTTGGCTGGAGCCACTCTAGTTTGGCAGTGACAAAGAACACGGACACGCCATTATGGTTATCAACACGAGCATACAAGGCAGCGCCATAGGCTTGAAAGCATCGGAGCTGGAGGGAAGAAGAACTCATCTGTGGTGGCCTGCCAGCGAATGCCTAAAGTTTTCGCCGTGCTTGCGTCTTCGATTTCCAGTAAATCTTTGCACAATAAGTGAGCCTTTGAGATGTCCCTCAAAACTTCTTGATGTCCATTTACGGATAGGAAAGCCAGCGCTTTCGAGAGCGGATTGTAGTTCCGCAATGGCTACTACGGCTCGTGGCTTAGAATGCGCTCCGGCCAGAACATCATCGACATACATGAAACTTGTGATTATTTCACTTGCCAGCGGATATTTGGTCTTCAAATTCTCAGCAAGCTGCTGTAAGACCCGAATAGCAAATAATGGAGCACAATTGACACCGAAAGTGACTGTATTCAATTCATAATCACAGATATTCTCGTGGTTATCCCGGAAGTGAATTTTTTGGAACGGTGTGTGATCTGAATGGACCAGTATCTGCCGATACATTTTTGTTATGTCAGCATTGAAGCCATATCGAAAGAAGCGCCACTTGAGAATTTGTACGGTCAAATCAGACTGCAGAATGGGCCCCGGATGAATGGCGGCCGCACCGGCCCCTTCACAAAGAATTTTATTTATCATTTATTTTATTTATCATTTTTATATTTATAGTTTATAGTCGCAAGGGAGCGCATTGTTGGTTTAATTTACACGTTTGTATTATATTTATAATTGTTAAGGCGCAAGAAGCGCATCGTTTGGTTAAAATCGTAGGTATAGTTTTGTTAGACACAAGGAGTGCGCAGCATTAATATTTAATAAACGCAAGGAGCGTAGAGTATTTAGATTTATTGGATGATCATATTTTTGATTGACGCTTAACGTCTAAGAATTTAAATATAACCGCCCCAGAACGCAGAGTCGCAAGATGCAGCGCGCCAGCTGCGATCATCGAATCCACCACGGTCACGAGTAAGCGTGGGGAGTAGAAAATCTGCAACTTGGGCCGAAGTCAAAGCGTGGGCGGGAGAGTTGCGATTGATGTATGAAAGTGAGCGGACGTGTACGCGCTTAGAATTTAGTTAACGAGAAGAGACAGAGTTTAAATAAAAATAGTTCGCCATAGTTCAGATATATAAGTATATATATATGTAATTAGGTTTAGGTTTGCTTGTGCAGATAATCGTTAATAGAAATTGAATAAATTGGTCGCCAGTAAGTCCGCGACCCAGTGGAGTGCAATTGCTGTGTGTTTTCTTTCGTTCTATTTCTTTGCTTTGGTTTTTGTACCCGCGCGTACGCGAGTCAAGCTGAGTTGCTTTATACTCTGGCCGCTGAGTGTGTCCGCCGTCGCGTTGGTGTCGACGCTGGCATTTCCCCTTCCAACTTGTAAAACCGCGCACGTTAAAGTCTCACCAAAAATATATAAATATTCTTGTGAGGTGTACCTGGCCAGACCGAGTTTATACCCTGGCTAAATAAATCCTTTACAAGTGGCGCCCGAGCAGGGACCTTAAAGTGCAAAGGTGTGGTATAAGCTGGAATTAAAGCCCCAGAAATACCACCAACAAGTGTGGAAGTGAAGTGCGAGTATACCCGGCGATACCCTGCTTTACAAGTGGCCAGCGAGAACGGTTTTCGAGCGTGGTTTTGTGCAAACGTCGCGGCACAACGAAAGTGACGGCGTAAGGCAAGCGCCGATAAGAATAACTGTTCGCGTTCGAGGCTGTGCATAAGTGAACACCTGCGGCGCAACGAAAGCGTCGGCAAAGTGCGTGAGCGGTCAACGAACGGCGTAACAGTAGCTGGTACAGGCCGCTGCAAAAGTCGTGGTCGCGTCGCACAGTGGGCTTCGACCGCGAAAATCAAAAAAAAATTTTAATATTGACTATGGTGCTGAGTGCGGAGTTGTCCCATCGGTTCTGGTCGACCGTATAAGCGAACAGTGCACTGTAGTGGTGGAAAATAAAGAAAAAAAAAGTGAAATGATTTTTTTGGAAAAAAAAATAAAATGAAATAAAAAAAAAAAAAAAAGAGTAACCGTGATAAACAGTGACTTGCTAACAGATTTTTTTTTACACCGAGGAAAAAAAAAATTCGTTATACCGTGGATCAAAAGGGGGAAAAAAAAATTCTTTTTTATTTCGTAATAAAATAGGATAACCGCGATAGATGTGATCAGTTAACAGAAAAGTTTTATTACACTGCAAAAAAAAAATATTAAATTAATTTCGCAATAAAATAAAATAACCGCAATAAACAGTGACCAGTTAACAAGAACAATTTTTTTTTATTACACTGCAAAAAAAAAAATATATACAGAAAATTCGTAATACCGCGGACAAAATTTTTTTTTTGTAATAAAAGGAATAACCGCGACAGACAGTGACAAGTTAAAAGTTTTTTTACACCGGAAAAAAAAAAATTTTCGACAATTTTTTTTTTTAATTTCGTAACAAAACGGTTACCACGATAAACCGTGCCAGATTAAAAGTACAAATTTTTGCGAAGCGGGACATATACGGCTCGAGACGGAATTTTTTTTGCGTTCGTTTTTTGTCGGTTAAATGGAGAAACCCAAGACTATCGAGCCCGCCCGAGTGGAGGTCGTAGAAAGCAGCAACCCCGGTGTGGGTGTGCAATGGGTCTACCACTGCCATAAGGAGGATCTAGAGGATATCGTCCGGGAGTTCGGATTGGAAAAGTGTGCCACGGTAACTGACTACCGGAAGCTGGTATGTACTTTCATAAGGCAAAGTGGTCATACCACCGATATATGGGCCCGTTTAGCGGAATGGGAGTTGCGGTTCGCAAAGATCCCAGTGTCGCCTACCCGGATTGCCACTTCTGTTGGAGGAATACGACCTAGGCAGAAATCTGAATCAGATGCGGCAGTCCCATCAATACAGACCAATGCACGGTGTTGAATTTGACCCGTTTCCGTGGCCAAAACTCATTTTTCGCGAGTATTCAAATTTCCGTTTTCTCAACGTTACCATGTTAAGAAATGATAAAAACGCAATGTTACATACCTAAAATGTCAACTTTACAGTTTAGTATTAAAATAACAGCTGTTAAAGTCAGCTGTTGCTAGCGAACAACACGTGCTGTCTTAAAGGTTAACTTTGCGGTGCAATTTGAAATTGGCATATCTCTGAAAAAAAATCATTAAATAATCAAGTTCAAAATGAATATTAATTCTTCAGGTTAGTACTAAGGTGCGTTTCATATATATAATGACACCACAAATTTGCTAATATTTTTTGAACGGTTCATTTTTTTCAATAACAATGTTCTACGCATTTGCGTGTATTGACAAAAAAAATAATGTGTACCAAGCCAGATGGCGTTTCTGATAACGGTACATTAGTTTTGCTGAAAAAACTGATTTTCGGTTGTTATTAATTATAAAACCACTTTGATTTTTATGTTTGTTTATTAACTTATATATATTTTTGTTACATATTAGAACTAAATAGTGTTTCCATGTTTCGAAACCACTTGAAAAATTCGAATTGGCATACTTTTGATCAAGTTGACGATAGTTTTTTTATGAATTGCTTCCCATTCTTGAACAATTGTGGTTTTGAGCTGTTCGACCGTTTCAAATTGCCGGTTTTCTTTATAAACACGGCGAACTAAAATGCCCCACAAGTTCTCAATTGGATTGAGATCAGGGGAGCGAGCAGGCCATTGCATCAGAGCAATATTTTTATTGTTGAACCAGGTTTTGCTCTCCCGACTCACGTGAATGGCAGCATTGTCCTGCTGGAAAGTCCACTGAGTGTCATTATTTTGCCGCAAGAAGGGCAGCAAACTGCATTCCAACACATTAATGTAGTCACTACTTTTCATTCTGGACGAGACGAATTGGACTTCCAGACAACCGGCAGCTGAGAAAGCACCCCACAGCATAACACTGCCACCACCGAAATTCCTTTTCGAGAAGCACAGCTCATCCTTTCGGATGTCGTGCCAATAGCTTCTATTACCATCGGGTCCATCCAAATTCCATTTTTTTTTCGTCTGAATAAATAACCTTGAATTACATAAAGTTAAAAGTTAAGAATTTGAATTCAAAAAACATCATGCATTTAAACGTGCAGTATTCCAGTTTGTTGACATGTTTCGCTTGGCGAATTCAATTCGTGCATCCTTATGCTGTTGTTTTAACGCTGGAATGCAATTCATTTTTTTGTTCTCTATAAATGGAGATTCCTTAAGAGTGCGCCATATCGTTGTGCGTGAGACCCTTCTATCCACAACGGTCGTCAAATCGCTTAAACTGCGACAGGTGTTGCTGGCGGCACGCACCACCTTCCTTTGTTCCCGGTTAGTAAGAGTTTTTTTCCTTCCACTTCGCTTACAGGTACCATATTCCAGTGGACTATCTAAAAAATTATGAATAACCGTGTGGCTTCTCTCGATCCTGCGCCCAATTTCACGGAATCCATACCCCGCTTCCCTCAAAGCAAGTATTCTGCCCTTTTCCTGCTCCGTAAGCGCTGTACCACGTGGCATTATTTTTAAATCGCAGTATCATCAAAATAATATGTAATATATGCTTATTCTGTTCAGTTTCAAACACAACCATCACTTTGAAACTCATTATTGAAAGTGGTTTTATAATTGTGAAACAACCGAAAATCAGTTTTTTCAGCAAAACTAATGTACCGTTATCAGAAACGCCATCTGGCTTGGTACACATTATTTTTTTTGTCAATACACGCAAATACGTAGAACATTGTTATTGAAAAAAATGTACCGTTCAAAAAATATTAGCAAATTTGTGGTGTCATTATATATATGAAACGCACCTTATGTGTTGACACTAATGTGTTTCGTTCGTATTTTTCTAACAATTTGTATATTTAGCATGTGGTGTCCCCTAGTCACTTTTGGAAAGAAAGTTGAACTTTGCCAAGAGTTTAAAAACAAATTTCAAATTATTTCAGTGAGTGTCTATATACATGTTGTAGAGTTGTCAATTCTGAATTCAGAACTAGTAACCACATTGTGCGCTTTTTGCGCCTTTTTGCGTTATTTGATTTATTAGATAGCAACATCTTAATCAGCAATGCAGATCTGCTAGAAGTGTGGCGTAAACAAAGGAGCTTTTGTGAGAAACAAAATGCTATATACACTTTTATTAGTGACAAAATTGATGGCAGCGTTTTGGAAGAAAATCATCGTTATTTAAAAGATAAAATCCGAAATTTTTCTGGAAATTTATCGCGAAATTGGCAAAAATGCTGTAGGAAGGTGGAAAGGTTCAAAAAGACATATTCAAATTGGATGGAAGGTTATATGAGCCTTAATTTAACTAGAGAAGAAGCCAAAAGAGAGGAAATAAAAAAACCAGTTGGACGTCCAAAAATGACATTCAATATAAAAGGTAGAAGAGCTCAAAGAAGGCAAGCAGCCGACCTCTCCGCGGGACAAAAACATAACGCAAGATTACTGACTCAAGCGGCAAGCATAGCTGCTCGTAGGCGCGGGCTAGTTGATCTAGCTGTCCTATTAAGATTACTTGCATTAAACCCTGGAAAAGCCGTCACTATTCGCAAAATGATAAAGAAGCCTGTGGTACAGCCTTTGCGATCTTCCGCTGAAGAGGCATTGGCTTTGATTCTGGATCAAGGTTTCACAACTGAACAATATTGCGCAATTCGAGAGGATGCAAAATGCAGGAAAGCTGATATATATCCGAATTATCATGATGTTAGTCAAAAGAAAAAGGACTGCCGACCAGCCAATACTATTGTAGCGGACACCGTAGCAAAAGTTTCTTTGCAATACCTATTGAATCACACAACAAGTCGAATAGTGGATTATCAAAAAGAGGCTATTGCAACGGCACTAAACATCCAGCAGTCTGACTTTTTATCTGCCGAATTGATATTGAGTTATGGCTTTGATGGCAGCACGGGACAAGCTAACTATAATCAGGCTTACACTAACGGCGAGTCCCAAGATGCAGACTCTTCACTGTTTGCCACGACAGTTATGCCTCTTCGTCTGATCGATGCGTCCGGCAATATATTGTGGAATAATCAAACTCCGCAGAGTATACGTTTTTGCAGACCGTTAAAATTGGAGTTTGTTAAAGAATTCATAGAAGTTATTAAAGATGAGAACAAACGTATGGAAAGTGAAATCAGTGCATTAAATTCTATTAAAGTATATCTCAATGAAAGGCAATGTATATATGTTAGGTTTAGCTTGTATTTGACTGTAATTGATAGCTTGCCTAATCTGCAATGCGACACCTAAAGATTTTTTTGGTAACAAAAATTTTAAGTGCATTAAATTTGTTCCCATTCTCGACAATCTAAAATACGGTTTAAGTCCATTACATTGTTGGATTAGGTTTTTTTGAATTTGTACTTCATGCTGGGTATAAAATGGATGTGAAGAAATGGCGAATCTCAAGCCAAGAAGATAAAAGCATTGTCTTGCAAAAAAAATAAAAAATATTCAGCAAATGTTTTGGGAAAAGATGTCCCTGAAAGTTGACCAACCAAAACAAGGAGGATTCGGAAGCACAAATGTTGGAAATACAGCACGCCGTGCATTCAGCGAATATGAAGCTTTCGCAGAAATAACTGGCGTCGATACACAGCTTATTTTAAACATGAGGAATATACTTATATCGTTATCCTGTCAGCTGCCAATAAATGCCGAAAAATTTTAAGAACTTTGCCATCAAACTGGTCACCTAATAATTGACAAATATCCATGGCTACCAATGACAGCGACGGTCCACAAGATTCTTGTCCACTCAAGAGTTATATTGGAAAACACTGTTCTTCCAGTCGGTTATTTTGGTGAAGAAGCAGCTGAATCCAGAAATAAAATATATAAATCCGACAGACTACACCATGCAAGGAAAAACAGCCGAATTAACAACCTTACAGACGTTTTTCACAGAGCAATGGATACTTCCGACCCCATAATGTCATCCTTAAATTTAAAAAGGCGGATCCAAAAACATAAGAGACTTGCTTTGCCAGTAGAAGTCATCCAGCTGTTGGCTTGTGAAGTTGAATCTGCAGATGAGTCTGCAAATGATATCGACGCAAGGGAAGACGACAATACATATTTTTTTTATAATAATAATGAAATTGATGAAGTTGAAAATGAATACATAAAATAATACAACACAAAAAATTAATACATAAAATAATACAACAAAAAAAATTTTCTTATTGAACAAACTCTATAATTATTATGCAATCTGGACCAAATTTGCAGGACACATTTGAAATAGGACATTCATCCTGTGTTCCAAAATTGGGGTCTCTAACTTTATAATTGCTTTAAATTTTCGTTTTTTTCGGATTTCTGTGGGCAGAGGGGGGCGTTGACACGCCCACTTTTCTAAAATACCTTCCTATAGTCATAACCATCATTATACAAGAAACCTGCAGTGAAAAATCTTGTTAATTTCAAAAATTTTAATTTTGGCCACGAAAACGGGTCAAATTCAACATAGTGCAATGGCACGGAACATTTGCGTCCGCCCTCCAACAGTACGATTTATAATGAATTTTCCCCACAGAATACAGCATGTATCTCCGAAATACGAGTAGGGTCACCTCTGGCATCCGGGGAAGATACCCCGGTGAGACAGGTGAATCCCCATCTTAATTCTAGCGAAAGTTATAGTACCCATAGGGACGGTATGGTCGTCCCCGAACTAGTCCGGAAGTGGGGTATCAGGTTCGATGGATGCACCGATCCACTAGTTTTTCTGGAGGCAATTGAGGACAGGGCGTTGTCATACGACATAGGCTTAGACCGGTTGCCGAGGGCAATGAGCGAGGCTCTAACGGGTAAGGCAGCGCGGTGGCTATCAATAAGTAGGCTAAGGGACGTGACTTGGGCGACATTTAAAGCCGAGTTTTTGGAGTTTTTTCTACCGCCCCAGTATTTCGACAGATTAAAAGACAGTATCCGGACACGACGGCAACATGATAACGAGCCGTTCAAGGACTACTTGCTCGAGCTGCGGGGTATGATGTACCACGCAGGGTACAGGGCAGAACAAGAATTGCATAGGGTATATGAGAATTTGGCACCAGAGTACCGTTTGTACATTCGTAGAGGGGACTTCTCCTCTCTGGCGCAGCTAACTCAAATGGCAGCCGAGTACGAGAACGTGAGTCAACAAAGCCGCGAGCGTGCAGCACGGGGTAGGACCAGGGTTAATAGGTATTCGGATGGATTAGCCGGTGAGGTAGCCCCCGCCAAACATGTTAATCCTTTCTGGACGCAACCACAGCCAGGGTCAAGCGGCAATGTGGGGAATACGCCACAGTTCGGGCATACGGGAGTCATCTCAAACGGGATGATCAGCCAAGAGCAGTCGAGGGCCCTAGGCGGGAAGAGGCTATACTACAACTGTTCGCAAGAGGGTCATTTTGCCAAGGAGTGCCCCAATCCACGGGTACAGTTTTGTCGGCAGTGCGGGACCAAGGGGGTCAATACCAGCCAGTGTTGTCAGCAGTCAAGGGCGGGAAACGATACGCGGCACCATCTGGGACGGGATCCGATGGGGGCCGACGTGAACCAGTCCTGAACCTAGAATACCCTTTGAGAGTGGAAGACGGGCGGATAGTCGCTACTGTAAGAGTCGGGGACCAAATAGAGGAGTTTTATTAGTGAGGAGTTTTCCCGCAAGGTGACCAGTGGGGGCGAGATGCTGGACGCCTGCGCGAAAATTCGCCTAGCCGATGGGTCCAGGTAAAGAAGCTATTGAGGGTAAAAGTTGGTCTAGCGGGCACAGAGGTCACGGTGGGTATGCTCGTGATGCCCTCAATGCTAGACAACATTATACTAGAGATAGACTTTTTGTGCCGGGTGGGGACGACCATCGAATGTGGCAAGGCTAGTTTAATTTTGGAAGCTGTGGAAGTACCAGATATAGAGGAGGAGCAGGTCCTAACAGAACGTGAGCCAGTTGTGAGCAAACCGGAGGAGGACGGCGGATCAAGGCAGGTGAAGGATGCCCCAGGGGCACCTCAGCCCAGCATCGCCGTGGGAACGGTTCGAGGAGACAGCGTGGACGCGACAACGGCAGGAGTACAACGGTTCGGCGAGGTAGGAGGGTGCGTCATACCCGGCCCCGCAATAATACCGGTGGAAAGCGTCGAAACCAGGGAAAACGAGTGGCCAGAGGACTTGGAACCAGAGATAAAGGAAACATTGAAAGCGGAATTGGCCCTCTTTGACGAGCTGCAAGGTGTTTCCCACGTAGCTGAGCACCGGATCATCATGAAGGATGACAAGCCGATTAAGCAGAGGTACTACCCCAAAAACCCAGCGATGCAACAGGTGATAATCGAGCAGGTAGACGAGCTGCTGCGAGCCGATGCGAAAGAGCCTTCCCGCAGCCCACACAGCGCCCCGATCGTGCTAGTTAAAAAGAAAACAGGCGAGTGGCGGATGTGCATCGACTATAGGCAACTCAAGGCACATTCCTTGCCAGATGCATACCCCGTACCCAGGATTAATCACATTTTGGAGCGATTAAGACACGCGCGGTACATCTCCACGCTCAAACTCAAGCACGGCTACTGGCAAATTCCCATGGCTGCGGATAGTCGGGAGTGTACAGTGTTTACGGTACCCGTCAGAGGGTTATTCCAGTGGCGCGTAATGCCTTTCGGTTTGCACTCGGCATGTGCGACATTCCAACGAGCTCTGGATACAAATATCGGACCAGATATGGAGCCGCATGCATTTGCCTATCTGGACGACATAATAGTGATCGGAGCGACAAAGGAGCAGCACGTGACAAATTTGAAGGAAGTCTTCAGGCGTTTAAGAGCGGCCAACTTGAAGCTGAATCGTAAGAAGTGTTTGTTTTTCCAGAAGGAGCTGATATACCTGGGACACCTAGAGAGCGGTGACGGGATCAAAACCGACCCCGCCAAAGTAGAAGCGATCCGGAACTTGAAGGCCCCAACCAATTGTAAGGAGTTGCGACGTTGCCTGGGTATGGCCTCCTGGTACCGACGATTTGTGCCGAATTTCGCTACAGTAGTGCATTCGATCACCGCTTTGTTAAAAAAATCTAGGAAATGGTCATGTCCGGATTTTGCGGAAAAATTCGTTCTGCAGACGGACGCCAGCGATTTTGGTCTCGGAGCGGTACTCACACAGACGATTGATCAACAGGAACGCGTGATAGCTCACACGAGTCGGAAGCTGAATAAGGCTGAAGAAAATTATTCAGCGACCGAAAAGGAGTGTCTGGCTATCGTGTGCTCAATCCGGAAGATGAGATGCTACCTGGAAGGATATCGGTTCGAGGTAGTAACCAACCATATGGCTTTGAAATGGCTGAATTCAATGGAGAGCCCGTCGGAGAGGATAGCGCGCTGGGCACTGGAGCTGCAGCAGTACCAATTTGACGTACGGTACAGACGAGGGAAGCTCAACGTAGTAGCGGACGCCTTATCCCGGCAACCCGTGGAGAACTTTCAACAAGCGGTACAGGAAAAATCGTCCGGCAAGTGGATCGAGAGGATGAAAGAAAAGATGGCTAAAGACCCAGTGAAATACGCCGATTATATGGAAGAGAACGGCCAACTCTATAGACACCTCGGACACCGGGCGGATGACGACGACTACATCCCCTGGAAGCTATGCATCGATGAGGATCACAGGAAACGAGTGTTGTTGGAGTGCCACGACAAACCGACGGCCGGGCACCAAGGAGTACGGAAGACGATAATGCGTCTGGCACAACGCTATTACTGGCCTGGAATGTTCCGAGATGCGGCGAAGTACGTTAACCCTCTAAGGCTGCTTTCTAAAATAATTGAACAAAGGTTGTCGAATAATTTTTTTAAAGTAATATTGTTGTCAATGAGTTCAAAAATTACTTCAGAAATGGGGTAGAAGCTTTCGTTTACCTGTAAGTTGAGAAAGAATGAATAAGTGCCTCAAGGCACTTTTGGGGCTTCAAGCGAGAAAAATCGTTTTTGCGTAACTGAGAAAGAAATTATGTTTTAATGTGATATTCGTAAAAACTATTTTTGTTAGCTGTGCAGCATAAGTGCAAATTACATTTTGAGCATATACACTGAGTTTGTGAAGTTTTGCAGTGTTTGCAACTATCTCGACCCAACCAACGAGGAAAATGATTAAGCTGGTCATGCCGCAAATCTGAAATGGGATGTTTACATTTTTCACCACGCTTTAAAGCTGGTTGGAAGGGTTGGTGAGATAATGGAGATCGACCCGGTGAAGGTCGCTGACAGGATGGAGACCGTGTTGTCCATTGAGCACTGCGTGGGCGACCTTGCATTTGCTTGTTTTTAAGTGCTATCAATCCAGCTGCAATCGCTTCCCGAAATTCGGGGAGTTCGAGCGTCTTGCTCGTTTTTCCAGTTTCCTGTTTTTCTTTGAATATACGCTTATATAAAATAAAAGCGTTTGTTGCTGCCATATCAATGCAATGATAAAATATTCGAGTGGCGCAATCTTGAGTTTTGTCTCTAATGTGGTAACGGCCCATAAGTCCATCCATTAGATCTACGCCGCCCATATGGACGTTGTATTCGCGAATAACTTGCGGACAATCAATGTCTAAGTACTGCTTAGATTTTCTTTCGTATCTAGCAATCTTTGATAATCCATCATGCGAACTGTTCGTTATAAATGGCTTGACTCCAACATAGGTGGACAGCAAGCGGACGACTTTGTTGTCTTTCCACAACACATTGCTTACTTGGATACCATAAGATGTGCCCACATACTCATCCGAAAATCCTCTAGTCTCCTTTTTAATGGAATTATCATTGGGCAGCTTACAGTTCGGGATACGATTTTCACGCACAGTGCCAAGGCTATAAAAACCTTTGGCACGCAGATAGACCATCAAAGGTAATGACGTGTAAAAATTGTCGAAATAAATTTTGTGGTGCTTGAAAGTATTTACCGTGTTTGTTAAACGTACAACAATGTTAGCCGCAGCACCAAGATCTGGGTGACCAGGCAGGATTACATTATCACCTGCGCCAGTGTAGACCTCAAAGCAGTAAGCATATCCAAAAGAATCGCACAGTACGAATAACTTTATACCCCATTTGTGGGGCTATATTGCCGCAGGTGGTGCTTCATTTTCGTGCTACACATCTGTTCGTCGACACAAAGACGTGCTTACTTTGGGATGGAGTCAAACCTTTGGTTAAGATAGTCTACAAAGTCACGTATACGGAACAGGGGATCATATCCAGGTTCGGCATTTTTGATACGTTTGCTATCATCACGCATTGAGAAATATTGTTAAATCAGTTCGAATTTGCTTCGTGTAATGCAGTATCGTATGGGTTCAAAAGCATTTCTTCCCCAGTAGCTTTTCAAATTCGGGTAACGATAGATTGACATATATATCAATATCCCAATGTAATTATACATTTCGTCAATGGTCGTTTTGAATTGATTAGCAATGTTAGCTGTGAAAGCAGCGCGAATAGTCTCCTCCACAATCATATTCATGATATTTGTATCGAAAAAGTAACAAAAGATCTTTAATGGAGTTTCGAGATCCATTATATAAGCTGGCAGCTTTGAGTCTCCCTGAAAGGCTATGTCATTGATATGCATCTGCATCGATTGCTTTCGCCATATAATTTTGATTCGATCTTTCAAAATTGATTCAATGCCTATACAAATAAATAAATATGTTGAATATCATTTTACGGCTTAGCGCCGCTTACCCAAACCATTGAAGCCACCAAAAGAAGGCAAAGGTTTAGGTGCTCCATCTTCAAATGATGGCAAGAACGATCGAGTTCTTTTTAATGTTTTCTGAGTAGTTCAAGCGTAGTTTCAACATTTTCGACAGTGTCCAAGTTAATGTCAAGGGTCAAGTCCACAGCCGAAGCGTCGTTCAGTGCTGCGTTTAGTGCATTTTCTAAATTTAAGTTGTCACCATCCTCGTCACTTGAAACGTTTGACAATTCATCGTCGGTACTGACAGAATCGCACATGTCCAAACGTTGTTCATCCGTCAAATCCAACAATTTGTAGCGTTTTCGCATTCGTTGAGACATTTTTTCTTTTCAAACTCAATTTCTGTGAAGAAAAATTGTGCACTAAACAAAACTTGCCATGTAAAAACGCCTTGTCGATGTGAAATATTTTCGGCAAAAAAGTACGCCCAACGGCCAAAGAGTGTCTCAAGGCACTTATCGCTATTTCACTGCTCCAACGCACAACTTTTATAGATTCACAAATGTGAAACTTGATTTTGACTAAGAATAAACATACCTTTAACGGAAAAAAATACAGGTTACTTACAATTAGTCTTAACACTTTAATAAAACCAGCAATCTGCGGCACGTTCCACGTACAATTTTTCGCGCGGAATAACATATGTTCTGTGCAAGTTAAAGTAAAAGTACCGTTAAAGCTTCAAAAAGCTCTGAAAGCTTTTAAAAATATGATTGCCACGATCTTAGGGACCCACCAAAAGTATTTAGCTCAAATCAAACCCAACCACTTTTTTTTTAAAGAATATAATGTGATAAGTGTCTTGAGGCACTCTTAAGTGCTAGAGGGTTAAGTTCTGCGAATCGTGCCAGAGGTTTAAGACGGAACAAGTAAAGCCGGCTGGACAGATGTTGACGCGACAGGTGGCCGAGCCCATGGCTGTACTATGCGCCGACTTTGTAGGCCCCTTACCGCGTTCGAAACACGGGAACACGATGCTCCTGGTATTCCATGGCGCGTTTTCAAAATGGGTGGAGCTGGTCCCCTTGAAGCGAGCGACAGCGGCCCAACTGCAGAAGGCGTTCCGTGAGCGTGTATTATGTCGTTTTGGCATACCCAGAAAGTTTGCATGCGACAACGGTGTGCAGTTTACGAGCCGGAATTTTAAGTCGTTTTTGAACTCGTTGGGCGTGGAGTTGCAGCACACTGCCCCTTACTGTCCACAAGAAAACCCGACAGAAAGGACCAATCGTACAGTAAAGACGATGATCGCGCAGTTTATAACAGGTCACCAAAATTCGTGGGACGAATTGTTACCGGAAATTTCGTTGGCGGTTAATTCCAGTGTGGCAGACTCTACAGGGTTCTCACCGGCTTTTCTGATGCAGGGGAGAGAGCCCCGCTTACCAGCTTCCTTGTACGACGAGAAGACACCCGGATCCGGAAGCATGCCGCAAGCACCAGAAGACCGGGCAAGAAGACTAAAGGAAGTTTTCAGTATCGTCCAGACAAATTTACAGAGAGCGTCGAAGGACCAAGGGAGGAACTATAACCTCAGGAGAAGGGAATGTCGACCAGGACTCAATACGTTGGTGCTACTAAGAGCACACCAACTCTCTAAAGCCAGTGAAGGTTTCGCGGCGAAACTCGCTCCCAAGTTCGATGGCCCATTCCTCGTGAAAAAGTTCGTATCACCGAATATCGTGCGATTGGTAAAAGAAGGGCAAAGAAAGAGCAAACTCGCCAGCATTGCGCAACTGAAGCCATTCTATCAAGAGGGAGAGGAGCACGGAGAAGAGGACCAACCCGACCAAGCGCCTGACAAAGAGCGGACTTGTCACAGTTTTAATTAATCTCTTTATGTTTTTTTATTAACACTAACCAAAGTTGAATTCAGAAGGCTAAGACTAACCGATTGTGTTTATAAATCCCACAGAATACCCAAGATGAGCGACCAATTCCCTTATGTAATCAGCAGCGGCGGCGAGGATGACAGAGCCGCCAACCCAGGGGCAGGTATTACCGCCGAAAATGTGGGCGATACGCCCCGCAAATCGGGCTGTCTTCCCGGAAGAGGACGAGCTGACCGACACCGCGGCCATATCAGAGGCGTTGGAAAATTGTACGTCGAGAGCCCGCCGTTCCAGGTTCAAGGTGGAGGTGGACGGGGAGCTACACGGCGTGACGAGGAATGCGTACGGACACGTAACTGTCACGCTACCCAAGAAAGGGGGGGTGTGAAGTAGGCCGCATCGGCCCCTTCACAAAGAGTTATATTTGTATTAGATTTATAATTGTTAAGTCGCAAGAAGCGCATCGTTTGTTTAAATTGTAGGTATAGTTTTGTTAGACACAAGGAGTGCGCAGTATGGATAGTTAATAAACGCAAGGAGCGTAAAAGATTTAGATTTATTGAATGTTCAGATTTTTGATTAACGCCTAACGTCTGATGATTTAAATATAACCGCCCCAGAACGCAGAGTCACAAGATGCAGCGCGCCAGCTGCGATCACCAAATCCACGACGGTCACGAGCAAGCGTGGGGAGCAGCAAAACTACAACTTGGGCCGAAGCCGTAGCGTGGGAAAAGGAGTTGCGATTGATATACTAAAGTGAGTGGACGCGTACGCACTTAGAAAAATAGGAAAACGAAAAAGATCAGAAAGCGAAATAGTGTGCTCATAAGTAGCAAAGTTATAGAGTCTGGAATAAAGATAAAGTAAGAGGGGATAGTTCGCCAGAGTTCATATATATAGGTATATATATATGCAGTTAGGTTTTAGGTTAGGTCTCATTGTACGAATAATCTTTGGTATAATCTGAATAAATTGGTCACCGGCAAATCCGTGACCCAGTGGAGTGCAATTCCTGTGTGTTTACTTTCTTTCTATTTCTTCGCTTTGGGTTTTTTTTTGTACACGCGCGTACGCGAGTCAAGCTGAGTCGCTTTATACCCTGGCCGCTGAGTGTGCCTTCCAATTTGTAAAACCGCGCACGTTAAAGTCTCACCAAAATATATAAATATTCTTGTGAGGTGTACCTGGCCAGACTGAGTTTATACCCTGGCTAAATTACTCCTTTACAAGGATATCATTCAAACTGCGACCGTTCGATGAGGGATTGGAAGCGTTGAACACGACGTGAACCTTGGTCGTGGTGCTGTCGGGTTTGAAAACTGCATGGTGAGGCAAATAGAAGTTGGTCCCTGCATCGTTCGGGCTGACTTGCCGCATGTGGCCTAAATCCAAATATTCTTGAATAACGGAGTCATATTGCTCCTTGAGGGAAAGGTCTCTCTTTAGGCGGCTCTCATTCTTCAGAAATTGAGCCAGTTCCATGGATCTGGAGTGACCTACTTTGCAATGAACTTGGTCGCGAAATGGAAGCGTCACCACATATCTCCCCTTTGCGTCCCTTGTGGTCGTTTTGACAAAGTTTTTCTCACAAAAAGAGTCAGATTCTTTAACCGGTCTTGCAGACAAATCCTCCACCTCCCAAAATTTTGTGAGAAGCTGCTCTAGTCGTGACTCGGAATTAACAGAAACGCGTGTGGAGAAGGACGAGATGGAATTGGGTGTGGCCTTCGAGATCGGGCCGGTAAGTATCCAGCCAAAGACCGTATCTTGCCCTAACAGACTGCCACACTCATTAGGACGAGAAGCACCCTGGAGAATGGACGGAAGGATATCCGCCCCTAAAAGCACATCAAACAACGGATCTGCGAGTTGGAGGTCTGGTAGATCCTTTAGTAAGGTTAGAGGAATTGAATATGACGGGAGATTTCCCGACAGTTCGGGGAGCACATATGCCGAAACTTCAATTTGAAGTCTGGGCCTTATAGGAGACCCCACAAGGAAATGGCATAGCTTTCGGTGTTGGGCTGCAACCGCTTGATTGAGCCCTGAGACGTTGACTTCAACCCTTTGGAAAGGCAATTTGATTTTGTCAAACAATCTCTTCGAAATGAAAAAGGGGCTTCTGAGCCTGAATCTATCAGCGCTCTCGCCGTGAACTTAGTGCCCAGATGGATAACAGTTATTAATGAGGTACCTAAGAGCACACCCCGCGTATCAGTAGCAAAATAGTTTTGAACGCAGGGTTGGTTCGAAGCGGACTGTATTTGAACTGGATTATTATTTTGCATTTGACGAACTGAATTAGCGGTCACTGAAGGAGGGCTGCCCTTATGCAAAAGAGTTTTATGGCGGCCCTTGCACGTGAAGCAATTGTGAGCACTCGTGCAGTCTTTAAGTTGGTGGTTCTTTGCAAAACGATTCCAACATAGACTCCGCTGTTTCACGAGGTTGGCTCTTTCGGTAACTGACATTTTAAGGAACTTCGGACATAAGCGGATTGTGTGGTTTTCCTTGCAATGTATGTTGCAAGATTTTACCTTGGAATGTACCTTTGCTTCAAAGGTTTGGAGATTCCTCGAAGACGCTTGAGGCTTGTACGGTCTTGAATTGGATTGAACGCTGGAACTAGGCTTGACGTCCTCGATAGCTTCCAGCGTCCTATAGCGTTCACCCAGGAAACTATTTAAGTCCTCCCATTTTGGAATTTCCGATTTATCTGAAAGGGAATGTTCCCACAGAGACAGTGTGCCCTTTGGTAATTTGGAAGAGCACAAGAATACAAGAAGGCAGTCCCAGTTGTCTGTCGACACATCGGAATGTTCCAAAGCTGTGAGACAACTCTGGATAGTGGTCTGAATTTCCTTGAGGGCGGAACCAGTTTCTACACTGACTTTCGGCAAGTTAAAAAGTATTTTTAACTGGCTGTTGACCAGAAGTCTCTTGTTTTGAACACGCTCATATGACACCTGCCACGCAGAGGCAAAACCGTCATGAGTGAGCGGGGATTTGGAAACGATTGCCTTTGCTTCACCTCCAGTTTTTTAATTTAGGTGAAACAATTTTTCGACTGGAGTTAGTCGAGGGTTGTCAATGTAGATAGCCGTAAATAGGTCTCGGAAAGTTGGCCATTTTAAGAAGTCCCCATATAACACTTCTGTGTCAACAGGTGGGAGACTACAGCCTCGAGAAACAGACGCTATCGGGACTGCGGGCTGCCTATTGATGGAGTTTAGCCTCTCTATTTCTTCGCATAACTGTGCCGAACACCGCTCATATACAGAGTAGCAATTTTCGTACGTTGACGTTAACGAGACAGCATCGCTACTCCCACACCCTTGGCTGAGTGCTCTTGAGCTAGTCTCGAACTCGTTTTCAACCTTTTCCCACAGAACCTTGATGTGGTCGCGATGGACTTGAAGCGTGTAAAGTGAAGGTTCTGTCGCTGACGGACTATTAATTCGTGACTAGAATTCGATCAGCTTATCGCAAGCGGAAATGAAATCGGACATCGCCATATTTGCCTTGGAGCTGAGTTGGGTAGCGGCCCGAGTGGCTATCTGCTTCAAACTCGGAATGGGGGGTTTGGCAAGTGGCGTGACGGCCTTGGACTTGGATTTGGGTGTGACGGCGCCGGAAGGTTTGGCAATTTGCTTGGATTTGGGTGTAACGGAGGTTTTCTTCACCGGGATATTTGGTGAAGAAAGCGAACTTCTTTTTGTGCTCTTCACGGACGGAACGCTCAATTGTTTTTTCTCTCCTGGCCCTGTCGGCATTATCCGTCCACAAAAATTATTAATAAATTCTTTATGGTTTGGATCAGGTAGCGAATATGAGAACCGCTGGGTCTTTTGGGAATGATATTTATTTAAGTTGGAAGTGACCAAAAAAAATAAAATGGACTAGAAACTATTTGTAAAAGACTATTTACAAATATAACTCTGATAAGTGGGCTTAGAATGATTTATAAAAGAATATTTATCAATTATTCGGATAATGCACCCACTGGAAACGAAATGGAAAACGGAACGGTAGCGGTCAAGTGTAAAAGAATATTTACCGCTTAGCTTCGCACTAAATAAAAAAAATTATTTATAAAAGAATATTTATAAATTATTTGGATTATTCCTCTCGGAACAGAATGAACACGGAACAGAAAAAATTTAATTTGTAAAAGGATATTTACAATTTCCCCCGTTAACGGAACTAAAATAATTTATAAAAGAATATTTATAAATTATTTTGGAATATTCCACCCGGAACGGACTGTAAACAGAACAGAAAAAGAAATTAAAATTGTAAAAGGATATTTACAATTTTCCCCGTTAACGGAACTAAAATAATTTATAAAAGAATATTTATAAATTATTTTGGAATATTCCACCCGGAACGAAATGGAATCGCAACAGAGAACAATTGCGAACGGAGAAAAAAACAGAACGGAAAATGAGAAATTAATGATAGATTATAATTAATACTTTTAAATTAATTTAAGGGTCGGCCTGTTGACGATCACGATATATCGCATTACACGCTGTAGCGCTTCTATGACAAGTATTCGTTGCTACCTTTACCAGTTCACCAGAGCGGAACTAGCAAAGCTTTATGCCCAACCAAACGATGCATTCGTGCATGCAGAGCCGCTGCAAAAATGAACGAAATGCATGCTTATGCATTATGCATCAACGTCTATAGCCATACGTTGCTTAAGTGCATTGTCTCTTCTTCGTCTTTCTTTTTGCCAACCATTGTTGCCACATGTTCTTTTTTTATTCCATTAAAAAATAAATGTTAACATTTTATGTAACATTATGTTAATAATAAAGACAACACATGTTTCTTATATCTAGTATATTATATTAATATGTTTATAAACAATAAAATGAAGATTTAACAATTTTTTTAAATATTTTCCATACAATAAAAAGACTGCGACAACTCTATGCCCAATGCATTGCTGCATGGTTTCAATTCAGTGAAACCATGCATGCGGCACTCATGCATTCGTTAAAAAATAAAACTGAACGAACCCTTGCATAAGCATCGTTTGGGCGGATACACGGCGTAGCATATGTTGAAACTTTCCGTGCAGCGGCTCTGCCTGCACGAATGCATCGTTTGGTTGGGCCTTTACATATGCATATATTTGTTTATATGGAGCTGTTGTACTTTAAGGAAGGTTTACAATGTCAGCTTAGCTTCCAATCAGCTGATTTGAACTCAGCTAAGGGCCCAACCAAACGATGCTTGCTTGCTTCGCGTCTCGGAGCAAGACTGAACGAAAAGCATTGAGCATGAAAGCCTATACCCATACGTTGCTTAAGTGCTTTGTCTCTTCTTCTTCTTTATTTTTGCCAACCATTGTTGCCACATGTTCTTTTTTTATTCCATTAAAAATATATGCTAACATTTTATGTAATATTATCTAGTATATTATATCAATATGTTTACAAGCAATAAAATAAAGATCTTACAATTATTTTAAATATTTTCCATATAATAAAAAAACAGCGACAGCTCTAGAGCACAAAGCATCGAAGAATGTTTTCAATGATTGAACTTATGCTTAGGCGCTTAAGCATTCGTTAAAAAATTAAAACTCAACGAAACCGTGCGTAAGCATCGATTGTTGATATGTTGAAACTTTGCCAACTTCGATGCTTTACGCAAGCAAGCATCGTTTGGTTGGGCCTTAACACATTTGCAATGGCGCAAAAATTAACGTTTTTTTTTTCATTTAACAATGATTTTATTGTTATATATTCGTTAATATGTACCAAATAAATATAAAAAAGTGAATTTTATTATCATTTACCTCAGTTAGGATTGATTAAACTTTTTTTGCGTATTTTGTGAACGTCTTTTCCATGTTTAACTATGGTTTTAGTTGTGTTACCCCCGGTTCCCCCTATTGTGAGTATTATTACAGTATTTGTCAATGTCTTAAGGTAATATTAATGAAAAATGTGGCTGCTAATAGTTGCTAATTTGTGTTTACTCAATAATAAACTAAAGACGTCTGACTCTTTTTCAAGGTTTTTTTGCTGCGAAATGGGCTGCTGTTTCTTTGTATTTGTGATTTTGCTTTTGTTTTCGTCATGTGTGTTTGTATACAATGTGGCATATGTTTTATTATTATTTACATTTTTTTTCGCCATGTCGCATTTAATTTTGTTTTTACAGGCTCTTCTAATAGTTGTGTGTTTTCACGCATGTATATATTAGATCTTTGAAGCAGAGAAAAGGCTACAAATGCTGAAAAAACTACAAATGTAATCAATTTGATACAAAAAAGCATTACAAACAAGGGCTTCAAAGTCGAGTTAGGCAAAGTTAAGAAATGCATTAATTACATTTGCAAAAAAATCATTGCTTATTGGGTTCAGTACAAACGGATTAAAAGCTTGCTTGTGAAATGTCAATACGAATGGTTGAACATAAGGGATGCAATTATTTTAAAGCGTATTTGTGATCCTCCACAAATGAACCGGACTGATAATCGTGGACGCCCCAAGATCGATTTTGCTGAGTCTTCAAAAAGTACGAACGTCGCCGGGTAGCTGCGTTGCGAAATCATGACGAGTCTGCGGCTTCTGTTTTGTCCTCATCCGATTTCCAACCGAATCGGGAAGCAAATGTTGAAAAGGTATTATCGCTTTTAATGGAAACTGGGTTATCAAAACACCAATATTTGCTTATACGTTCCTTCATAAATACTGAAGCTTCCTTCGATTTGCTGCCAAGCTATGAGAAAATTCTTAAGCACAAAACATTAAGGTATCCAAGGAACATTAAAGTTGAATAAACATTTGCAGAGGTCGATCTGCAAAGTCTTCTAGATAACACAGCTCTAAGTATCATCCAACTTCAAAAAACTTTGCTTGAAAATTGTATTGATGAAACGGAAAAAAATTTAAAATTGATTGGAAAATGGGGTTTTGATGGCAGCACAGGTCACAGTGAATACAAGCAAAAGTTTACCAACTGTAACGACGATGATAAAAGTCTATTTGTAACATCGTACGTGCCACTTAAGCTTGTAACTGAAACTGACTCTAAAATAATTTGGAAAAATCCCAGGCCATCATCCACACGATATTGTAGGCCAATCAGACTTCAATTTAAAAAAGAGACCATCACACTATCCGTTGAAGAAGAACAGTACTTCAAGAAGAAAATAAGCGACTTAAAGCCAACCGAATTTAAAATGTCCGATAAAAAATTATTCATAAGGTATGCCCTTCAACTTACTATGGTAGATGGTAAAGTGTGCAACTCGCTAAGCAACACACCCTCTATGAATTGCTTTATATGTGGTGCAAAGCCCACGGAGATGAACAATATTGAAAACTGTCTTACAAGAGAAGTGCAGGAAAAGTATTTCGAGTTCGGTTTATCTCCACTGCATTCATACATTCGCTTCTTTGAGTACTTTTTAACCCGAGCTTGGCATCGGAAATCACTGGAATCGCTGAAGATGCGCTACGATATTGCAAGCCTTAGCATCAGGTTATACCATAGATGTTAAAAAATTTGAGCGATATGCATTGGATACGGCCAAACAATTAATTGAAATATATCCATGGTACCATCTTCCAGAAACAATCCATAAAATTTAAATTCATGGTCCAAAGGTCATAGAGCATGCGTTGGTGTCGATTGGGGAGCTCTCAGAAGAAGCTGCAGAGTCAAACAATAAAGAGATAAAAAAATGCCGACTACAACATACCAGAAAAATGTCTCGTATTTTAACGAATACAGACTTAATAAAAAAATCTTCTTTTGAGATCAGACCCATTTTTATCAGGCCAAAGGATGTTATCAATAAGGGACAAATCAAAACATCTGTCAACTACAAATGAATTATTAGAAGATACTAGTTAAACGTAATTTACGTAATATTTCTAAGGGACTTTCCCTTTTTTTGTCCACCTCGTTACACATGCGCATCTTTCTTCTTTTGTTTAACTGTGAATATAGAATCCAATTTTGATCAAACTTGATAAACATATATATTAAACTAAATATCACTTGCAACAGCAAAGTTTTTCTCGTAAAAACTGATTTTTTGACCGATCGGTCCTATGGCAGCTATATGTCTTACCAATTCGCCAATTTTATTATTATATATTTAAAGTATTTTTTTAGAATTTTGCTAAAAATTTTAGAGAGATAGCACCACTATAAGTATTTATGGCGGCGGTCCCCATACAAGCGCAACCACTGTGCATTGTTCGGTTGCACTAAAGCCGAAAAAGTGCAAGTACATACTGTGCGTCGGCTAGAAGGCTCGGCTTGAGGTGAGTTTGCTAGTCGCGGCAGCATTGCTGCGCAGTTAGCAGGCACGCAGCTGTTTGGCACAAACACATATCTTTATGGAATGTCAATTGCTATCTACATACCAAATTTGGTGACTCTAGCTCAAAGTTTGTAAAATGTGGGGAAAGACGGGGCTGGGGGTGGTGTGGGTAAGTGTAGCATCCAAATATTTTATGCACATCTTTGTGGAATGTCAATTGCTATCTTCCTACCAAATTAGGTGACTCTAGCTCAAAGTTTGTAAAAGGTTGGGAAAGGGGGGTGAAATGGGTGGGCGTGGCTCCAAAACTTTGATGCAGATTATTGGGGGTCGTTGCCAGCTATCTTCCTACCAAATTTGTGGCTCTAGCTCCACTACTCTGGAAGATACACGCATTCGGCTAGGGCGGTATTGGTGGGCGTGGCATCTAAACTTTTGATGCAGTTTTGGGAGGTCATCACCACCTATCTTGTCACCAAATTTGGTGGCTATAGCTCAAAAACTGTGGGAGATATAGGCTTATTTGACTTTAAAATGCGGGAGGGCTTGGGGCGGATTATGGAGGCGTGGCTTTTAAACTTTGATGCAGTTCTTTGAGGGTGGATACCAGCTATCTTTATACAGAATTTGGTGGCTCTAGCTCTACTACTCTGGAAGATACACGCATTCCCGTTTTTGACGAAGCGTAGGGGCGGATGGGGGCGGCTAGGGTGGCATTGGTGGGCGTGGCATCCAAACTTTTGACGCAGTTTTTGGGAAGTCATCATTACCTATCTTGGAACCAAATTTGGTGGCTATAGCTCAAAACCTGTGGGAGATATAGGCTTTTTATACTCGATACCGAAGGTAAAGATACCTTCGGTATTGAGTATATTGAGTTTGTGCAATGTCCGTCATGGTGTCCGTCCGTCTGTCCGTCTGTCCATCTGTCC
This sequence comes from Scaptomyza montana, assembly GCA_018904305.1. Lineage (NCBI taxonomy): Eukaryota > Metazoa > Arthropoda > Insecta > Diptera > Drosophilidae > Scaptomyza > Scaptomyza montana. The sequence goes on along the minus strand of JAEIGR010000059.1, from coordinate 765,567 downwards.
GTCTGTATGTTCGCAACTTTTTTCCACACCCTTCAAGCTAGAGACTTGAAACTTTCCAATTCTCTTTATCTATGGGATAGTAAATTAAAGTGTCAAGATGGGGGTTCTACGATAACTGGGGGGCTGGCAAATCGATAAATTCGATAACTCAAAACCGATAAATCCACATATTTCGCACATCCTTACAGCTAGAACTACCAAATTTGGTAAGGAGATAGCTATTAGCAACCCCCAAAAAACTGCATCAAAAATTTTGGAGCCACGCCCCCCCATTCCGCCCCCAACCACCCGCATTTTAAAGTCAAAAAAGCCCATATCTCCCTCAGTTTTTGAGCTAGACCCACCAAATTTGGTGCCAAGATAGGTGATGATGACCCCCCAAAAAATGCATCTAAAGTTTGGATACCACGCCCACCGATACTGCCCTAGCCGCCCCCATCCACCCCAACGCTTCGTCAAAAACGGGAATGCGTGTATCTTCCAGAGTTGTGGAGCTAGAACCTCCAAATTTGGTAGGAAGATAGCTGGTAACGACCCCCCAAAAACTGCATCAAAGTTTTGGAGCCACGCCTACCCATTCCGCCCCCAGGCCCCCAGCATTTTGAAATCACAAATGGCTGTATCTCCCTCAGTTTTAGAGCTAGAGCCACCAAATTTGGTGCCAAGATAGGTGATGATGACCCCCCAAAAACTGCATCAAAAGTTTGGATGCCACGCCCACCAATACTGCCCTAGCCGCCCCCATCCACCCCAACGCTTCGTCAAAAACAGGAATGCGTGTATCTTCCAGAGTTGTGGAGCTAGAACCTCCAAATTTGTTAGGAAGATAGCTGGCAACGACCCCCAAAAATCTGCATCAAAGTTTTGGAGCCACGCCCACCCATTTCGCCCCCCTTTCCCCACTTTTTACAAACTTTTAGCTAGAGTCACCAAATTTGGTATGAATATAGCAACTGACATTCCACAAAGATCTGCATCACAAATTGAGATGCCACGCCCACCCATACCGCCCCCAGCCCCCCTTTCCCCACATTTTACAAACTTTGAGCTAGAGTCACCAAATTTGGTATGAATATGACAATTGACATTCCACAAAGATCTGCATCAAAAATTTGGATGCCACGCCCACCCATACTGCCCCCAGCCCCCCTTTCCACACTTTTTACAAACTTTGAGCTAGACTCACCAAATTTGGTATGAAGATAGCAATTGACATTCCACAAAGATCTGCATCAAAAGTTTGGATGCCACGCCCACCCATACCGCCCCCAGCCCCCCTTTCCCCACCTTTTACAAACTTTGAGCTATAGTCACCAAATTTGGTATGAATATAACAATTGACATTCCACAAAGATCTGCATCAAAAATTTGGATGCCACGCCCACCCATACCACCCCCAGCCCCCCTTTCCCCACTTTTTACAAACTTTGAGCTAGGGTCACCAAATTTGGTATGAAGATAGCAATTGACATTCCACAAAGATCTGCATCAAAAATTTGGATGCCACGCCCACCCATACCGCCCCCAGCCCCCCTTTCCCCACCTTTTACAAACTATGAGCTAGAGTCACCAAATTTGTAAGGAAGATAGCTTGTGGCATCTCCATCTGCATCGGAAAATCTTTAAGGCAGCGTACACCCCTGCCGCATCCGTACCCCTCCGCAATCAGGCCTTTTTTTTTACCGGTTTTAATACTGGTATCGAGTATGCCGCAGTCGGTTGCGTCCGACTGCAACGTTTCCACTTGTTTGACTTTAAAATGCGTGGGGCTGGGGGTGGATTGGGGGGCGTGGCTCCAAAGTTTTTGATGCAGTTTTTTGGGGGTTGCTAGAAGCTTTATTCTAAGCAAATTTGGTAGTTATAGCTGTAAGGATGTGTGAAATATGCGGATTTATCGGTTATGAGCTATCGAATTTATCGATAGCGCCAAACTCATTTATGCGAATGATGACACTCGCATTTTCTGGCCTTGAGCCATCCCAAGCTTTTCTCTACATGGATGACTTAGTTGTCATTGGCTGTTCAAAACAGCACATGTTAAAAAATTTGTCAAATATCTTTTACCTGTGTAGAAAACACAACCTTAAATTAAGTCCAGAGAAATGTTCGTTTTTCATGCACGAGGTAACATTCCTTGGGCATGAATGCACAGACCATGGCATCCTTCCCGATGATAAGTAATATGATTTTATCAAAAACTATCCAACTTCAACTGATATGGATAGTGCACGATGTTTCGTCGCGTTTTGTAATTATTACAGAAGGTTGATTCATAATTTCGCACAGCACTCACGTCATTTGACAAGATTGTGTAGAAAGAATCTCCAATTCGAATGGACAAAAGAATGCAAGTAAGCATGCATGTGGAGCCGTACTAACTCATGAGTACAATGGTATTCAATTGCCAAGTGCATTCGCTTCTCGAGCTTTCACACAGGGAGAAAGCAATAAGTCAACTACAGAGCAGGAATTAGCTGCTATTCACTGGGCAACAAAACACTTTACACCATACGTTTATGGAAGGCATTTCTTAGTTAAAACAGACTATAGATCTCTCACTTATTTGTTTTCAATGAAAAACCCCACATCAAAACTTACAATAACGAGACTAGATATCAATTAACGGTAGAATATCTCAAGGGTAAAGATAATCATGTAGCAGATGCATTATCTAGAATTAATATCAATGAATTAATACTGTAGTGTGTATGTGCATTAAATAGCACCCTGTATTTAAATACATAAGTATGCGACACTTTGTTGCATACAATAACAAATATATATCCAAAAGCGCAGAGCCTCTTGAGTTTATTGGCTCATATTATGCAGCGCGGACCGCTAGTACACTAGCCGGCCATTCAGCTGACGGCGCATATCCCACGCTACGCTTATGTAGCGCATACCACGAGTAATATATACGTACTCGCAATGCATGCATATACCATGCACTCTCGCTCCATATTCTTATTATTATATAGTGCAGAGAGCCGCTCCGCTGCCAGCGTCACTGGCAACGCAGCTCCGCAGCTATTAGCTAAAATATACTTTAAGATATATTGTACAATTCATTAATTACGAGCAACGACAGTAATGTGTTATAATTTGTATCACCGAGCTCGATGAATTATATGGCGACCATGACGTGGGTCTTAAGGGACCTACGACAACAACAACAACAACAGCAGCAGCAGCATTAATAACAACAGCAAATGCAGCTTCAACAACAACAACAACAGCAGCAGCAGCAACAACAAAAGAAGCTTCAACAACAACAACAACAGCAGCAGCAGCAACAACAACAAAACAAATGTCAGCTACATCGGCAGTAACGGATGGAATCAGCATTACTATGTTCTGAGTGAGTAAGGTGTTATTATTGAGTCGCTTCAATGTCCACACGCATCACACTTGATGAGTATAGGGCAAAGAAAATAACAGCGAGCCCCTCGGCCGCAACAAACAAAAGCGTAAAAAAGGCAAGAAATCGTGTTGGCATACAGCTGCGTATCAAACAACGCAAAGCTGAAATATGCAAGCTATTATACAATAGCAACAAGCCCCCGACTTGGCATAAAGCAAAGAGACTAGCGGATGAGCTAGAATTTCTTGACAAAGAGTCAAAGCGAATAAAATCTCAAAATAATACACCTTCTCCTCAAATATGTATTAAAGAACATAACTAAAACAAATAAAATTCCACCGGCAGAGAGAAAGCAGCTCCCAAAGGAAACCAAGAAGTGCCCAGCTGACTGCCCTGGACCACTATTTACCCCGGCCTGTGCGATGACCTGCACCGGCAACGCTGACCGCACCAAGGCAGCCAATTAGAAGAAGCAGCCACCACATCAGCAGCCACCAGCTCTGCAGCCACCATATACATAATATAAACATATATACATATATATAAAAGTAAAAATATTCTTATAAATTGTATTGACGCCCACTATGTTGTGTGCGTCAAAGTAGCGTATGGCCCAAAAAAGCCATACAAAAATTAGGTAGGAGATCATTGTAAAGATCGAAGTAGGCATCATTATTTGATATATAAATATTAAAATATGATATAAAAGTTAAAAAATTAAAATAATTTATGTTATATATATATGAAAACATTGAAAAAAAACAATTATTAATAGATTAAACAAACAACTTTAGAATAGTGAACTGGTAGAATGGAATGAAAATGTCAAAATAGCTGAAGAACTTGAGACAACTTATAGAAAATTAGAGATTAGAAAAGAAAGAAAACAAATATTCCACAAATGAAGGTATTCCTAAATGTAAAGAGGATTGTAAGGGACCTTGTATTCATACTCACAAGTGATAACAAAATATAGAACTCTGTTTGCGCAATTTAGAACAAAATAGGCTCAAACGAGAATCAAAGAGAACCATTAAGTTAATATTTGAATATAAAGGATAAACCACAGGGAAACATAATGGGTATAGTAGACGTAAAATCGGAAGATTCGACCGCCAACGTTATCAATAAAGTTGACGTGTCATCACCGGATTTGCAGTACATGCTCATTTTAGTAGCCATTATCGTAGGCCTTATGCTGTTAAATATAGCATTCAAAATATACAAAATACACAGCAGAAGTTTGAAAAAGAAGTACATAAGTCGAGGTAACGATCTGGATAAAATCTAGATACTTTACAAAAAAAAAAAAAAAAAAAAATAAAATATAATAATAAAAAAATTAAATAAATAAATAAAACTAAATAAATAATTTGAAATGCATGAGGCAACAGCACACACGTTCGAAAGAGATTCATAGTTTATTATACGAGCAATACGCGTACTAAATCAATTCCGCGAATTTATTTCGACAACTGATTTTGAGAACGCCTATATGGAATCGTACAATAGAACAACTAAACCCCTATACCACTGCAATAAAACAGATAAAGGTATAGTGCTATCCACTTTGCCATATGTGATGGTAAAAGAAATATCAGAAGATATCGTCTTCTTGGGTCGAGTTACTATTCTAATGGTGCGATTGCATCGATAAAAGTTAGTAGCTCATGGAATGGTCAGAAATACTTAAAGAGATCATTCAGATACGGACAGAATATGCAAAGTCATATAAATGTCTGAACAAGAACGTACCCATTAAAACCATAACAATAGTTAAACATACTTACATATTAGTCGAACAGTTCAACAAGCTAAGAGAGCTCGTTCAACAAAATTATGGTAGACTAACTAGTGAGCATAAATTACAGGCTGAGAAAATATTATAATATTGAGATCAGGACTTGTTCATTTGAACAACAAACATAGCTTGCATCTCTTTTTACCTTCGGTGTAAACAGCACCAGTGACATTTGACCCATCAATGCAGTTTGACGACGAACCGTCTACATCAAAGCAAGAACCTCAGGGTAATATCGAAGAACTTCTTTACCAAGATTTGGAAAAAATCTTACAACATAACAAAAATAAAATGACGAACTCAGCAGCAGATAAGCGGGAATATGTGCAACAAATTTCGTCCACAACTCCAGAGTTCGATGGTAAAAGAATCAATCTAAACAGGTTTTTGACAGCATTGAAATTAACCGATCTCACCAAGGCACAGTGGTCCCAATTCCCAAATAAGTGGCATAAAGTCGAAAAATTTGTTGAAGCAAATATCAGTTATGTTTGAATATATTCAAAATAGAGTCCCCATAGATGAAAAATCAATAATCGCTTTTGCTAAAAATGCAACCCTGGCATTGTGATCAAGCTTCAAAGTCAGCTGATTAGTCAGCTGCTGCCTGCAACAAAATTGGCGGGAAATTTTTGTTCACTTTGAGCGCTTGGCAAATTACCACATTGTTCTAATAAAATATTGTAAAAAATGGATTTCGAAGGCCAGGGTATGTAGAATGAATAACAAAAAGCGTTTTGTGTTAAAAGTTGTTCTGTGCTATTTATATGTATTGTTTTGTATTGTCCAAAAAGATAGGAAACCAAACAAAAGTGTTCGTCTTGTGTGGAGTAGAACTAACGTTGTGCGTGTTTGTGCGGTATGTAGTTTATGTCAAAATAAAGTATAAAGTGTGTACTAAAAGATAGTAATAATCTCGTTTGCGGCTTTTTGCGGCTCTTGTGGTACTTTGAACTTGTAGGTCAGCTTGAGTTCAGTCATGCAACGCTGTTGGACATGTGGATGGTCAAGGGCCGCAACTCTACCGCCCTTGCAAACTGGATATTTGGGCAATTGGCTGAAAGTTCGCTAACCAATGAAAAAAAAGTGAAATTAAGAAGAAAATAAGGAGCTTTGAACTTTATATTACTTCAAATCTGCAAAAGTGCAGCCGAAACATGCGCACATTCAAAAAAAAACATTCACTTTGGCTTTCAATGCGCTTAAGAATTGTTTTGGAAAACACACAGTCTTCAATTGGGTAAACCAAAGCTGACTTTTAATGAAGCAGGGCCTCGTCTAAAAAGAAAACTAGCTGCCGATATAGCAAACAGTAATAAAAACGACACCAAGCTTTTAGTTCATGCAGCTACAATGTCAGCCAGGAAATCAAACGTCAATGATACTGCATTTATGCTTAACAAAGTACTTAGCACTTCTGAAAGCGAGGCTACTGAAACTAAAAGAAAGCTTGGGATTGTAGAACCAGTACCTTTAATAAGAAATGAGGCTTTGGAATTCTTGATGGAAAATTCTTTAAGCAAACGTATATATAATGAAATACGTCAAATAAGCAAACAGCAAAATTGTGACATTTACCCAAGCTATAAAAATGTCCTTGAAGCCAAATTGCAGTTGAGACCTACGGGAATAACTGTTACGGAAACTATGGCAAAAGTTTCCTTGCAAGATTTATTAAACCACACTGCCAAGCGCATCTTATTGTTACAGGAGGAGTTATTCGCTAATTTAGAAAGCGTTTCTAGTATAACATTAATTGCGAGTTACGGATACGATGGATCAACTGGACAAAGTATGCATAAAAAAAGGTTTGAAACTGCCGGATACTTTTGATCAATCTTTGTTTGTTACTACGGTTATACCTCTGAAGCTCATAGATGAAGCAGGAACAATTTTTTGGAATAATAGAACTCCGCAGTCTGTAAGATTTTGCCGATCCCTCAAAATGGAATTTGAAACAAAAGATCATATTCTTGCAGAAAAAAACGATTTCGATACACAAATATTAAAGCTGGAACCATGTGTAGTAACAATTTGTAATGAAAGGAATATCACTATCTCATACGACCTTCACATGACACTTATAGATGGGAAAGCTTTAAACGTTTTAACGGGCACAAAATCTTGCCAGCTGTGTTCAATAAGTGGTGCAGGCCCAAAACAATTTATGGAAACTTGTAAAGGAGTAATTTAGCCAGGGTATGAACTCAGTCTGGCCAGGTACACCTCACAAGAATATTTCTATATTTTTGGTGAGACTTCACTGTGCGCGGTTTTTTTTTTACAAGCCGGGAAGCGCACTCAGCGGTCAGGGTATAAAACGACTCAGTTTGACTCGCGGGCGCGCGTGTACAAAAATCAAAGCAAAGAAATAAAAACGAAAGAAAATGCACAGCAGTTGCACTCCACTGGGTCACGGATTTGCCGGTGACCAATTTATTCAGATTATACCAAATGCTACGCGTACAATAAAACTAACCTAAAACCTAACTGCATATATATATGTATATACCTATATATATATGAACCGTCGCGAACTATTCCCCTTACCTTATCTTTAATCCAGAATCTATATCTCTGCTACACTATTTCGCTCTTTTGCCACTCCGTTTAACTATCTCTATCAGCGCGTACACGTCCACTCGCTTTCATATATCAAACGCCACTCCTGCCCACGCTTTGACTTCGACCCCAGCTGCCGATTTCGCTACTCCCCACACTTGCTCGTGAACGTGGTGGATTCGCCGATCGCAGCTGGTGCGCTGTGTCTTGCGACTCTTATATTTAACTTCGACTTATTAAACTTAGGCCGTTAAGCGTCAACCAAAAGATGTGCAACTCCAATTCTCTTACGTTTATTTAATATAAATGCTGCGCACTCCTTGCGCCTAAGACTATAAAAAATAATAAACTTCAATTAACTCAATAACGCGCTCCTCGCGACTTTAAACTAAAAAGTATAATAAAATAAATGAAAACAACTAAATGAAAATAAAAATGATAATTAACCCAATAATACGCTCCTTGCGACTTTAAACTAAAAAGTATAATATAATAAATGAAAGCAACTAAATATTGAAAAAATAAAAAAATGATAATTATAATCCTTTGTGAAGGGGGCCGGTGCGGCCTACTTCACAAACTCAAGATATAAATGCCTTCAAGCCAAACCCTCTGCATCTTCAATATGGAATAAGTCCACTTCATGCTTGGATACGCATTTTTGAATTGCTGCTTAAAATATCGTATAGAATGGTATTTAAAAAATGGCAAGTAAGAAACGAAAATGACAAATTAGAAATGATTGCCAAAAAAAATAATTACAGAGAAAATTGTGGGAGGAAATGGGATTGCATGTGGATAAACCTAAACAGAATGTAAGCGGAAACTCGAATGACGGCAATACTGCCCGAACAGCTTTTTTAAATACAAAATTATTTGCATCAATTTTAGAGCTCGACATGGAGTTACTTAAGAATCTTCATACTATTCTTATTGCTATATACTGCTAATTTGCAATCGACGCTTTAAAATTTAAAAATTTCACAGATAAAATCATTAAATCATATATGTTGCATTACTCATGGTATCCAATGTCACCAACTCTCCATAAGATTTTAGTTCATGGATCACAAATAATAACTGCATCAGTGTTGCCGGTAGGCTGTCTGGGCGAAAATGCGTCTGAGCACAAATATTAATTTTTACAAGCGTGACCGGCTTATGCACGCTCGACAGAATTCTCGAGTCCATAACATGATGGATGTCTTTCACAGATCTATGGACTTTTCAGATCCCCTCATCTCAAGTTTATCCATAAAGAGAAGGGCAGCTCAACAAAAACAAGTGGAAACGTTGCAGTCGAACGCAACCGACTGCGGCATACTCGATACCAGAATTAAAACCGGTAATAAGAGGCCTTAATGCAAAGGGGTACGGATGCGGCAGGGGTTTACGCTGCCTTAAAGATTCTCCGATGCAGATGGGTATGCCACCGGCTATCTTCATACCAAATTTGGTGACTCTAGCTCAAAGTTTGTAAAAGGTGGGGAAAGGGGGTGGTGCCTGGGTTGGTATGGGTAGTTGTGGCATCAACATTTTTGTTGCAGATCTTTCTGAAATGTCAATTGCTATCTTCATACCAAATTTGGTGACTCTAGCTCAAAATTTGTAAAAGGTGTGGAAAGGGGGGGGCTGGGGGCGGTTTGGGTGGGCGTGGCATCCAAATTTTTGATGCAGATCTTTGTGGAATGTCAATTGTTATCTTCATACCAAATTTGGTGACTCTAGCTCGAAGTTTGTAAAAGATGGTGAAAGGGGGGCTGGGGGCGGTATGGGTGGGCGTGGAATCCAAATTTTTGATATAGATCTTTGTAAAATGTCAATTGCTATCTTCATACCAAATTTGGTGACTCTAGCTCGAAGTTTGTAATAAGTGGGGAAAGGGGGGCTGGGAATGGTATGGGTGGCAGTGGAATCCAAATTTTTGATGCAGATCTTTCTGAAATGTCAATTGCTATCTTCATACCAAATTTGGTGACTCTAGCTCAAAAATTGTAAAAAGTGGGGAAAGGGGGGCGAAATGGAGGGCGTGGCTCCAAAACTTTGATGCAGTTTTTTGGGGGTCGTTACCAGCTATCTTCCCACCAAATTGGGAGGCTCTAGCTCCACAACTCTGGAAGATACACGCATTCCCGTTTTTGACGAAGGGTTGGGGCTCATGGGGGTGGCTAGGGCGGTATTGGTGGGCGTGGCATCCAATCTTTTGATGCAGTTTTTTAGGGGGTCATCATCACCAATCTTGGCACCAAGTTTGGTGGCTATAGCTCAAAAACTGTGGGAGATATAGGCTTTTTTGACTTTAAAATTCGGGGGGGCTAGGTACGGAATGGGGGGCGTGGCTCCAAAATTTTTGATTCAGTTTTTTGGGGGTTGCTAGTAGCTATCTTCTAACCAAATTTGGTACTTCTAGCTGTAAGGATGTGCGAAATATGTGGATTTATCGGTTTTGAGTTATCGAATTTATCGTAGAACCCCCATCTTGACACTTTAATTTCCCATAGATAAAGAGATTTGGAAAGTTTCAAGTCGCTTGCTTGAAGGGTGTGGAAAAAAATTGGACACATACAGACGGACAGACGGACGGACACCATGACGGACATTGCACAAACTCAATATACTCTTTACCTTCGGTATCGAGTATAAAAACAAACCCTTCCGCTAGATGTCATTGAGCTTTTAGAAAAACCCCATTATGTTTGTCCAAAAAATATCCAACCTTCAACTCCTAATTAAAGCGTTGATAATGACTCCGATGAATCGGAAGTAGACGACATAAATCCCTATTCCTTTGAATTAGATGTTCAACAAAACTAAATAATCATTGAAAAATTAATTGTAAGAAATAAATAAATAGTAAAATAAATGTAATTAATTATACTCGATACCGAAGGTAAAGAGTATATTGAGTTTGTGCAATGTCCGTCATGGTGTCCGTCCGTCTGTCCGTCTGTCCGTCTGTATGTTCGCAACTTTTTTCCACACCCTTCAAGCTAGAGACTTGAAACTTTCCAATTCTCTTTATCTATGGGATAGTAAATTAAAGTGTCAAGATGGGGGTTCTACGATAACTGGGGGGCTGGCAAATCGATAAATTCGATAACTCAAAACCGATAAATCCACATATTTCGCACATCCTTACAGCTAGAACTACCAAATTTGGTAAGGAGATAGCTATTAGCAACCCCCAAAAAACTGCATCAAAAATTTTGGAGCCACGCCCCCCCATTCCGCCCCCAACCCCCCGCATTTTAAAGTCAAAAAAGCCCATATCTCCCTCAGTTTTTGAGCTAGACCCACCAAATTTGGTGCCAAGATAGGTGATGATGACCCCCAAAAATGCATCTAAAGTTTGGATACCACGCCCACCGATACTGCCCTAGCCGCCCCCATCCACCCCAACGCTTCGTCAAAAACGGGAATGCGTGTATCTTCCAGAGTTGTGGAGCTAGAACCTCCAAATTTGTTAGGAAGATAGCTGGTAACGACCCCCAAAAATCTGCATCAAAGTTTTGGAGCCACGCCTACCCATTCCGCCCCCAGGCCCCCAGCATTTTGAAATCACAAATGGCTGTATCTCCCTCAGTTTTAGAGCTAGAGCCACCAAATTTGGTGCCAAGATAGGTGATGATGACCCCCAAAAACTGCATCAAAAGTTTGGATGCCACGCCCACCAATACTGCCCTAGCCGCCCCCATCCACCCCAACGCTTCGTCAAAAACAGGAATGCGTGTATCTTCCAGAGTTGTGGAGCTAGAACCTCCAAATTTGTTAGGAAGATAGCTGGCAACGACCCCCAAAAATCTGCATCAAAGTTTTGGAGCCACGCCCACCAATTTCGCCCCCCTTTCCCCACTTTTTACAAACTTTTAGCTAGAGTCACCAAATTTGGTATGAATATAGCAACTGACATTCCACAAAGATCTGCATCACAAATTGAGATGCCACGCCCACCCATACCGCCCCCAGCCCCCCTTTCCCAACATTTTACAAACTTTGAGCTAGAGTCACCAAATTTGGTATGAATATGACAATTGACATTCCACAAAGATCTGCATCAAAAATTTGGATGCCACGCCCACCCATACTGTCCCCAGCCCCCCTTTCCCCACTTTTTACAAACTTTGAGCTAGACTCACCAAATTTGGTATGAAGATATCAATTGACATTCCACAAAGATCTGCATCAAAAGTTTGGATGCCACGCCCACCCATACCGCCCCCAGCCCCCTTTCCCCACCTTTTACAAACTTTGAGCTATAGTCACCAAATTTGGTATGAATATAACAATTGACATTCCACAAAGATCTGCATCAAAAATTTGGATGCCACGCCCACCCATACCACCCCCAGCCCCCCCTTCCCCCACTTTTTACAAACTTTGAGCTAGGGTCACCAAATTTGGTATGAAGATAGCAATTGACATTCCACAAAGATCTGCATCAAAAATTTGGATGCCACGCCCACCCATACCGCCCCCAGCCCCCCTTTCCCCACCTTTTACAAACTATGAGCTAGAGTCACCAAATTTGTAAGGAAGATAGCTTGTGGCATCTCCATCTGCATCGGAAAATCTTTAAGGCAGCGTACACCCCTGCCGCATCCGTACCCCTCCGCAATCAGGCCTTTTTTTTACCGGTTTTAATACTGGTATCGAGTATGCCGCAGTCGGTTGCGTCCAACTGCAACGTTTCCACTTGTTTATTTTTTTCTAAATATTACCAATATTCTCTTAAAATTGCAGTATCACGTATGCGCTCTGTGGCCATATATGGGCTATTCGGGTGGGCATGGTCCGATAAACGTAAAATTTTGTTTACATGTTAAGAGTGCTATATTTATCAAATATAGCAAGTTTCAGCTCGATATCTACATTTTTCGACTTTATGCCACTTATTTGGGAATTGGGACCACAAGGGTGCAATGAATTGTTGGCCGTAGAAGTAATTAAAACTAAAATAATAGGCCCCCTGTCATATAAGGTACAGAGTGAAACAACTATTTCCAGGATCATAGATATTCTGAATACAGCAAATAAGGGTGAGTCACCTGATGTACTTAAAGCTAAACTGTTAAACACACAACAGCGATGTAAAACAGCTTCACAATATTCGACAGAGATCGAAGCCGTAAGTAGGTTGCTTGAGGCTGCCTACATAGATGATGGTCTTGACGCAGACAATGCAGATAAATTCGCTACAAAAGAAGCAATATCTGCAATGACTAGAAACTGCGAAAACGAAAAATTAAAAACCATATTGGAAGCAGGCAATTTCAACACTATGAATAGTGTTATCGAAAAGTACATACACAGCTGTACAGACATGACCGGCAATACAAATACTGACGGACGGACACCATGACGGACATTGCACAAACTCAATATACTCCTTACCTTCGGTATCGAGTATAAAAACATGAAAAAAAAAACATTTTAAAAATATATATAGTAAGATATCCAATATGCACACATATTCATATCTCAAATATGTTACACATAGAACGCACCCCAACACAGGAAGCATATTAGACATAAACATAAAATATAAACATATTTCTAAGATCACGCCACAAGCGTGAGACATAAACATATTTCCAAAATCACGCCACAAGCGTGAGATCGCCGAATTGGCACTTTTTGATAAAAGCTTAATATGATCAAAGCTTAAAAGCTTTGACAATAAGAAAAGCTCTCAACGGAGGTTTGCTCTGCGCAGCAAGAACAATTGAAGTTTAGTTCGGAGGAAGATCAGAAAGAAGATAGACTTAAGTGAGGAAGTGTTTTGTATCTTTTAAAATTAGTTCAACACAATAAAGAAATAAACTAAAGACAAAAGTCTTTGTATTTTTTTTAATTCCCACTTGGTCGTGAACTCATAATTGGCGCAGTCGGTAGGATTAGTGAAAAATAAGTGCAACAATCATAAATTGCGATACTTCATAAAAACTAATCCGCCAAAGAACTTTCGTGCAACTAACACATTTAATGGTGTTTAATTGACTAGTGAAAAATAAGTGCAAAAATCAAAACATTGCAATACTTAATAAAAGCTAATCGTGCAACTAACACAATTAATGGTGTTTAAATAATTTAAGTAAACCAAAAACAATACAATCAACAACAATTCAACCCAAAAACAATACAATCAACAACAAATCAACCTAAAACCATATAAGCAACAACACATCAAATAATCAAATCAACATGGCAGTCGTTTTAAGTGATGTAGAACTTAACCAGGCATTTTCACAAATCCGACAAGTGCCCCAGTTCTCGGGATACAAGCAGGAGCTAAGCGCCTTCATCAGGAGGACAGCATTCTTACTACAATTATACCCTACCACAAACCCAAGGCAACAAAGTATAATATACGGTGCGATCGAACTACAAGTCATCGGAGAAGCGCAAAGGATTTCGCAGCTATCACATGCCAACAATTGGGGAGAATTGAAAAGAGCACTCATCGAGGAATACACCACCCAGACTCCAGTAGAAGAATTACTACGACAACTTTACAACACCAGCTATCAAGGAAATCTCCGTAAGTTCATAGAAGAACTAGAGCACAAATCTTATATTATAACCAATAAGCTAACACTAGAAAATAATCCAACCAATACAATAGTATATACAAATGCCATGAATAACACAGTTAAAGATGTAATTAAAAGAAAAATTCCAGATAGAATTTTCATGATTCTAGCTAGGTATGATATTACCACTAGCCATCTGTTAAAAGTAGCAGCTCAAAAGGAGGGCTTATTTGAAAATAGTGTGGTTGAAAAACCCAAAGATAACAAATACAATAATTCAAATAAAAACAATTCGAGTAAAAGGTATCCGGAAAATTTTAACCAAAGTTCAACATATAACCCCAGTTATCAAGCACAACATAATCCTAACTACCAAACAAATTACAACACAACTGACCCACATAAGAATCAACAAGAACACAGGCAGGCGTATGCCGAATTTCAGCAAAAGTTGCAGCAAGGCAGATAACAGAATCCCATGAACTATTCACAAAATAGAAACTATAATGCACAAACATCATCTTATAATAACCAACCTCAAAAGCGACAAAGAGAAAGTAACAGCGGGGTGTCAAAAATGGACACATCCGAAAATTTTCAAGCAATTGCCTCGGAACAGGAAGAAACAATAACCCATTCATAATTGTTATTATGAATGATAACCCGCTTAAGTGTGTAATAGACACCGGGTCAACAATAAATTAAATGAATAATAATTACCTAGAATTTCCAATAAAAAACACTGAACTTAACGTTCATACCATTAACGGTAGTAGTAGGTGAATGGGGATTCTACGACACAAAGGATGCCGACAATTTATGACCTCATTAAATTTTATGATCCCATTAAATTTTATGACCTTTTTTGACCCCTTGTTTTTTGACCCTTACAATATTATAATTTATGACCTTTTTCCAATGATCGTGTCCCTTCTTTGATTAAACTAGGATGGAGAACAAAGGATTGACATTCCTAGGCTACAACTTTATCAGCATCATCTGTGAGAATCAATGATCATAGGATTTGGAGTCAAGTGCACGCCTGTTAAACCTTCATTGTTTTATACACCTGCAAGCAAGTCACAATCATAGATGGCATTCTTAAGGACAATAACAACAAGATTCTTGAGAAGCAGTGATCAGAGGAACAGATTTGGTTATTTACCTAACTAGTGTTAGAGTCAATTGTGCACCTCTTTGACGTGCGTGGCATTGTAAACCTGTTTATGGTCATGAGGTGCAGTGTACACAGGAAGAAAGGGTGATAAGAGAGAGTCGAGAGGGCGCCTGTTTGACGTGCGTTGCATTATAAACCTGTTTATGGTCATGAGGTGCAGTGTGCACAGGAAGAAAGGATAGATAAGAGAGAGTCGAGAGGGCGCCTCTTTGACGTGCGTGGCATTGTTATTGTCAACAGGAGCAACAACAACAAGAACATAAAGATTCGTGGGGTTCTGTGAACAAGGGATGGGAATTTTCCTACGCAGCACCAGCAGCAGCAGCACCAGCAGCAGCAGCAGCAGCAGCGGCAGGATCAATACATTGATCTTTATGGCTGTGAGAATGACAGGATCAGGTTTAACTATTTAACCAATTATTGTTAGAGTCAAGTGTGCTCCTGTTTTTAATTACGTTGCTCTGCACACGTGCATTGTTATTGTCAACAACTACAACCTTCGTGGGGGGTTATGTAAGCAAGGGATGGAAATTTTCCTACGCAGCAACAGCAGCAGCAGCAAGATCAACACATTGTTTTTAAACAAGAGTATTGATACTTGTAGATTTAGATTAAAATATGTTAGAGGAGGAAAGGATAGAGGGAGAAGGTGTTAGAGGGAGAAAGTGTTAGACGCGGAAAGTGTTAGAGGGGGAAAGTGTTTGAAGACTTAAAGACAAGTTTGTGCATGCTTGAAGTGCGCTAGTCAAAGGTCAAGTACATTAGTTGACTAATGTGTTATAGATATCACCGTCCGAAAGGATCAGAGAGCCAAGTACATTGCCTTTGAAACTATTAAGGTTTCTTAGCTACAAGTTAGTAGATAAGAGAGAGAGAGTCAACTGTGCGCAGGTTTCTTAACTACGAATAAGTAGATAAGAGAGAAACATATTTATTTATTTATTTATTTATTTGATTAACATCCTAGTGCTACAAGTTCCAAGAAACTTAAATTTAAGGCACTAGTTACTAAAACAAAATTATTAATTGATTAATTAAAAGTAACAAAGCAGAGAAAAGAAAAAGAAGAAAATAGAGAGAAGTAATTTAAATTATTCAGATAATTTAAATAATACAAATAATTTAAATTATACAAAACAAGAAAAGAAGGAAATTGGAAGAACAGTCTTCCCCTTAAGAAGAAAACGAGAGGGCGCCTGTTTGACGTGCGTTGCCTTGCACACCTGCAGGAAAAACATAAACAATTAATGCTTATGGTTATTAGGAGCAGTGTGCAAAGGAAGAAAGGATAGAGAATAAAGAAAAGCGAGCGCTTGTTCGATGTACGTTGTATTGTTATGGTCAACAGCAACAACAACAACAACCTTCGTGAGGGGCTATGTAAGCAAGGGATAGGAATTTTCATACGCAGCAGCAGCAGCAAGATCAACACATTTTTTTAAACAAGAGTATTGAGACTTGCAGATTTAGATTGGAATGTTATAGGGGGAGGTGTAAGAGGGGGAAAGTGTTAGAGGGAGAAAGAGAGAGTTAGTGTTAGAGAGAGTAAGTGTTAGAGGGTGAAAGTGCTATAGGGGGAAAGCGATCCTGCTTATATTATTATATTAAAGCACGCTCCTTTATGCGATTCTATACACGAGCGTATATGAAATGCAGGTGGTATGTTAATTGATTGTCCCTCTTTCTAACGCACACCCAACTTGTTCGCTACTTACGTTTCTAACCTTTATTTGCATACATCTGTTTTGATTATTGTACTGACTTCTGTTACTTTTATAGAGCTAATAAGTATAACTTTTTAATTTTTTTTTACTTTGTTAAAAAACTATCAAATTATGTTTTTCATATAGGTATGTTTTAATTTTATTTTATTTTTTTTTTTTCATAGATTTTTGCAGTACGTTAAATTTGAGAATTATATTAAGCTTGTTCCGTTGAGGGATTAAGCAACCACAAACACCGAACATTTATATTAATGACATATAGTTATAGCCGGTAGAACACACAAGTCATACTCCATGATTTTGTTTCGGCTTGATAAAAAGCTTTTTTAAGTCTATATTATAAGCCTAAGTTCTAGTACTCACTATATATGTACATATCTAAGAATGATTTTATGTATGTCACTATTTTGAAAGCTTATAGAAGTTCGTGTAGCTGGTATAATAAATCATGTTTTAACAAAATAATTTAGATCTTAATATTTATACTTCATCGTTTATTGAATTTATTATTATATATATATTTTTTTTTAATACCCATATATTCGATTCTGTTCTATCTCAGTAATAATTTATTTTGCTTTTACATTTTTCACACTATGAAAAATTAATCGCGTGATTACGATAATCTACCACCGATAATCTTATGCGTTCACACAGCAATCAGCTGATTCTCATAAGATTAAGTTTGACATTTGTTTGTTTACATTTATAAATGAACAAAATTAAATAGCAAACAGCAGAAAAAATTGAAATTAACCATTAGTGAATAAATATTAAGCATTAGTGAATAAAAATGCCGCCAAATATTATTAAAATTATTTTTTTTATGATAAAAATGCTGGATATGGCGAAAATAATGGAGGATATATTCAATACTTCAAGAGCACAAAGGAATCTTTTGCTAATGAAATATGAAATGCACCTCACGTTATGTGCAGCCATATCTGAGGCATCTGTGATGAAAAAGTGCTGGAGAAAAGTATGTATTAACTTATTATTATGTGTATATATGTGTGTATCTAAAAGTGTTTATCTTTTAGGAACGTTCACAATTTTTCTGGGAAATTGATTGCCAAAACTGCTCAGATGCTTTCTTTAAGAGCAATTTGCGCATGAATCGCAAATCTTTCAACAAGCTTTGTGAGCTAGTAAAAAATATAGAAAAAAAAGATACCACTTATAGAAAGGCAATTCCTTTGCAAAAACGTGTTGCAATAGCAATGTACGCGCTAGGTTCATGAGCTGAGTACCGGACCATAGCAAACATGTTCGGAGTTGGAAAGTCGACAGTGTGCACAATAGTGTTGGACTTTTGTAAAGAGACTTGGAAGCAATTACGACCTCTGTATCTTCAAAATTTTCCATTGACAGCTGGAAAAGTTGAAGAGTGCGTACGTGGATTTGAAGGTATGGGATTTCCGCAATGCCTTGGCGCTATTGGTAAGATTTTTTTTCAATACTTTTAAATTTGTATAATATCACTCCACATTTTCAGATGGATGTCATATAGCAATTCACCCATCTACAGAAGACGCTGTAGATTATCATAACTACAAAGGCTGGTACTCTACAGTTTTGCTAGCTTTAGTAGATGCAAGGTATATAAACAACTACTATTGCTAATAGAATGTATAACATAATAAGTCTTCTTCAGGTGTCGTTTCATTTACGTAAATGTTGGTAGCCCAGGTCGCTGTCATGATTCTAACATTTATGAAAAATCATTGCTCAAGCGAGAACTCAAAACTGTGAGCTTTTAAATGATATGGCAAGAAACATGAACAACACAAGAGTACCGGTTTTCATAATAGGAGACTCTGCATTTAGACTTGGTGATGAGCTTATGAAACCGTACCCTTTCACTGTTGCACAACCAGCGGATAAAAAAGCGTTCAATTATCGCCTTTCTAAATGCAGGAGGGTAGTTGAAAACGCATTTGGCCACTTGAAAGCTCGATTTAGGAGAATCGGAAAGGGTATCGATAACCAAGTGGACAATGCTACACTGATCATCAAGGCGTGTTGTGCACTGCACAATTTTCTTAACAACGAAAATGACGAGGTAAATGAAAGTTGGTTGGCATCACAGCAAATGATCGACCATGCAAGACATTCACCAGACATAACAATTATTACTCAAAATGTTGGTAGAGCAGAGGATATACGTAAAGCATTGACATCTTTCATTTGTAAGTACATATTTTATTATATTAATTATTGTTTTTTTAAATATGACACCATAGCGTCTTTCAGTTCACTAAAATCTGAAACGCAGCGTTCCAAAAGTACCACCTTCTTCTCCTCTATTTCTTTATTCTCTTTAAGAGCTTCTTTAAAATCCTTAGAGGACTGCTCCATATAATCGCATATCTTCGCCTGAAAGCTTTGTTTTTTCTTTTTAGATGAGCGCTCACATTCGGAATCTGATGTTGCTGAAGGCGTTTCATTAAATAGCATTCTTGGCGATGTTGGAGAAGGCGACATTGGAGTTGCAGGTGCAGAATATGTTGATGAATCCACATTCAACGAATCATAACTTTCTTCTATGGATAATAATACTTTTTATTACTTAATATATTAAACAATAAAATATTATATTTACCCATAATACTGTCTTCCACAATTGCTTCAGTGTCAATACTTTTGCAGCCATTCAATATTTGGTGCACAGCAGCATAGTGCTTCCACAAAGATGGCGCACCCCCAGACGGGCCAATTTTTGTCTTCTCCTGTCTATGAATACAATTTTCAATAAATTTATCATATTTATAAGTGTTTTTACTTATAAAAAATTCTACATACCTGTATCTATTTGTAAAATTGTGCACTTTAACTTTTATTTCTGCACCCGTGAAGTGATAGCCAAAGTTCCGCATCTCTACCGCCATTTCCTCATATATATGCGAGTTTTTCCTAGCAGATCGCAGTTGTTGCAATCTGCTCTGCCATATCTCGATGAGGCAGATTTCTGCCCCATCGCACCAATTTATTCTTTTCTTTTTTTGCTGCCATATTTTCTTACAAATTGCAAATAAACCCACAATAACAAATAACAGCTGTTCTCATATGGTAAAAACAGCGCCATCTGTCGTTAATGTTAGACAAAAACAGGGTTGCATTGACGCTAATCAACTAGATTAGCAGATAATCTCGTCAATGAGAGGATTACGTTTGACAGTTTTTGTATGAGTTAATCGCGCGATTATATGTAGATTAGTGCTTTAATCTCGTTAATGACCCTAATCGCGCGATTAAGTGCTATATCAGAACATGGCATAAGAATGCTTTTATGTATGTCACTATTTTGAAAGCTTATAGAAGTTCGTGTAGCTGGTATAATAAATCATGTTTTAACAAAATAATTTAGATCTTAATATTTATACTTCATCGTTTATTGAATTTATTATTATATATATTTTTTTTTTTTAATACCCATATATTCGATTCTGTTCTATCTCAGTAATAATTTATTTTGCTTTTACATTCTTTAAATTCTTTAAGGTAATCTTTTAGGCTTAACAAATAATCTTTTCCTTAAAAAATTTTCGCTCGCTAAAAGATTTTCGTCAAATGACACTTTTCATATTTAAGATATCCGTCAAACTATTTCTTATACTCGACTTAAATTATTTCATCAAACTCACATATCAAATAAATTTCTAAAATAAAGAAAATGAAAACAGTAAGATGTTCTAAGCAGCTGGATTGTTTTTTTTATACAAACGGTTTTTACTGTTCTCTTTCCCAGTATGCTACTTACGATAAAAATGTATAAAGAATGTGTTTTGTACTCATTTACTGACTTCAAAATCTTAAAACGAGATAGATTGTATAATTGTCCTTAACACGTTAGCTTAATTTTAACAGGGAAATCGATCGGACATTGATTTTTCACTTTATAATTGATTGCTTTAATATATTTTAACTGTCAACCTATATACCTTTCTACTTTCTTAGTGATTATGTTAGATTTTTATATTTCCAAACTC
The DNA here is from genome assembly GCA_018904305.1 of Scaptomyza montana. NCBI lineage: Eukaryota > Metazoa > Arthropoda > Insecta > Diptera > Drosophilidae > Scaptomyza > Scaptomyza montana. The sequence continues at coordinate 744,423 of JAEIGR010000059.1, read as the reverse complement.
ATTGCTTAAACTAAGAAAATTTCGTTATTAATTTCTTTTAATTGACGGATGGTAATATTTTATTTCATTATTCTCCTCATTTTTATTACATTTAATAAGGAAGTGCATTGAACTAGCTTAACAGTTCGATATATGAGTCTTACACTGTTTCGAAAAGTATGACTTCGTTAGCTGTTTTAATTTAAGGGTTAAGTATCTACTACTACTGTTCTTTAACTGTGATAGTTGCAGTTTTGTTACATCTCACTTCCATTTTTTTTTCTTTCTTTTATTTTATTTGTTTATTTATTTATTATTTTTTTTGGAGGTGCTTTATTAATTTTAATAAGAACAAAACATTTTTGCTCTAGATGCCATGTTATTAGGTCTTATTTTTTCATTTAATTATTATAATTATTTCTTATGCTATGTTTACACTACAGTGAGTTTGCTATCGATATCGTCATCGACGCAATAACTCAGAATTGGTGTTTACATTGGCTCAAAAGTGAGTTAATGCGTTAAGCGTCAACAGCTGTTTGTTAAAGTCGAAAAATTTAATTAAACAAAACAAAAAAGTAAAGTACAAGTAATGGATAATAACAAATTATGCATGGTTTTGTCGGCGATGGAGCAAAACAACGTAATGATGATGAGAGCAATGAATATGGCAGGGACCTCTTCGGCAACATTAGGTTTGCTAAGGGATTCATGCAGTCGAGACATTTGGACTTTTGTAAGATAAAAACAGTTGATTCAACCTTAGCATTGTTAACTACATTATTATTTTAATGATATTATTCAAGCCACGGTATGGATGTTTTTGGGAGAGTGATGTGCCAAATAATTTTGACGCATTTTTCAAAGAAAGCTTCCGCTTGGAAAGGGAAGCTTTTAATATCCTCGTTAGACGGCTCTCGGGTATGAGGAAAAAGAATACTTCCATGCGTGCTGCAGTCCCTGTAGAAAAGAGGATTGCAATAGCGCTGTATACACTAGGCTCATCAGCAGAGTATCGCACTGTAGGAAGACTCTTTGGTGTGTCCAAAGCATTTGTGTGCGTAAACCTATTCGAGTTCTGTCGTGAAGTAATTGGCAAACTTGCAGATGACTACCTGCCGGCCAATTTCTTAACGCAGGATAAGATTGAAGAGTCCGTGAAAGGCTTTGAAGCCCTCGGATTTCCACAGTGCTTTGGGGCAATGGGTAAGATATTTGTAAATGTTATAATAAAAAAATTAATTGAATATCGCCCATAGATGGCTGCCACATTGAAGTACGACCAAAATCTGAGCATGCCGTGGACTACCGAAACTACAAGGGCTGGTATTCCACCGTGCTATTCGCCTTAGTAGACTACCGGTAAGATTATATTTATTTCGTATTTAAAATCTGAACTTTTACAAGAATTTTTTTGTGAACAGTTATAGATTCACCTACATCAGCGTTGGCAGTCCTGGAAGATGCCATGATTCCAGAATCTTCGAAAACTCCAGCCTAAAAACGAGGCTAGTAAATACGGACTTGCTGGAAAATAATGCAAAGGAGGTGAATGGCGTAGTGGTTCCAGTGCTAATTCTTGGAGATTCAGCTTTTAAATTTTCAAGAAATGTGATGAAGCCCTATCCATTCTCCGTGGAAGCTACACCACAGGAAAGAGTATTTAATTACAATTTGTCCAAAACCAGGCGTGTGGTGGAGAATGCGTTTGGACATCTAAAGGCTCGTTTCCGAAGGATCGGGAAAGGATTGGACAACAGGGTTTACAAAACTTCTCAAATAATAGCTTGTTGCTGCATTTTGCATAATTTTTGCAATATGCATAATAGCGCAGTGAGCGACAACTGGCAACGCGAAGCACAAAATGCGCACCAAAATGATCAGCCAGAGTTTGAGGTTTGGCTTGGCAATACGAATCCAAGTGCTGAAACAATTAGGCAAGCCCTAGCTACAAATTTCCTTAGCAATAATTCAATTCATAAAAAAATTTAATTTATTTTTATCTGTTATTGGCCCTCATTATTTCTATCATTTCTTTTTGAAAGTTTTCAGATCGTTCTGCCATACGCTCCATGACCGCCAACTTGCGCTCCTTAAAACGAGATAGGTTTGTCAATTTTGTCCACCCGTCGTCGCTTTTTATGAGGAGGCGTCTCTGTTATTGAGGTGTCCGTTTCTAGTGAGCTGCTGTGGTCCTCTTCGATTAGGTGGGAGAAGTCTGCAAAATTTTGATTATTAATTCAAATATCTAATATTGTTTTAATGCAATTTATCACCTGTGCTATCAATTGGACTGCATTCCAAAGCGCTCGAAGTGTTGAGCACACTCGCCAAATTATCGTAGTACTCCCAGGTTGAGGAAGTGCCACCAGATGCTCCCACTTTAGCACGTTCAGATCTATAAATATATATTAATAATTATATAAATGAGTTTTTGGGAGGATACTTTGTTTATTCAAACTGACCTGTAATTTTTCATTGGATTCTCTAACTTGTTTTTAATCTCAAAGTGAGACGGTCCAAATTCCTTCATATTTTCTGCGATTTCCTTATAAATGTGTGAGTTTTTGCGTGCTCCACGAAATCCGTCAATATTCTCCTGCCATAATTCAATTAATGTGTGTGTTGCAGCAGTTGACCACAAAAATCTCCTATCCGAGCCTATAATTTGGTTGTAATGAGTTCAAAATATATTATAGCAGTAATTACAGAACTTACTTACCATTATTTTGAGACATAATTAAATAATTTATATATTTTAGTTGTGTACTTGTATGTGTATTATTAGCACCAATGGTGACAGTCCACATATATCACCGATTATATACTTAAATGGGCAGCACTTTTGAGTAAACTGAATGTATATCGAGTAAAAGCAACTGCATCCAAACATAGCTCAACTTTTTGTCACCACTACTTTTTGTATGGGAAAAAAGCTGCTTGTTGCCCTTAACGCAATAACTCAAATAAGCAGTGCCAGTGTAAAAACCACATTAAAGAGATGCATTTTCTTTAGTGCTCAAAACTTATTGTCGCTAAAGGATTTGTTTTTCATTGATCTGAGATATTTCGTAAATTCATGAAACCATTGTAAGGTGCTCTATTCTTCTTGAACCTTGCATTAATCTTGAATTTGGATGGCAAAATAAGGCTGTGATGTACCAAAGCTCGAAATGACGTGAAAGTCGGTATTCTACATAACGGGCATAAAATAATGTACGTTTACTATCACCGGATTGGTTTATACCCACTAAATATTGGTATTTTCGGTTTTTTTTTTTCTTTCTTTGTTTTAATCGTTTTATACACCCTAGCTCTTGATCTTGTGTTTTGATTTTAGATTAGGGTCTGATTTTATTGTATACTGTTTGTGGAGGAGGCTCCAAAGAATAAGATTTGATTTGGTAAGTGTATGGTATGATTTGTTCTTCTTTTTTTTGTGGTTGTATTGTAGATCACTTCTTGTGTGTATGTTAAACTAATAAAAGGAGCGCAAGCAAGCCATTTACAATAATTTTCACTTGCTTAGGACTCATGGTCTTAAGACCGTTTAGACTTCATGGCAAGTAGTTTTTGCTAGGCTATTTTCTATTATGATTCTTGTGGGTTATAATTCGTACATTAAAAGAACGAGATAAAGTTGTTCTTGTTTAGGTCCACAATCTATTTTCTTGGTCCATTTTCCTTGGCATAGAATACAGCAGGGAGTAAGATTTAAAAGTAGTATGTCATTCCATTCTGGTAATATTATTATTTTGTTTTTATTATGTTGTTATTTCATTTTTAATTTTATTCTTTTATGTTATTTGACTTTATATATTGCCTTTAAATTTAAGGGTTTTGCCTCTCAATTTTTGAACCGAGACATAGTATTTTTATTTCTGAAATGCATAAACGAAAGCATCCTTGATCCCAGATAGTATGTTTATTCATGATCAATATTTAGATCAGCACCGTAGGCTTCCTAGATCTGTATGTCTGTATCTATGTAAACTATTTTATCAGCTTTTAGGTATCGAGATTAAATTTTGCTCAGAATCTAAGCGCTGCCTTAAACACATGAGTGTTACAACTTTCACACTTAAGGAGCATTAGATCTTTTCGTTTTAAAGAGTTTACTATTTGACGCTTTTAAGAACAATTTGCTTGCCTGAGCTTGGTAGGTTATACACTTAAAACAATTAGTGGAAAGATGGAACTGTCTTATAGAATTTCTTATACATTATTAGTTGCTTCTTTCCCTAACGCTTATTCTCACGCACTTTGAGATTATAACATTACTTAATGGAATGTGCTTTATGTTCCTGATTGTTTGCTGATTATTGTTGTTAATTATTATTTTGTTTATTTATTTCTTTTACATCTCATATAGTATTTTTCTCTTATGTTTCTTTTTTCGCTTCACTTCTATACTTACTTTAATAATTTATCATATGTTTCCTCTAATTTATATCCAATCGCCCTTTAATTGACAAAAACTGGGTGGCGGTAAGCTGTTAAAAACGGAAGGCAATTAATCTATAAAACTGATGGAACGGAACAGCTGTGATTATTTTTCATTTAAAAATAAAAGTAGGCTGTTAAAATAAATATTTACTTATATTAAATTAAAATTTGAATTGATTTTTAGTAAACCGGCCTTTTTTCTTCAAAAATGTAGCTTTTAAAAAGAGTATATTAAGCTCATATCATATTTATTTAGATTTTCACATTGAGGTAACATCAACCCAAGTCCCTCGATAGTGAGCTGCCGTTTACAGACGGTGAAGTAAATGGGATGCCGCTTTGTCGTTTCTCATAATCACAATTAAGCTGCCCGGCAATGAAAATGAGTTCCTTTACGATTTACGTACTGTCACTGTTTGCAGCAGCCTGGCGTCCTCCAAAGAGTCAAACACTCATAATCATCATTTGCCCCCCTACGGCGAAGCGATCCTCACCTGAACCATCACTCGTACACACATAAGTAACTTTTACCTAGATTAGGTACGGTTTGCGTCTAGCCGTCTTATTTGAATAGTTCTGTTCTACTCTGCACCGATTTTGGATCCCCTGATTTCTTTTATTCCCAGCTACTTTCCTAGGCTCACACCTTTAACTTCTAACACACCAGCCCACATAACATATTATTTGGATATAAAAACATTAGACAATGACTATCAAGTACCAATAGCTATTAAAAACAAGTGGAAACGTTGCAGTCGGACGCAACCGACTGCGGCATACTCGATACCAGTATTAAAACCGGTAAAAACAAGTGGAAACGTTGCAGTCGGACGCAACCGACTGCGGCATACTCGATACCAGTATTAAAACCGGTAAAAAAAAGGCCTGATTGCGGAGGGGTACGGATGCGGCAGGGGTGTACTCTGCCTTAAAGATTTTCCGAAGCAGATGGGGATGCCACAAGCTATCTTCCTTACAAATTTGGTGACTCTAGCTCATAGTTTGTTAAAAGTGGGGAAAGGGGGGCTGGGGGCGGTATGGGTGGGCGTGGCATCCAAATTTTTGTTGCAGATCTTTGTGGAATGTCAATTGCTATCTTCATACCAAATTTGGTGACCCTAGCTCAAAGTTTGTAAAAAGTGGGGAAAGGGGGGCTGGGGGCGGTATGGGTGGGCGTGGCATCCAAATTTTTGATGCAGATCTTTGTGGAATGTCAATTGTTATATTCATACCAAATTTGGTGACTCTAGCTCAAAGTTTGTAAAAGGTGGGGAAAGGGGGGGGGGGGGGCGGTATGGGTGGGCGTGGCATCCAAATTTGTGATGCAGATCTTTGTGGAATGTCAATTGCTATCTTCATACCAAATTTGGTGACCCTAGCTCAAAGTTTGTAAAAGGTGTGGAAAGGGGGGCTGGGGGCGGTATGGGTGGGCGTGGCATCCAAAATTTTGATGCAGATCTTTGTGGAATGTCAATTGCTATCTTCATACCAAATATGGTGACCCTAGCTCAAAGTTTGTAAAATGTGGGGAAAGGGAGGCTGGGGGCGGTATGGGTGGGCGTGACATCTCAATTTGTGATGCAGATCTTTGTGGAATGTCAGTTGCTATATTCATACCAAATTTGGTGACTCTAGCTAAAAGTTTGTAAAAAGTGGGGAAAGGGGGGCGAAATGGGTGGGCGTGGCTCCAAAACTTTGATGCAGATTTTTGGGGGTCGTTGCCAGCTATCTTCCTAACAAATTTGGAGGTAGGAGCTAACGAAAAGCGAGAATCTTTAGTGGGAAGCGAGCTGAACGAAGACATCTGATCTCAGGCAGGACAAATGTTTATCGGGAGAGAGAATCCTCCTTTCACATTATAGCAGTATGCGTAGCCAGTAGTAGGGAATTGCCGGTTCTGTGTCAATTTATGACTTTTCATTTTTGACAGTTTAATTACCCCCCATTGAATTTTATGACCCTTATTTTTGACACTTTTATTACCCCCCAATACTATAATTTATGACCCTTTAATTAGACTAGGTATTAAGGACAAAGGCATGACATTCCTAGGCCGCATTGTTATGGTTGCGAGAATCAGTGATCATAGAATCTGGTGTCAAGTGTACATCTGTTTGCACGTGCGTTGTCTTTTACCCCCTGCAAGCAAGCCACAACATGCATTGTTATTCTCAAGAGCAACATCAACAACAGCATCCTTGAGAATCAGTGATCATAGGATCTGGTGTCAAGTGTGCTCCTGTTTTAAGTGCGTTGCCTTGAACACGTGCAAGCAAGCCACATCATACATTGTTTTTTCCAACAACAACAACAACATTCATGTGGGTTTGTGAGCAATGGATCGGGTGTCAAGTTGTGAAAATCAGTGTTCACACTATCAGTTTTGGCTATGTAACCAATTTGTATTAGAGTCAAGTGTGCTCCTGTTTGACAAGCAGGCCATAAACATTGATCTTTATGGTTGTGATAATGAAAGGATCAGTTTTAGCTATTTAACCATTGAGCGCTAGAGTCAAGTTTGCTTCAGTTTTAAATACATTGCTCTGCACACGTGCATTGTTAAAGCATCATCAACAACAATCTTCGTGGGGGGTTATGTGTGCAAGGATGGGAGTTTTCTGTCGCAGCAGCAGCAGCAAGATCAACACATTGTTTTTAAACCAGAGTATTTATTCGTGTAGATTAAGATTATAAAGAGTTAGAGGGAGAAAGTGATAGAGGGAGAAGGTGTAAGAGGTAGAAGGTGAAAGATGGGGAGTGTTAGAGGGAGAAGGTGTTAGAGGGAGAAAGTGATAGAGGGAGAAGGTGTAAGAGGGGGAAAGTGTTAGAAGACTTAGAGACAAGTTTGTGCATGCTTGAAGTGCGCTAGTCAAAGGTCAAGTACATTAGTTGGCTAATGTGTTATAGATATCACCGTCCATGAGGATCAGTGAGTCAAGTACATTGCCTTTGAAACTATTAAGGTTTCTTAGCTACAAGTTAGTAGATAAGAGAGAGAGAGAAAGAGAGTCAACTGTGCGCAGGTTTCTTAGCTACGAATAAGTAGATAAGAGAGAGTCGAGAGGGCACCTGATTGACGTGCGTTGCCTTGCACACCTGCAAGAAAAACATAAACAATTAATGCTTATGGTTATGAGGAGCAGTGTGCAAAGGAAGAAAGGATAGAGGATAAAGAAAAGCGAGCGCTTGTTCGATGTACGTTGCATTGTTATGGTCAACAGCAACAACAACAACAACCTTAGTGGGGGGTTATGTAAAGAAGGGATGGAAATTTTCCTACGCAGAAGCAGCAGCAGCAGCAAGATCAACACATTGTTTTTACTCGATACCGAAGGTAAAGAGTATATTGAGTTTGTGCAATGTCCGTCATGGTGTCCGTCCGTCTGTCCGTCTGTATGTTCGCAACTTTTTTCCACACCCTTCAAGCTAGAGACTTGAAACTTTCCAATTCTCTTTATCTATGGGATAGTAAATTAAAGTGTCAAGATGGGGGTTCTACGATAACTGGGGGGCTGGCAAATCGATAAATTCGATAACTCAAAACCGATAAATCCACATATTTCGCACATCCTTACAGCTAGAACTACCAAATTTGGTAAGGAGATAGCTATTAGCAACCCCCAAAAAACTGCATCAAAAATTTTGGAGCCACGCCCCCATTCCGCCCCCAACCCCACCGCATTTTAAAGTCAAAAAAGCCCATATCTCCCTCAGCTTTTGAGCTAGACCCACCAAATTTGGTGCCAAGATAGGTGATGATGACCCCCCAAAAAATGCATCAAAAGTTTGCATTCGTCAAAAACGGGAATGCGTGTATCTTCCAGAGTTGTGGAGCTAGAACCTCCAAATTTGGTAGGAAGATAGCTGGTAACGACCCCCCAAAAACTGCATCAAAGTTTTGGAGCCACGCCTACCCATTCCGCCCCCAGGCCCCCAGCATTTTGAAATCACAAATGGCTGTATCTCCCTCAGTTTTAGAGCTAGAGCCACCAAATTTGGTGCCAGGATAGGTGATGATGACCCCCCAAAAACTGCATCAAAAGTTTGGATGCCACGCCCACCAATACTGCCCTAGCCGCCCCCATCCACCCCAACGCTTCGTCAAAAACAGGAATGCGTGTATCTTCCAGAGTTGTGGAGCTAGAACCTCCAAATTTGTTAGGAAGATAGCTGGCAACGACCCCCAAAAATCTGCATCAAAGTTTTGGAGCCACGCCCACCCATTTCGCCCCCCTTTCCCCACATTTTACAAACTTTTAGCTAGACTCACCAAATTTGGTATGAATATAGCAACTGACATTCCACAAAGATCTGCATCACAAATTGAGATGCCACGCCCACCCATACCGCCCCCAGCCCCCCTTTCCCCACATTTTACAAACTTTGAGCTAGAGTCACCAAATTTGGTATGAATATGACAATTGACATTCCACAAAGATCTGCATCAAAAATTTGGATGCCACGCCCACCCATACTGCCCCCAGCCCCCCTTTCCCCACTTTTTACAAACTTTGAGCTAGACTCACCAAATTTGGTATGAAGATAGCAATTGACATTCCACAAAGATCTGCATCAAAAGTTTGGATGCCACGCCCACCCATACCGCCCCCAGCCCCCCTTTCCCCACCTTTTACAAACTTTGAGCTATAGTCACCAAATTTGGTATGAATATAACAATTGACATTCCACAAAGATCTGCATCAAAAATTTGGATGCCACGCCCACCCATACCACCCCCAGCCCCCCTTTCCCCACTTTTTACAAACTTTGAGCTAGGGTCACCAAATTTGGTATGAAGATAGCAATTGACATACCACAAAGATCTGCATCAAAAATTTGGATGCCACGCCCACCCATACCGCCCCCAGCCCCCCTTTCCCCACCTTTTACAAACTATAAGCTAGAGTCACCAAATTTGTAACGAAGATAGCTTGTGGCATCTCCATCTGCATCGGAAAATCTTTTAGGCAGCGTACACCCCTGCCGCATCCGTACCCCTCCGCAATCAGGCCTTATTTTTACCGGTTTTAATACTGGTATCGAGTATGCCGCAGTCGGTTGCGTCCGACTGCAACGTTTCCACTTGTTTTTAAACTAGAGTATTGATACTTGTAGATTAAGATTAAAATATGTTAGAGGAGGACAGAGTTAGAGGGGGAAAGTGTTAGGAGAGAATGTGTGTAAGAGGGGGAAAGAGTTAGAGGGGAAAGTGTTAGAGGGAGGAAGACTTAGAGACAAGCTTGTGCATGCTTGAAGTGCGCTAGTCAAAGGTCAAGTACATAAGTTGGCTAATGTGTTATAGATATCACCGTCCGTGAGGATCAGTGAGTAAAGCACATTGCCTATGAAACTATTACGTGCTAGAGTCAAGTGTGCACAGGTTTCTTAGCTACAAGTTAGTAGATAAGATAGAGAGAGTCAACAGTATACAGATTTCTTAGCTACGAATAAGTAGATAAGAGAAAGTCGAGAGGGCGCCTTTTTGACTTGCGTTGCCTTGCATACCTGCAGGCAAAACAGAAACAATGAATGTTTATAGTTATGAAAATCAGTGATCCAAAGGATAAAAGGGTGGAGACAAGATTGTGCTTGTTTGAAGCACGCTAATCAAAGGGCAGTACATTCGTAGGCCACATTCTTATGATCAAAAGCAACACCAACAACAACATTCGTGAGGGTTATGTAAGCAAGGGATGGGAATTTTCTTTCGCAGTAGCAGCAGCAAGATCAAAACATTGTTTTTAAACAAGAGTATTGAGACTTGCAGATTTAGATTGGAATGTTAGAGGGGGAAGGTGTAAGAGGGGGAAGGTGTTAGAGGGAGAAAGAGAGAGAGTTAGTGCTAGAGAGAGTAAGTGTTAGAGGGTGAAAGTGTTATAGGGGGAAAGCGATCCTGCTTATATTATTATATTAAAGCACGCTCCTTTATGCGATTCTATACACGAGCGTATATGAAATGCAGGTGTAATGTTAATTGATTGTCCCTCCTTCTAACGCACACCCAACTTGTTCGCTACTTACGTTTCTAACCTTTATTTGCATACATCTGTTTTGATTATTGCACTGACTTCTGTTACTTTTATAGAGCTAATAAGTATAACTTTTTAATTTTTTTTTACTTTGTTAATAAACTATCAAATTATGTTTTTCTTATAGGTATTTTTCAATTTTATTTTATTTTTTTTTTTTTTATAAATTTTTGCAGTATGTTAAATTTGAGAATTATATTAAGCTTGTTCCGTTGAGGGATTAAGCAAACACAAACACCGTACATTTATATTAATAACATATAGTTATAGCCGGTAGAACACACAAGTTATACTCCATGATTTTGTTTCGGCTTGATAAAAAGCTTTTTTAAGAGTATATTATAAGCCTAAATTCTAGTACTCACTATATACATATCTAAGAATGCTTTTATGTATGTCACTATTTAGAAAGCTTAAAGAAGTTCGTGTAGCTGGTATAAAAAATCATGTTTTAACAAAATAATTTAGATCTTAATATATATGTATACTTCATCGTTTATTGAATTTATTATTATTATTTTTTTTAATCCCCATATATTCGATTCTGTTCTATCTCTCTTGCTTTGCTTGTTTCTCTCTCTTATTTTCCTTTTACATTCTTTAAATTCTTTAAGGTAATCTTTTAGGCTTAACAAATAATCTTTTCCTTAACTTTCCCTCTGCTCGCTAAAAGATTTTCGTCAAATGACACTTTTCATATTTAAGATATCCGTCAAACTATTTCTTATGCTCGACTAAAATTATTTCGTCAATCTCACATATCAAATAAATTTCTAAAATAAAGAAAATGAAAACAGTTAGATGTTCTAAGCAGCTGAATTGTTTTTTTTTTGTTATACAAACGGTTTTTACTATTCTCTTTCCCAGTATGCTACTTACGATAAAAATGTATAAAGAATGTGTTTTGTACTCATTTACAGTAGACGCTCACAAATTAGAACCTTTGGAAATTGGAATTGTCCAGAAATTAGAATCAGTTTTTTCAATACATTACACGCTCTAAAATTAGAATTGAAAATTGAAAATTCTAATTGAAAATTCTAATTTCAGAGCGTAAATTGTTTTTCCTTTTTTTTTTAGCACAGAAACTCTCCAATTTCGTTTGATTTTACTAAAGCAAAATAAAAATAAAAAGGGGAGTCCCTATTTTATGTATTTTATTCGTTCTATATTGTTGTTTTGTCGCAATCGTATTCATTTTTGGCTTATTTCTGGGTGAAATTTGATACGAGTGCACGTATTTAGGCAGTGTTTGCTTAAAAGTAAAAACATGTCCCGAAAAATGTTAAATAAACGTAAGAAAAATACTTTATCGGTGGAAACTAAAATTTAAACTCTTAGAAAAGCTTGAGGAAAGCGTACAAGTGAAGCTGCTAGTCCAAGATTTTAATGTGACACCATCTTCAATCACCTACATATATAAAATCAAAGAGAGAACCTATCATCAGTCAAAGAAAAAATCATCGAAAAGTCATTTAGTCCAAGCGATGGATGGTTTACCAAATTTAAATTGCAACACGGTATCCGATTTTTATAAATTTGTGGCGAGATTCTCTCTAGTAATGTAGCTTCAATCACGCCATTCATTCATATATTTATGGAATTGCAGTGAACATTTATGTTCCATCTATTTTTGATTTAATGTACATACATATATTTTTAATAAAAAAAACATCTTATAACTTTTGTTTTCTTGTTATAGTTAATAAATAGATAGATAGATAAAAAAATAGTTTTATCACAGATTTTACACTAAATGCACTACAATTTTGTACACTTTTGTATGCAAAAAAACGTCCAGAAATTAGAATAATTCAGAAATTAGAATTACCCCGGAAACCAACTGGTTCTAATTTCCGAGTGTCTACTGTACTGACTTCAAAAATTCTTCTATTGATGTTGTCTGATACCCTATCTTAATTTGTGTAATACTTAATCGTTTTCATCAACTTATTATTCTTTTGATTTTTAAAAATTTTATGTAATGTAGTTAGCTATTTTCACTAGACTTTACGCTTAAAACGAGATAGATTGTATAATTGTCCTTAACACGTTAGCTTAATTTTAACAGGGAAATCGATCGGACATTGATTTTTCACTTTATAATTGATTGCTTTAATAAATTTTAACTGTCAACCTATATACCTTTCTACTTTTTTAGTGATTATGTTAGATTTTTATATTTCCAAACTCATTGCTTAAACTAAGAAAATTTCGTTATTAATTTCTTTTAATTGATGGATGGTAATTTTTTATTTCATTATTCTCCTCATTTTTATTACATTTAATAAGGAAGTGCATTGAACTAGCTTAACAGTTCGAGATATGAGTCTTAAAATGTTTCAGAAAGTATGACTTTGTTAGCTGTTTTAATTTAAGGGTTAAATATCTACTACTACTGTTCCATAACTGTGATAGTTTTGTTACATCTCACTTCCATTTTTTTCTTTCTTTTATTTTATTTATTTATTTATTAATTTTTTTTTGTAGGTTCTTTGTTAATTTTAATAAGAACAAAACCTTTTTGTTCTAGATGCCATGTTATTAGGTCTTATTTTTTCATTTAATTATTATAATTGTTTCTTAAGGAGATTTATTTTCTTTAGAGCTCAAAACTTATTTTCGCTAAAGGATTTGTTTTTCCTTGATCTGAGATATTTCATAAATTCATGAAACCATTGTACTGTGCTCTATTCTTCTTGAACCTTGCATTAATCTTGAATTTGGATGGCAAAATAAGGTTTTGATGTACTAAAGCTCGAGATGACGTAAAATTCAGTATTTTGCATAGCGGGCATAAAATAATGTACGTTAACTATCAACGGCTTGGTTTATACCCACTAAATATTGATATTTTCAGTTTTTTTCTTTCTTTGTATTAACCGTTTTGTACACCCTAGCTCTTGATCTTGTGTTTTGATTTTAGATTAGGGTCTGATTTTATTGTATACTGTTTGTGGAGGAGGCTCCAAAGAATACGATTTGATTTGGTAATTGTATGGTATGATTTATTCTTTTTTTTTGTGGTTGTATTGTAGAGCACTTCTTGTGTGTATGTTAAACTCACTATTGTAGAGCACTTCTTGTGTGTATGTTAAACTAATAAAAAGAGCGCAAGCAAGTCATTTACAATAATTTTCACTAGCTTAGGACCGTTTAGACTTCATGGTAAGATGTTTTTGCTAGGCTATTTTCTATTATGATTCTTGTGGGTTATAATTCATACACTAAAAGAACGAGATAAAGTTGTTCTTGTTTAGGTCCACAATCTATTTTCTTGGTCCATTTACCTTGCTATATAATACAGCAGGGACTAAGATTTAAAAATAGTATGTCGTTCCATTCTAGTAATATTTTTATTTTGTTTTCATTTTAAATTATATTCTTTTATGTTATTTGACTTTATATATTGCCTTTAAATTTAAGGGTTTTGCCTCTCAATTTTTGAACCGAGACATAGTATTTTTTTTGTGTAATGCATAAACGAAAGCATCATTGATCCCAGATAGTATGTTTATTCTTGATCAATATTTAGATCAGCACCGTAGGCTTCCTAGATCTGTATGTCTGTATCTATGCAAACTATTTTATCAGTTTTTAGGTATCGAGATTAAATTTTGCTCAGAATCTAAACAGCAACCTGTTTTTTGACAACCACAAAAAAATAACAGATCCCTGTTTTAAACAGCAAAACAATTACCTGTTCCTAAAACCGAAAAACCGGTTTTTCACAGCTAAACTGCCACCTGTTCTATGTTTTCTTGGCTTACCTCTTTTCAATATTATTGGATGGGTTCTAGAATTGGAGTTGAAAGAGAAAATATTTGCCTGGGGAACGCCAGTTGGCTACCGAAAAAGCACGAATTGATATTGCTGACAGATTTAAACTCTATTCAATAGTGTACTTTTAAGTCCCGGTTTTTTATCGACACGACTGTGGACTTGTTCTTTCATTTGGATGTTAAATTAAAGTTATAGTACGAAACGCAGCAGTATTGCGTCAGTACATTCGTTGGCTTTTGGTGAAAAAAAATAAATAAAATTTATAGCACTTTTTAAAAAATAGATTCGGTTCTCATAAATTTTTTCGAAAATAATCATGAATTGACATTGCTGACAGATGTAAATTACTTTGTAGGGGGAAAAAAAAAACGGAAATTAAATTTGATAATAAAAAATTTAATAAAAAAATCAGTAAAAGTCCGTAAAAAAGTAACAACTTTATTGATATGTTCTTTTTAAATAAAAAAAATATAAAGGGGAATTAATAATAGAATAATATGTCTCCTGCCTGTATAAACCTTCATCGTCGATGAATGATTTGGTACCTGATAGGTCTGTTGTGCCCCCTTCTAGTTCTATAACTCTTCCATCGGACATGGACACTGTTCGAGAGCAAGTATTTTTTGATGAGTTGAGGGTTTCTTAGCCTCTAATACGTTTGATATGTTGTTCTAAGAAAAGAAACTTCGTTTCCTTGTAAAGGCTACGCATACTGCCATAATGTGAAAGGAGGATTCTCTCTCCCAATAAACATTTGTCTTGCCTGATATCAGATGTCTTCGTTTAGCTCGCTTCCCGCCAAAGACTCTCGCTTTTCGTTAGCTCCTACCTTATTGTGCCTTTTTCTTCGTCACACTTCGGCTCAAACCCTTTTAGGAGTGTCACTGCCTTCAACCTTGCTTGCGTGCTTATTTTGTCGTACCCTGCTATATTAACGTGACTCGGGTACGATCTAGAAAATTGAATAAGTAGTGATTATCGAAAACTCAATCAAAGATACGTTTAAAAGACATTATGGAGGTAATGTTCAATCAATTGTTTAGTTAGAACAATCAGCAATATAATAGGACAGCTAAAATTACATACATAAAAGTAAATCTTATAATTGTTAAAATGTTTTAAGACATTGTCTTTAGTCATATAAAAATCTTTGCAAATGATTATGTGTGTATAAGCAAACATAATATTTTAATGAGAAGGGCTGCTCACCAAACCGGAAAACTTAAACTTTTCAATAATAGAAATACAAAATGAAATCCCTATAACATACATACATATTGAATGACGATGAGGGTGCCGAACTTAAAGACATTTTCTAGAAAGAGAAAATTGAAAAAAACAGGTACGCACACACTAAGTTGAAAAAATAATAATAAGAAAAAACGGATAAATTGATAGGGGCTTTAAATGGGAACAACTCATGGAAAAATGGTTAGTACGTAGTAGACTCGACTATGACTTCACGATTTAATGTAAGCCATAATAACAATTTTGGGTATTGCATTGTTCGATCAAATTTCCCCCGAATACTTAATAAATTTTTTTAATAGCTCTTGGTACTTGATAGTCATTGGGAATAATAGATATCAGAGGATTCAAAATCGGTGCAGAGTAGAACAGAACTATTCAAATAAGACGGCTAGACGCAAACCGTACCTAATCTAGGTAAAAGTTACTTATGTGTGTACGAGTGATGGTTCAGGTGAGGATCGCTTCGGCGTAGGGGGGCAAAAGATGATGATGAGTGTTCGACTCTTTGGAGGACGCCAGGCTGCTGCAAACAGTGACAGTACGTAAATCGTAAAGGAACTCATTTTCATCGTTGGGCAGCTTAATTGTGATTATGAGAAACGACAAAGCGGCATCCCATTTACTTCACCGTCTGTAAACGGCAGCTCACTATCGAGGGACTTGGGCTGATGTTACCTCAATGTGAAAATCCTAAATAAATATGATATGAGCTTAATATATTCTTTTAAAAGCAACATTTTCGAAAAAAAAGCCGCTTTACTAAAAATCAATTCAAATTTTAATTTAATATAAGTAAATATTTATTTTAACAGCCTACTTTTATTTTTAAATGAAAAATAATCACAACTATTCCGTTCCATCAGTTTTATAGATTATTTGCCTTCCGTTTTTAACAGCTTACCGCCACCCAGTTTTTGTCAATTAAAGATTAAAATTTAATATAAATTAGAGGAAACATATGATAAATTATTAAAGTAAGTATAGAAGTGAAGCGAAAAAAGAAACATAAGAGAAAAATACTATATGAGATGTAAAAGAAATAAATAAAAAATAATAATTAACAACAATAATCAGCAAACAATAAGGAACATACAGCACATTCCATTAAGTAATGTTATAATCTCAAAGTGCGTGAGAAAAAGCGATAGGGAAAGAAGCAACTAATAATGTATAAGAAATTCTATAAGACAGTTCCATCTTTCCACTAATTGTTTTAAGTGTATAACCTACCAAGCTCAGGCAAGCAAATTGTTCTTAAAAGTGTCAAATAGTAAACTCTTTAAAACGAAAGATCTAATGCTCCTTAAGTGTGAAAGTTGTAACACTCATGTGTTTAAGGCAGCGTTTAGATTCTGAGCAAAATTTAATCTCGATACCTAAAAGCTGATAAAATAGTTTGCATAGATACAGACATACAGATCTAGGAAGCCTACGGTGCTGATCTAAATATATATCAAGAATAAACATACAATCTGGGATCAAGGATACTTTCGTTTATGCATTACACAAAAAAAATACTATGTCTCGGTTCAAAAATTGAGAGGCAAAACCCTTAAATTTAAAGGCAATATATAAAGTCAAATAACATAAAAGAATATAATTTAAAATGAAAACAAAATAAAAATATTACTAGAATGGAACGACATACTTTTTTTAAATCTTAGTCCCTGCTGTATTATATAGCAAGGTAAATGGACCAAGAAAATAGATTGTGGACCTAAACAAGAGCAACTTTATCTCGTTCTTTTAGTGTATGAATTATAACCCACAAGAATCATAATAGAAAATAGCCTAGCAAAAACATCTTACCATGAAGTCTAAACGGTCCTAAGCTAGTGAAAATTATTGTAAATGACTTGCTTGCGCTCTTTTTATTAGTTTAACATACACACAAGAAGTGTTCTACAATACAACCACAAAAAAAAAGAAGAACAAATCATAGCATACAATTACCAAATCAAATCGTATTCTTTGGAGCCTCCTCCACAAACAGTATACAATAAAATCAGACCCTAATCTAAAATCAAAACACAAGATCAAGAGCTAGGGTGTACAAAACGGTTAATACAAAGAAAGAAAAAAACTGAAAATATCAATATTTGATGGGTATAAACCAAGCCGTTGATAGTTAACGTACATTATTTTATGCCCGCTATGCAAAATACTGAATTTTACGTCATCTCGAGCTTTAGTACATCAAAACCTTATTTTGCCATCCAAATTCAAGGTTAATGCAAGGTTCAAGAAGAATAGAGCACAGTACAATGGTTTCAAGAATTTATGAAATATCTCAGATCAAGGAAAAACAAATCTTTTAGCGACAATAAGTTTTGAGCTCTAAAGAAAATAAATCTCCTTAAGAAACAATTATAATATTTAAATGAAAAAATAAGACCTAATAACATGGCATCTAGAACAAAAAGGTTTTGTTCTTATTAAAATTAACAAAGAACCTAAA
Organism: Scaptomyza montana; assembly: GCA_018904305.1. Classification (NCBI taxonomy): domain Eukaryota; kingdom Metazoa; phylum Arthropoda; class Insecta; order Diptera; family Drosophilidae; genus Scaptomyza; species Scaptomyza montana. Next base: position 726,477 of record JAEIGR010000059.1, on the reverse strand, counting down.
AAAAAAAAAATTAGTAAATAAATAAATAAAATAAAAGAAAGAAAAAATGGAAGTGAGATGTAACAAAACTATCACAGTTATGGAACAGTAGTAGTAGATATTTAACCCTTAAATTAAAACAGCTAACGAAGTCATACTTTCTGAAACATTTTAAGACTCATATCTCGAACTGTTAAGCTAGTTTAATGCACTTCCTTATTAAATGTAATAAAAATGAGGAATTAAAAGAAATTAATAACGAAATTTTCTTAGTTTAAGCAATGAGTTTGGAAATATAAAAATCTAACATAATCACTAAAAAAGTAGAAAGGTATATAGGTTGACAGTTAAAATTTATTAAAGCAATCAATTATAAAGTGAAAAATCAATGTCCGATCGATTTCCCTGTTAAAATTAAGCTAACGTGTTAAGGACAATTATACAATCTATCTCGTTTTAAGCGTAAAGTCTAGTGAAAATAGCTAACTACATTACATAAAATTTTTAAAAATCAAAAGAATAATAAGTTGATGAAAACGATTAAGTATTACACAAATTAAGATAGGGTATCAGACAACATCAATAGAAGAATTTTTGAAGTCAGTATGTAAATGAGTACAAAACACATTCTTTATACATTTTTATCGTAAGTAGCATACTGGGAAAGAGAATAGTAAAAACCGTTTGTATAACAAAAAAAAAAAACAATTCAGCTGCTTAGAACATCTAACTGTTTTCATTTTCTTTATTTTAGAAATTTATTTGATATGTGAGATTGACGAAATAATTTTAGTCGAGCATAAGAAATAGTTTGACGGATATCTTAAATATGAAAAGTGTCATTTGACGAAAATCTTTTAGCGAGCAGAGGGAAAGTTAAGGAAAAGATTATTTGTTAAGCCTAAAAGATTACCTTAAAGAATTTAAAGAATGTAAAAGGAAAATAAGAGAGAGAAACAAGCAAAGCAAGAGAGATAGAACAGAATCGAATATATGGGGATTAAAAAAAATAATAATAATAAATTCAATAAACGATGAAGTATATATATTAAGATCTAAATTATTTTGTTAAAACATGATTTTTTATACCAGCTACACGAACTTCTTTAAGCTTTCTAAATAGTGACATACATAAAAGCATTCTTAGATATGTATATAGCGAGTACTAGAATTTAGGCTTATAATATACTCTTAAAAAAGCTTTTTATCAAGCCGAAACAAAATCATGGTGTGTTCTACCGGCTATAACTATATGTTATTAATATAAATGTACGGTGTTTGTGTTTGCTTAATCCCTCAACGGAACAAGCTTAATATAATTCTCAAATTTAACATACTGCAAAAATTTATAAAAAAAAAAAAAAAAAAAATAAAATTGAAACATACCTATAAGAAAAACATAATTTGATAGTTTATTAACAAAGTAAAAAAAAAAAATTAAAAAGTTATACTAATTAGCTCTATAAAAGTAAGAGAAGTCAGTGCAATAATCAAAACAGATGTATGCAAATAAAGGTTAGAAACGTAAGTAGCGAACAAGTTGGGTGTGCGTTAGAAGGAGGGACAATCAATTAACATTACACCTGCATTTCATATACGCTCGTGTATAGAATCGCATAAAGGATCGTGCTTTAATATAATAATATAAGCAGGATCGCTTTCCCCCTATAGCACTTTCACCCTCTAACACTTACTCTCTCTAACACTAACTCTCTCTCTTTCTCCCTCTAACACCTTCCCCCTCTTACACCTTCCCCCTCTAACATTCCAATCTAAATCTGCAAGTCTCAATACTCTTGTTTAAAAACAATGTTTTGATCTTGCTGCTGCTACTGCGAAAGAAAATTCCCATCCCTTGCTTACATAACCCTCACGAATGTTGTTGTTGGTGTTGCTTTTGATCATAAGAATGTGGCCTACGAATGTACTGCCCTTTGATTAGCGTGCTTCAAACAAGCACAATCTTGTCTCCACCCTTTTATCCTTTGGATCACTGATTTTCATAACTATAAACATTCATTGTTTATGTTTTGCCTGCAGGTATGCAAGGCAACGCACGTCAAAAAGGCGCCCTCTCGACTTTCTCTTATCTACTTATTCGTAGCTAAGAAATCTGTATACTGTTGACTCTCTCTATCTTATCTACTAACTTGTAGCTAAGAAACCTGTGCACTCTTGACTCTAGCATGTAATAGTTTCATAGGCAATGTGCTTTACTCACTGATCCTCACGGACGGTGATATCTATAACACATTAGCCAACTAATGTACTTGACCTTTGACTAGCGCACTTCAAGCATGCACAAACTTGTCTCTAAGTCTTCTAACACTTTCCCCCTCTTACACCTTCACCCTCTATCACTTTCTCCCTCTAACACCTTCTCCCTCTAACACTCCCCCTCTTTCACCTTCTACCTCTTACACCTTCTCCCTCTATCACTTTCTCCCTCTAACTCTTTATAATCTTAATCTACAAGAATAAATACTCTTGTTTAAAAACAATGTGTTGATCTTGCTGCTGCTGCTGCGACAGAAAACTCCCATCCTTGCACACATAACCCCCCACGAAGGTTGTTGTTGATGATGCTTTAACAATGCACGTGTGCAGAGCAATGTATTTAAAACTGAAGCACACTTGACTCTAGCACTAAATGGTTAAATAGCTAAAACTGATCCTGTCATTATCACAACCATAAAGATCAATGTTTATGGCCTGCTTGTCAAACAGGAGCACACTTGACTCTAATACAAATTGGTTACATAGCCAAAACTGATAGTGTGAACACTGATTTTCACAACTTGACACCCGATCCATTGCTCACAAACCCACATGAATGTTGTTGTTGTTGTTGGAAAAAACAATGTATGATGTGGCTTGCTTGCACGTGTTCAAGGCAACGCACTTAAAACAGGAGCACACTTGACACCAGATCCTATGATCACTGATTCTCAAGGATGCTGTTGTTGATGTTGCTCTTGAGAATAACAATGCATGTTGTGGCTTGCTTGCAGGGGGTAAAAGACAACGCACGTGCAAACAGATGTACACTTGACACCAGATTCTATGATCACTGATTCTCGCAACCATAACAATGCGGCCTAGGAATGTCATGCCTTTGTCCTTAATACCTAGTCTAATTAATGCGGGCACGATCATGGGAAAAAGGGTCATAAATTATAGTATTGGGGGGTAATAAAAGTGTCAAAAAAAAGGGTCATAAAATTTAATGGGGGGTAATTAAACTGTCAAAAATGAAAAGTCATAAATTGACACAGAACCGGCAATTCCCTACTACTGTAGCCTTTACAAGGAAACGAAGTTTCTTTTCTTAGAACAACATATCAAACGTATTAAAGGCTACTGGTGCATTTACACTAGTTGATGCAGCGTCAATTCTAGCTCTATCAACAATTGATATCCAACGTCAACGCATTTTTTGTGTTTACATTAGTTGACTGAGTTGGCAAAAAAATCGGGTTGCCAACTAATTTTCGAGTTGAGCAACGCGCAAGATGCCAACGCGTTGATATTGAAGTTGAGAGTAATTTACACCAGTTGATATCCACATTCGTTGACATTCACGTTGCTAAGCATTTTTCGTTGACGTCGATATTGTGAATGTATCGAAACTGATTGTAATCGATACTGTGTTGTTTTGTTAATTGAAAAAGTAAAAAAGTGGTAAGTACTAATGCATATGTAACTTAAAACTAATTGATAAACAATTTGTTTACTTTAGAATAAAATCAAAGCAATGGCAACAGCGAAGAAGATGAAAATAGCGGCAGCAGTGGTTTTGATTCTAGCTCTTGAGGACGAGGAAAAGCAAGAGCTAAAAAAAGCAAGCGAGCTATGTGGGTTCAAGAACTATATTTGGATCGAGAGGAAAGTGGTTTTTTCCGATCATTTGCGCTATAAAATTTATTTGGCGTCTTCCGATCAGCAGCAGCTTGACCACTTTTGGTCGATTGTACCTTGCTATGTGCATTCTAAAATAAACGACATTGCCCTTAATAAAATATAAATAATTAAATGTAAAGAAAATTATTTTTACTTGCACGGAATTGCTGGCGCAACAAGTTCAATTTATTTGAAACCTTGTCTTTAAAATATGGTTCAATAAATATGCATAAAAATAAATAAAATTGTATTTTTAAATAGCTTTTTATTACTAATTATTGTTTTTTATAGACTGCACAGTTGAAAAAGAAGACAACATTAATAAAAATGGGTGGCGAAGCGAAGTGCTGCCACCTATAATATGTACATAAAGTTTGTCAACACAAAGCAAAAGAATGAACATGAGCTCAACTTAATTTTGTGTTGTCAACGCGCCGATTGTGACTTCAACTGTTGACACAAAGTGTTTACACTATGTTTACACTCAGAGCAACAATTGATGATTTTCGCATTGTCAATCTACTGTCAACGCAAAAGTTGATCAAGTTGATAGCTGTTCACACTAGGATTGATAAAGTTGATATCAACGTTGACTTGTTTATCAAGTGTAAATGCAGCATAAGAAACCCTCATTTCATCAAAAAATACTTGCTCTCGGACAGTGTCCATGTCTGATGGAAGAGTTATAGAACTAGAAGGGGGCACAACAGACCTCTCAGGTACCAAATCATTCATCGACGATGAAGGTTAATACAGGCAGGAGACATATTATTCTATTATTAATTCCCCTTTATATTTTTTTATTTAAAAAGAACATATCAATAAAGTTGTTACTTTTTTACGGACTTTTACTGATTTTTTATTAAATTTTCTATTATCTTGGCTCAAATTTAATTTCGGTTTTTTTTTTCCTTACAAAGTAATTTACATCTGTCAGCAATGTCAATTCGTGATTATGTTCGAATAAATGTATGAGAACCGAATCTATTTTTTAAAAGTGCTATACATTTTATTTATTTTTTTTTTTTTTCACCAAAAGCCAACGAATGTACTGACGCAATACTGCTGCGTTTCGTACTATAACTTTAATTTAACATCAAAATGAAAGAACAAGTTCACAGTCGTGTCGATAAAAAACCAGGACTTAAAAGTACGCTATTGAATAGAGTTTAAATCTGTCAGCAATATCAATTCGTGATTTTTCGGTAGCCAACTGGCGTTCCCCAGGCAAATATTTTCTCTTTCAACTCCAATTCAAGAACCCATCCAATAATATTGAAAAGAGGTAAGCCAAGAAAACATAGAACAGGTGGCAGTTTAGCTGTGAAAAAACGGGTTTTCGGTTTTAGGAACAGGTAATTGTTTTGCTGTTTAAAACAGGGATCTGTTATTTTTTCCGGTTATTTTTTTGTGGTTTTCAAAAAACAGGTTGCTGTTTTTCTGTTAAAAACAGGTTTTTCAGTTTTAGAAACAGGTTGTTGTTTGACTTTTATTTTTTCCGGTTTAAAAACAGTTTGGTGGAGGGGGGTGTCAGTTTTGCTGTTAAAAACAGTGATTTTTCAGGTTGAAAAACAGGTTGTTGATATATGTTCAAACGGAGAGCTGTTATGTGTGCAATATGCAGATATAACAGCCCACCAGTTTAACATCTATCAACAACCTGTTTTAAAACAGGTTGCTGTTTAGCTGTTATTTTTAAATAACAGTCGAACATAACCTGTTTTTAAACCTGAAAAATCCCTGTTTTTAACAGCAAAACTGACACCCCCCTCCCCCAAACTGTTTTTAAACCGGAAAAAATAACAGTCAAACAACCTGTTTCTAAAACTGAAAAACCTGTTTTTAACAGCAAAACAGCAAACTGTTTTTTGAAAACCACAAAAAAATAACCGGAAAAAATAACAGATCCCTGTTTTAAACAGCAAAACAATTACCTGTTCCTAAAACCGAAAAACCGGTTTTTCACAGCTAAACTGCCACCTGTTCTATGTTTTCTTGGCTTACCTCTTTTCAATATTATTGGATGGGTTCTAGAATTGGAGTTGAAAGCGAAAATATTTGCCTGGGGAACGCCAGTTGGCTACCGAAAAATCACGAATTGATATTGCTGACAGATTTAAACTCTATTCAATAGCGTACTTTTAAGTCCCGGTTTTTTATCGACACGACTGTGAACTTGTTCTTTCATTTTGATATTAAATTAAAGTTATAGTACGAAACGCAGCAGTATTGCGTCATTACATTCGTTGGCTTTTGGTGAAAAAAAAAAAAAAATAAAAATTAGTAGTAGGGAACTGGGGGTTCGAACTCAATTTATGACTTTTTATTTTTGACAGTTTAATTACAACCCATTAAATTTTATGACCCTTTTTTTGACACTTTTATTACCCCCAATACTATAATTTATGACCCTTTTTTTCCCATGATCGTGCCCGCGTTAATTAGACTAGGTATTAAGGACAAAGGCATGACATTCCTAGGCCGCATTGTTATGGTTGCGAGAATCAGTGATCATAGAATCTGGTGTCAAGTGTACATCTGTTTGCACGTGCGTTGTCTTTTACCCCCTGCAAGCAAGCCACGACATGCATGGTTATTGTCAAGAGCAACATCAACAACAGCATCCTTGAGAATCAGTGATCATAGGATCGGGTGTCAAGTGTGCTCCTGTTTTAAGTGCGTTGCCTTGAACACGTGCAAGCAAGCCACAAGGGATCGGGTGTCAAGTTGTGAAAATCAGTGTTCACACTATCAGTTTTGGCTATGTTACCAATTTGTATTAGAGTCAAGTGTGCTCCTGTTTGACAAGCAGGCCATAAACATTGATCTTTATGTATGTGATAATGACAGGATCAGTTTTAGCTATTTAACCATTTAGTGCTAGAGTCAAGCGTGCTTCAGTTTAAATACGTTGCTCTGCACACGTGCATTGTAATTGTCAACATCATCAACTACAACGTTCGTAGGGGGGGGGTTATGTGTGCAAGGATTGGAATTTTCTGTCGCAGCAGCAGCAGCAGCAAGATCAACACATTGTTTTTAAACAAGAGTATTGATTTTTGTAGATTAAGATTATAAAGAGTTAGAGGGAGAAAGTGATAGAGGGAGATGGTGAAAGAGGGGGAGTGTTAGAGGGAGAAGGTGTTAGAGGGAGAAAGTGATAGAGGGAGAAAGTGTTGGAGAGAGAAGGTGTTAGAAGGAGATGGAGTGATCCTTCTTGTACTAATTTAATTAGCCACGCCCCCTTATACGATTTTATACACGAGCGTCTATGAAACGCAGATGGGAATGTTAATTGTTTTGTCCCCTTCATCCTTAAGATGTATGCTAAGCGCCATCCTTTTCTAAACTCTGTTTTTTTATATATCTGTTTTGATTATAAGTCAAGTGCTAGGAAAACCTTATATCCTGCATTGACTTCAAAACGAATAAAAGAGCTAGTTTTGGTTTAAGTTGTAGATTTTATTTATTATTTTCAATTTAATTCATAAATTCATCTACATATATAAGATATTACATATTTATTTTTTAAATATAGTTTTCAAACATTTGATTCCTTATTGGCCTAAACGTTTTTTGTTCATTCTTTTGTTTAAATTTCTATATTTTGCCATTAAACGTTCTAGTCTTGTATGACGCATGCTATAGTAAAAGCATCCATATGTATCAACTCCCTCTGTAGCTATATCGGATGACCAGCTGCACGCTGAAAGATGTTCACCAAATTTTGATGTAACTAGATGACAGTTTTCGTACGCCAAGAAAAATTCTCGGTAATCTTCAAGCAATTCATGATGCTCGGGAAAAATCATTTCTTCAAACTCATTTAAAAAATCATCGATTTTCTTAACAATTGTTTTAAATCCAAAGTTAGAAGTCAGCTTCATTTTGTAGTATACTCGGCAAACGTTTATTTAAGACTGACTTGAATGATTATTTTCTCTTTCCTTGAAGCATTTCATATTTTATTTAGTTTTACATTCTGGTGAAATTGTGTCCTAAAAGTATTGACATCTCTTTTTATTTCTTTACCCATCTTTTTGATATTTCAAATAGTAGACGAGTAAGATCAATTTCTGACTCATAATCATAAGTTGTTTCTAAATCTGAAAGTTGTATACTATATTTACGTATCTCTGAACACTTTGGAATAACGTAATTATAATATATATTCCTTATTTGATTTTTTAATAGTGTTTTCCAACACAAAAATGTTGTTAGAAAAATTCCTAATTTTATAAGCGTTCTCCATGAGTCGCTATCGAACTCAACTCTATTACCATACTGATTAAGAATTAATATTCGTTGCTTATCCGATTTTCGAATTTTAAAATGACACTTAACACTCTCAAGCATTGGATGTTCAATAATTGTATCTGGCATTAAGAAGTCAAAGTGCTCCAGTTTCATTTGGATGTACTCCTTAAACGTTAATAATTGAATCCATTCCTCTTTTCCCAAGCCAATAAATTTCAAGTGCTTTTTCAAACTAAACATAAAATTAGATAAGCCATGGTATTTAAGGAATTGATTTCCGCCTAGTTTATCAGTACATCATTAACATTAGAGACAAAATGGTTATTCTGGATAGAAATTCATGTATTCTAGTTGACTTTCAATATCTATTTGGAAACGAAAGGCAGATGTTTGTCAAAGAATTGGCATTTATGCAAGCTGGGTCCGTCACACCCAATTTTTTCCACTTTAAGCCGCCCTATCACATAAAGGAGCTAAATGAAGTGACTAGAAAAACCTTAAGGATTACCAAACAGTATGTGGACGGCTTGGATTGGTCTGAAGGTGACCTCTCTTATCTAAGTCTTGATGACACACTAAAGCCATTGAATAGTTACGCAACGGTAATAGTAAGAGGAAGAGTTAAAAAAGAGTTCTTAACTAAATTTTTACATACAAAAATAATAGATTTAAATCTTGAACAGAGTTTAGCACAGTATCCAAACTTCTTTACAAATTGTAGAATACATAAGAAAATAGTAAATCAATGTGCACTAAATAATTTGTTTAAATTGTTTCTAATCTTAGAAAACTCTCAGTTTGAGGTATCTGAAAATGAAAATTTTTATACTCTACTTGAATAAAATAAAAATTATTTTCATATTAATTTCATCATGTTTTTATTTATTAACTAAGAGGGGTTACATAAAATTATAAATTTGAATGAATATCAACTGCAACTTGAATCTCCATTAAATTGGTTTTAAACGATGCGTTGAACTATTCCAGTCAAAGGCGAATACTCTGCTAATCGATCATGCATAAGCAGGCAATATACCTTAGTATTTTTTACACTAACAGTTTCTAGATCGAACGAAACTCTTACATCGATTGGCCCCGTTTTGACTGTTTCATTCTGATGTGACAAGTCCACAACAACCATTGGTGCTTTCTCTTTAAACTCTATAGGTGTTAGTAATGGCTCAGATTCCTTCTCATAGTAGCTTGATTGAAATCCTGTATACATATCATACAAACTAGCATATCTTTCATGCTTAAAATTTATATTCATGTCATCGTACGGAAAGTTCTCCGAGTTGAGGTACACTTTTAAATTTCTCAAATGATTATGTGTTAGTTTATCATCCACTACAAAAGCTATTATCGCAAATCGAGGGCGTTCTCTATTAGCTGCCAGCTTAACATTCCAAACATGTTGTGTGCCTTCGGGTAATGTTGGATTCAGATAACTGCGGAATGCAAGTGGAAGTGAGCCTCCACTCTTAGTCAGACCAAACATTTGTAACTTCTTTTCATCACTCAGAGTTACATGTGGTATTTTCCATACAATGTTAGAAATATTTAGCTTATACTCCTTAGTTCCAATTTTAGTATAATATACATCTTCCATATTTTTAGTCATGAGTAATATCAATTCATGTTTACAAATTAGTAAGACCTTGTTATAATCTTCAGCAAATCCAAGTAAGTATTTAAGAGGGATAGAAAAATTTAAGTATCCGTTCGACAGCTCTCTATCATTTCCATTGAACCAGCCAGAATTCTCTAAAATGCAAGCGTTAAGGAAGCGTAGTTTTTTAAGGTTGTTGAAATACCAACAAATCGAGTACGATCAATTTCAATTCCATTTAATTCATAACGAACCTCGTCAAAGAGATAACTCATACAATTGTTTTTAAGTTTTCCATCTACAGCAAGCGAGTTATCCGCCAAACAAATTGTGCCCTCAACATTAATAAAACTCTCACTAGGTAATACATATAAGTCCTGATTCTGAATTGTAATCCTAACTTCATCATTGCTTTTAAATGCTTGTAGATAGGGAGAGTAACTATGATATTCTATGATTATACTCTCATCCGAATAGGCTTTCTCTCGAACATTCAATACACTACTCATTATTTTTTTATTTTTAGGCCCAGAGATTTTAAAAATAATTTGTTCTCAGGTGTTAGTACTTATTTCATCGACCTGTATCCTTCTGAAGTAGAACTCAAAGTGCTCACTGGGGGTGGATAGCACACGTTTTTATTATTATAAATAATCATTATCGTCGCCTCAAGTGTAAGTGAAGTGTTACAACCTCTTTTCTTAAATTAACCAAGTTTCCGTTCTGATCAACGATCCGTATTATTAATGACTTTATCTCGCTCGTATTAACTGGCAAATAAATAAGATTATTTGGTTTCTCACTCAATTTATAGCCTGGCGGAACGTTGAGTGCAAACTCATGCAGAGCATGACTTGATACCTCATTTACATATGAACCGCTTACAATGTTACATTCTAGACGAATCGTATTTACTTTTAAAATGTCAACAGGTTGATCTGATATATGCGTTGCATTTGGTTTTAGTTCTCTTTTATTAAATCCAAATAATTGACCGATAGAACGCTCTTTGTTAAAATATATTGAATCTTTTTTAGATGAAATCACTACTTGAAGGGTATTATTATTGCTCTCGATTAGCGGGTGCTTTAATTCATTGGGCTCTATTTTCTTCATTTTCTCTTTAATAAATTCACTTATATCACTAAGCTCATATGATCCCACAGGTATCTCGAAAATATGCTCCCCAATATGGAATAAATTATTATCGTAGTCCACATTTGGAATTGAGTTGTACATATGAAAATCAATTAGTGCACATTCATAGCTCCCACATAACTCTATGGGAGGATGATAATTAGCTATTAAAATCGAGTCGTTGCCCTTCAACGTTAGCGTTGTTGCCATTCCGAAAGATTATTGATAAGTGAATGAATAATACTAGTTTATTTTATTTTATTTTATTTTAAATTTGAATAAAATCAGCGAACCCCCTTCTATAACGTCCATTTTCCAGTAGATCATCTTTACTTATTAATAAAAATCCATATTTTTCTCTCCAACAAAATTGACAAATATTCTTAAATGCATCAAACGACATGTCTACGCCTACATGGTCCTGATACACATGTTTCATATTTACTTCATCCTGTCTAAACATAATAATTAGGTTTGCATTGTCACGCACAAGATGCTTTGAGATGCTTGTATACGTTTGACACAAATAGAACGCATCTATACTCTTATGTCTGCCCATGCAGAAGTATGCTCGAATATTATCCTGTTTTTCACATGCTACGTCATCAAAAATCATAATAGAGTTCTTTTTGGCATCGCTGGGTGCAACAACATGTTCACTCTCAGAAAATGTAAAATAACCCATTCCTTTGATTGGATGTATAAGTGTTTTTAAGTATTCATATTTAGGCTGATATAATGACTTTGAATATAAGTAAATATTCTCAAACTTTAGTCCGTTAGGGCTTTCAATCAAACTAATCATAACATGGGTTTTACCGCAATTTGAAGGTCCGACAATTAGAGCTCTTATTGAATTGGGTAACAAGCTACTATGTCTAAGTTGTTTGATATCACCATTTATGCAATCGATATTTTTTACTTCTATATCATTTTTATACCCTTCACATGTGAATCAGGGTATATTGACTTTGTCATAAATCTGTAACGCCTTAAAGGAATGATGGGAGACCCCATAAACTATATATCAAAATGATCAGGACGAGCTCAGGAATTGATTTCCGTCCGTCCGTCCGTCCGTCTGTCCGTCTGTCCGTCTGTCCGTCTGTCTGTTTCAACACGATTTCCGGCCAAACTGCTGAACCGATCTTGATGAAACTTTCACAGATTGCTTAGATCATGTCGGGTTTGTTCACTATGAAATTTCATCCCGATCGGAGCATTCTACGATATAGCCACCATATAAATTTACCATATCAACACGATTTCCGGCCAAACTGCTGAACCGATCTTGATGAAACTTTCACAGATTGCTTAGATCATGTCGGGTTTGTTCACTATGAAATTTCATCCCGATCGGAGCATTCTACGATATAGCCACCATACAAATTTACCATATCAACACGATTTCCGGCCAAACTGCTGAACCGATCTTGATGAAACTTTCACAGATTGCTTAGATCATGTCGGGTATGTTCACTATGAAATTTCATTTCGATCGGAGCATTCTACGACATAGCCACCATTCAAATTTACCATATCGTACTATCAATTGTTGTCTCTGTCGTGCACTTTCAAGTACCTACATGTCAAATTGTTGTTGTTGCACACGAACAAGTAAATGACGCTCAAGAGTAAAAATATTAGCGAAAAATTACCAACAACTGCACAGAGGGGGAGCATTGATTTGGCTGTGTGAAGGGTATCATAGTCTTGGCATAGCCAAAATTAACTATGCGCCACTATGTTTTTGTTTAATTAAACGCATATTAATGTAACTCTTTTAAGTAGATCTTAAGTAGTTACTTGCTAAAATCTCATTGAAGAATAAACAACAAATAAAATGGTGTTGCGCTTTTATAAAACTACTAGTAACAAGCCACCACTCTACCTAGGAAGAGGTATTGTTAATAAAATAATAAACTCCTTACCAGTTGAGCTACACATACCGGGATATCAGTTTTGTGGTCCAGGTACAAAGCTTAAAACACGTTTAGCACGTGGGGACAAAGGAATAAATCCCTTGGATGCCGCTTTTAGAGAACACGATATAGCCTATTCTAAACATAAAGATCTGGAAAATCGTCATATAGCTGACTCAATACTAGCTGAAAGAGCGTGGGAGCGTGTAAAAGCATCTGATAGTACTCTCGGTGAAAAATCTTCTGCATATTTCGTTACAAACGCAATGAAAGCAAAGAAAAAATTTGGTATGGGACTCGCACAAAAGCAAAAGAAACGAAAACCATGTAAAAATAAAAAGAAATTTATGACTCTTGTTCGAGACGCAACCAGAGTGCTAAAGAAAGAAAAACCACTTTACATTGAAACTGCGATTAAAGTAGCCCGAAAAGCTATGTCTAAGGCCATTGGAAATAAGAAAAATACAGTTGTTATTCCTAGAGTAATCAACGTTCCTAAAATTGGAGGTTTTTTACCACTTGTGCCAATCTTGACAGCGCTCAGTGCATTAGGAGGAATGGCATCTGGTGGAGCAGCTATTGCTAAAAGCATTAATAGTGCTAAGAATGCAAAAAAAGAGTTAGAAGAGAAAAAACGTCATAATAGAAAAATGGAGGCCATTGCTTTAGGTAGTGGACTCTATTTAAAACCGTATCAAAAAGGTTTTGGTATAACCACAAATAAAAAAATTAATATTTTATAAATGAGCTGCCCAATAAACCACTTTCGAACATTGATATTATAAACTTCGCACGCAAACATATCCCACATTTTAGAGGGGTTTAAATGAGAAACTCCTTACCGAAAAATGTAAGGAAAAGAGAATGCGGCATCGTTAACTTGGACTCGTCAACCGGAGCTGGAACTCATTGGGTAGCTTACTATAAGGCGGATCAGGAATGCAGATATTTTGATAGTTTTGGAAATTTACCACCCCCTATAGAACTTATAAGATACTTGGGAGAGAACATTCAATACAATTATAATCAAGTACAACGATTTGGTACTTTTAACTGCGGTCACTTATGTCTTAAATTTTTAATGCTCACCGCAAAATTTTTTTTTATAATAATTTGTATGTCAATCGAAATAAATACTTTACAAAAAAATAATAGAGTATATATATATATAAATATGGTCTGTAAACTATCTCAGTTTGTTTGGAGTATCTGATTAGTTCACATATAGCAGGCCCCCTGTTTCTTGAAAACCAAAAACATCAAACAACACCTTGTTTCTGAAAAAATCAAAAATATCAGCAGAACAACAACTTGTTTCTGGAAAAAAAAAACATACAAATAACAGCAAAACAACACCTTGTTTCTGAAAAAACATAAAAAATAGCAACAAAACAACACCTTGTTTCTGAAAAACATAAAAAATAACAACAAAACAACAAGCTGTTAAAACTACCCTCTTTTGCTCTGGCTGTTCAAGTTTATTGGTTTACTATTATAAATATATTAAAATGAATGAGCATATACTAAAAGAGCTAACAAAAACAAGAAATGCGCTAAAAAGAAAATTTCGAAGTATTAAATTAGGTAAAGCCGCAAATGAATACCAGTTGGAGGAAACATTTAAGCCGATAACAGAACCACTCAAAAAGATAATTAAAGGAAATAAAGAAATTAAGCCATATCCCCGAATCAAAAAAGAAGAAAAAGATAAAAGTGTAAATGAGGTGCAGGAGAATGAAAATAATACTAGCGAATTTTATGACGCAATAGATGGGGAAATTGATGAAAAACAGTCATTGCATGATTCGCTTATATCGAGTGAACAAAGCTATATTAACGCCGCTACAGTAGGCAATAAAGATTATAAACAGTCAAATGTAGTAAGTGATGATAGTTTTAATCTTAGTCTAAATGAGTTAGAGCGAGAGGGACAGTTAGATAAAGCATTTGGACCAACTAAAAATAAAGGAGAAACTAAATTAGGCAGCTTTAAAATAAACGTTAACAACAAAAAACTATATAACCAATTGGATATGGATACATATAGGGAAATCTTGTCAAAAACAAATGCTCATAGAAGAAATCATCAGCCTAATGAAGCACTAAAGGGTAATCGCTCCAAAAAGTATACTGATATAATAAAAAAAACTTTTCCCGAAAGTTGTTGAGCCAAGTGCAGTGTCTAAACCTTTGAATATTAAAAAAATTACACATAAAGGCGGAACTCTTATGATGCTCAACAAGCATAAACCAAATTATGTATACTGGGATAATCCTAATGAAATTGTAAATAGACTTAAGCTTTTGATCGCTTCACAGGCAGCTGGTAACAGTAGTCATAATAATGAAATTGTATCGATAATTGAAGAGTTGCGAGAGGCAAACATAATTTTTTAATAAATGTGATATACACTCATTAAATATTCTTATTATTAATATGTCTCTTGACAAGTTTGGTCATTTCTCGAACGATAAAGAACGCTCGGAGAAGTTGAAAAGGGGGATTGAAGCTGTGAGTGGGATTCATATTGATGAGGATGGTAACCTAAATGCCCAAAACAAACGCATTAAAAATTCAATCAGCCCCATAAATAACGATGATTTGGTAATCAAAGAATACGTTGATGTTGAAGTATTTGAATTAAAAAAAAGTCAAACGGCTTATATTGCTCAATTAGTTGAACAAAGAAATAATAAGTTAAAGGATATGGAAAGCAAAATGAATGAAATAACTAACGAAGTAACTAAGTTATTAGATGATGTTTGTTAGCACAGTAGTTTAGTCATAATATTTGTAAAATAATGAAATTAGTAAATGAAGTAAAAGACGATTGAACGTTGTTAGTCGAACGTAAACATGAGTAATTATATTTTCACTCATGTTATTAACATAGTAACTCATCTAATGTAACATAGTTAAGTCAATCATTCTTAGTTCTTAAGCATCTCACTATTTTCTATGATCGCGTAGGAGTCGCTCTTTCTCGTTCGTAGTCGCTGGTTGTGCCAGCGCATTAAAGTTTGAAATCGACATTTGAGTGCGTTTTCGTTTGGCCACAGCTAACCCTAAATCGAAGTCGCGTTTTTCGACAAGAAGAAATAATTAAATTCGTAAAAAAGCTTACGATTTTTTATGGCGCCCGAGCAGGGACTTCGGCTCTAGGATTGTAAAACTCGCCCAAAATATAAAAAAAGTGCATTTTCGTCGTCTCGGCACTTATCAATTTTCGGTGCGAGCGTAACTAGCTGTTGGAGCCATCGCACATTGGAACCATTTCGCTAACTTGGAGGCCTAAAGGAAAGTTTAAGTATCATGCCGAATAACCAAGTAATTTTTTGAATAAATACATATAAATTTAAAGTGAACCACTTAACAAAATAAATGTGTGTGAAATTTATATTGATCTTCGTCCACGGTAATTGTACAGAGGCACAATTGCAAATCAGCTGCAAAGCGACTAGGTGCCGCTAAGTTCATTCCCTTTTGTTCAGTGCAAAGCGCCAAACGGCAAGAACAGCTGCAAAGCGACAAGGTGCCGCTAAGTTCATTCCCTTTTGTTCAGTGCACAGCGCCAAACTGCAAAAATGTTCATCTCTCTTTGTTAAGCTCATACTGATAGCTGCGCCAAGTGAAGTGTAATCACAGTTGCTGTAAAACTGTGCGAGGTTCAGTTGCTCTTATTCAGTGCAGTTACAGTTGTCATACAACCGTACAGAGGTTACATGCAGTGTATTTTAAACTGTGCGTGCAGCTGCAAGCCATCAGCAGTGTATAGTTGCGTTGAAATCTGGCTATTCCTTTCAATCTCAACTTAATTCTTAAATATTAATTGCTTATATGTTCGGCTGAACAATGCAAATTCGTGCGTTGTGGTTCTGTTGGTGCTATTAGCACATATATAAATTTTGAGCGCCTTAATATTTGCATAATTATTTATTTAAATCGGCTTTAGAAACAAAAAAATAAATAAATAAATTTGCAAAATGAGTAAGGAAGATAAGGAACCAGTCCCCAAGGACGCAAGTTCAAAAAGTAATACAAAATTATTATTGGCAATGCAAAAACACGACAAGGTTATGGGTGATATATCACGCATGAGGACAGCATTTGAGGAAAAAACTATATCGTTCGACAAATTTCAATTGGGATACAGAATGCAGCTGCTTGAAAATTATTGTGAGAAGTTAATGGATATCCAGGCAGACATTGATGCACTTAACCCAAACAATGATTCAAGAGCGTCTGTCGAGGATATGTGTGTTATATCAAAGGCTTTATACCAATCCGCAATAAAAGCAAATGAATCTCCGAAGGTAATTTACGGGGATAGTAACGCTCGTTCTCATTCCTCACAGCTGCCAAAAATGAATCTTCCGAAGTTTAGTGGAAAGCATGCCGAGTTTAAAAATTTTATAAGTCTTTTTGAGAGTTTAGTGCATACTGACTCATCTTTAACAAATGTTGAAAAATTCAATCATTTACTGTCTTGTTTGAAGGATGATGCGTTGGGAACTGTCAAGGCGTTTCAAATATCGGATTGTAACTATGAAAAGGCGTTAGCTAGTTTAAAAAGTGTTTATGATAACAAATGTATAATTTTTTTCGACACAATCTCGCAATTACTTGACATTCCCCATCTATCAAAACCTTCTGCTTCAGGCTTAAGGTCTTTGATTGATGAAATATCGGCACTTTATGCATCGTTACAGTCATTGGGAAGTGAAAAGGAGATAAATAATGCCATTCTAATTCACATAGCAATGTCCAAAGTAGATAGTTTAACAAAATCTCGGTTTGAAGAACAGCTAGACTATAATACTCTGCCGACGTGGTCAGAGTGTGCAGCTCAGTTAAACCGACGGTACCAGCATTTAGCTGCTGAAGAAGCAACTAAAAACAAAAGCAAGCCTACCCAATCATCGAATAAAGGTTATACAAAATCATCGTTTTCGTGTGCCAAAACAAATCGGCGACCTGAGTCAAACTGTCGTTATTGTTCAGCGACGAATCATACATTAGGTAATTGTCAAGCTTTCACCGCTCTTCCTGTAATTCAACGTTTTGAGTTTACAAAACAGAATCGTTAGTGCATAAATTGTCTTCACCAAGGACACACAGTTAAGAATTGCAAGGCCACTAGATGTCGGGTATGCTCAAAATCCCATAACACACTTCTTCATAGATATGGGGGAGAGCACCAGTCAACTGTTTCCGGCTCACTTCCTCAAATGCAATCACAATCACGCTCTGGAGTTTCTGACCCTCCGGTAGCTTACACCAGTCATGTTGTTAGTAGCGATCAAGTAATTCTTGCTACTGCGTTGGTAAAGGTGCGTGACAGATTTGGACAATTTCAGCTAGCACGTGCACTTTTGGATTCCGGGTCGCAAATAAGTTTCATTACAGAGGACTTAGCACAGCGTTTGCGATTGCATAGAAATGAGTCTTGCATTAATATTACCACTGTTGGAAAAAATGACTCTGTAGTACGCCATAAAGTGCACACGTCAATTCATTCTCGGGTCAATTCTCATAGTTTTGCCACAGATTTCTGGGTTTTAAAGTCAATATCTACATACCAACCAGATCATGAGGTAAATTTTGCCCAATTCAGTATCCCAGCAAACATTGAGCTGGCAGATCCTCGGTTCTACAAGCCCGCAAAGGTTGACTTATTGCTTGGCGCAGAAATCTTTTTGATTTATTGAGTGTAGGCCAAATAAAAGTTAATTCCCAGCATCCACTAATCCAAAAACCTTGTTTGGATGGATTGTGTCCGGAAAGTACTCTAGAAGTCTTTCGGATAGAGCTCAGGTATGCAGCATCACCGTCGCCGAAAACAACTGCTCTCTCGACTCTCTGGTGGAACGATTTTGGGAAATGGAACAAGCTCCAGAAAGATCGAAGGCTGTATATACAGCTGAACAAGTTGCCTGCGAACAAAAATTTAAGCAGACCGTAAAGAGGCTTGCGTCAGGTCGTTTTGAGGTCAAGCTGCCTTTTAAGATAAATCCAACGGTATTAGGATTATCCTTCGAAACGGCCAAGCGACGGTTTCTTGCGTTAGAGCGCAAAGTTGCAAGCAATACCGAGTTACATAACATGTATCAAGAATTTATGAGAGAGTATCTCAGCCTCGGTCACATGTCATTGATTCTTACTCCTCCTGCAGGACACCATTACTATATTCCACATCAATGTGTCCTGAGACCTGATAGTATCACCACCAAATTACGAGTTGTTTTTGATGCATCCAGTAAAACGTCGACCTCAATTTCCTTGAACGACACATTAATGGTGGGTGCAACTATTCAGAGGGAGCTATATTCTACCCTCGCAAGATTCAGATTAAATAAATATGCCTTAACGGCTGACATCTCGAAGATGTATAGGCAAATTAATATTGCCAATGAGGATCGGAATTTTCAACTGATCTTGTGGAGGGAGAAATCAACTGATGTTCTCCAAACTTATCGTTTGAACACTGTCACTTATGGGACAGCCTCAGCTCCGTTTTTGGCTATTCGTTGCCTTTTTGAGCTGTCAAAGATTTATGCTGAGACGCATCCGTTAGCGTCAAGGGTGATTTCAAGCGATTTCTACGTTGATGATATGCTTACTGGAGCAAATACGTTAAATGAGCTGGAAGTTATTCGCAAAGAAGTGACAGAGGTGTTGAAATTTGGGGGCTTCGATCTAGCCAAATGGGCCTCTAATCATCCTCGTCTGCTGGCCAATAGAGGGCCAGATAAATCTCTTATATTTGATTCGTCTACCTCAGTAAAAACACTTGGCATGAAGTGGAATCCTCAGACTGATGTGTTTCATTACAGCTTAGAAGACTCGTTCACTACCTTACCACCAACAAAACGCAATATCCTGTCGGTGACGGCCCGCCTGTTTGACCCTTTGGGTTTATTGTGTCCATTGATCACCAGAGCAAAAATTCTGCTACAGGAGCTGTGGCGACAAAAGTTGGATTGGGATGAGTCAGTTCCAATGAGTCTACATACCAGTTGGAACAGGTTCAAGCAGAATTTACTAGAGCTAAACAAGATATCGATTCCTCGATACTTTTGCCTGTCCACGTACACAACAGTCCAAATCCACGGCTTTGCAGACGCTTCAAGTGAAGCCTATGGTTGTTGCATATATGTTCGTACCATTGGTGGGAAAAACAGTTTGGCAAGACTTTTAACCGCCAAATCACGTGTGTCTCCTCTTAAAACAAAGTCAATCCCAAGGCTCGAGTTGTGTGCAGCTCATCTTCTAGCTACGTTGTGGGTTCAAGTAGCCCCATTGCTTGAAAATCTAAAAATTGAAAGCATCAATTTCTGGTCGGATTCTCAAGTCACACTTTACTGGTTGAAAAGAGATCCATCCACACTAGCGACGTTCGTTGCAAATAGAGTTTCTGAAATCCAAGAGCTTTCAGAAAATGTTGTATGGCGTCATGTGCCTACGGAAGAGAATCCAGCTGATTAAGTGTCGCGTGGTACAGATGTAGACGGTCTGAACTGTTCGCTGTGGGAAAACGGGCCGGATTTTTTGCTTACAAGTGCCGATAAATGGCCTTGTCTCCACCAATTTGAAATCTCTCGTGACCTACAGCTGTCCGAAAACAAAAAAAGCGCGGTGGTATGTTCAGTAGCAAAAAGCGAAGCAAATGTAATTGTCGATCTCGTTGAAAGATGTTCGTCTTATAATAAACTACTTCGCATCATGGCCTATGTGCATCGTTTTATTCAAGGAAAAAACCGTAGCCGCGAGGCAGTTATATCTGTAAAGGAGCTTAAATTGTCGTTTTTTAGATTTATACATGTACTTCAAAAATTCGAGTTGGGTTCAGAATACGTCAAATTAGAAAGATCGGAAGTTTTGGATCCAAATCTTCAACGTTTGAATCCCTTTATACACACCATGGAGTTGGATGGTGCGACTTTTCGTTTAATTCGCGTTGGAGGCAGGCTTTTAAATGCTCAAATTCCTTATGACGCAAAATTTCCAGTGTTGTTGCCTCGAAATTCTGAATTCGTTAAGTTGTTTCTTCGTAATTTGCATCAAACACATTATCACGCAGGTGCCAAGGTGATGGTGTCACTGCTAAGACAGCAGATTTGGATAATTAATGCTCGAGAGGCGTGCACGAAGATTGTGAGGAATTGCGTCCACTGTTTTCGGTATAAGCCCGTACTACTTAGACAAATAATGGGCAATTTGCCCGCCGATCGAGTTAGGCAAGCTCGCCCTTTTTTGATTTGTGGAGTAGATTTTTGCGGTCCATTTTATGTGTCGTTAAGGCTTCGAGGGAAGCCACCTATAAAAACTTATGTGGCAGTCTTCGTGTGCTTTACGTCAAAGGCCGTTGACCTTGAGCTTGTTGTTGATCTCTCTACTGACAGCTTTTTATCTGTTTTTAAAAGGTTCATCGGAAGGAGGGGTCTGCCGGAGAAAGTCTACAGCGACAACGCCACCAACTTCGTAGGAGCGAGCAGAGTCCTCGAGGAGTTGAACGAGGCGTTCCACCGCAGCAAGGATCCCCTGAGAGCGTACGCGGCTCAGAAAGGAATCGAGTGGGCTTTCATCCCTCCGCGGTCACCACACTTCGGCGGGTTATGGGAGGCAGCCGTCAAAGCCGCCAAACATCGGTTGCTGCGAGGGGTCGGCAACGCCAAACTCAGCGCAGACGAATTGAGCACTCACCTGGTGGAAGTCGAGGCTCTGCTCAACTCTCGCCCAATTGCATCGCCAGGCAACGATCCCAGCGATGGAGAGGCTCTCACGCCAGGCCACTTGCTAATCGGGCAGCCTCTTCTTTCGCTGCCCACAGAATTTGGAGTCGGCGGAAGCTGCAGCAAGGCCAGCTTCGGATATTTGAAGCGGTGGCGAATGCTGTCAACACTCAGGCAGCAGTTTTGGCAGAGCTGGTCCAAGGACTACCTGGCCAGTCTGCAGCAGCGCAACACGTGGAACATCGAGGGCCCCGATCTAACGACAGGTCGTCTCGTTCTCGTTCACGAGGACAATCTGCCGCCGCAGCGATGGCTAACAGGTCGCGTGGTGTCAACAATACCAGGCGACGACGGTAAAGTGCGTGTGGCTGAAGTTCGGACTACAGGAGGCATTGTCAAGCGTGCAATACACAAGTTGGCTTTGCTGCCAATAAGCAGCACGGATTAAGGAGTTAAAGTGCCGGAGGCCTTCAACGGGGCCGGAATGTTAGCACAGTAGTTTAGTCATAATATTTGTAAAATAATGAAATTAGTAAATGAAGTAAAAGACGATTGAACGTTGTTAGTCGAACGTAAACATGAGTAATTATATTTTCACTCATGTTATTAACATAGTAACTCATCTAATGTAACATAGTTAAGACAATCATTCTTAGTTCTTAAGCATCTCACTATTTTCTATGATCGCGTAGGAGTCGCTCTTTCTCGTTCGTAGTCGCTGGTTGTGCCAGCGCATTAAAGTTTGAAATCGACATTTGAGTGCGTTTTCGTTTGGCCACAGCTAACCCTAAATCGAAGTCGCGTTTTTCGACAAGAAGAAATAATTAAATTCGTAAAAAAGCTTACGATTTTTTAATGTTAACAAAGTTAGCAATGAAATCATTTCAAGAATAAACAGTAATAATGAGTTTGTAAGCAAGCAGTTACATCAAGAAAAAAACCAATTGTGAAATCAGATCGCTGTTAAGTCAATATGAGTCTAGATAAGTTTGGACACTACTCGAGCGATAGGAAGCATTTTGAGTATTTGCACAGAAATGGAAAAAGATTGGTGGGTTTTATCGTTGATGAGGATGGAAATTTAAATATACAGAAAAAACGAATCAGATGTTGTATACAACCGCAGGAGGCGAATGACTTGGTTATAAAAGAATACGTTGATCGAGTAATAATTCTAGTGAAAAATGATATAAGTCACACCATCTCATTATTATTAATAAGGCAGAGAAACCAAAAAATTGATTTGTTTCAAGAGAACTTAAACAATATTATAAAGAGTATCGAAAATTTAAAAGAAATACTTAATAAATATTTTACATTTGTAATTGGCTGTTTTGAGAATCCTACCATTTTAAAAATAAATAATAACAGCGGATGAGGTGCCTGTACCCCTAAAACACAAAAATGACAGAAAAATAATGATAAATAAAAGAGATATAAAAGTCAATGTAAATTATCCAAATCTGTTAAATGTTGATTGACCCCCACCATGGTTGGTTGTATCTCATTTGGTTATTACTATATCAAGAAACATGGGATTTAAATCGTGGAAGTGTATTAAGTAGTATGGATAACGATACTGATGGAGAAGGCACCTATGGTGAAAAAGATGTGTTTCTCAAAATTTTTCTCTCGACACAATAAAAAAAGACGTCGTCAACAACAACATTGTACTACGTTATAAAGGAAATAAATAAATAAAAAATAAAAACAAGTGGAAACGTTGCAGTCGGACGCAACCGATTGCGGCATACTCGATACCAGAATTAAAACCGGTAATAAGAGGCCTTAATGCAAAGGGGTACGGATGCGGCAGGGGTTTACGCTGCCTTAAAGATTCTCCGATGCAGGTGGAGATGCCACCGGCTATCTTCATACCAAATTTGGTGACTCTAGCTTAAAGTTTGTAAATGGTGGGGAAAGGGGGGCTGGGGCGGTATGGGTAGTTAAGGCATCAAAATTTTTGTTGCAGATCTTTCTGAAATGTCAATTGCTATCTTCATACCAAATTTGGTGACTCTAGCTCAAAATTTGTAAAAGGTGGGGAAAGGGGGGGCTGGGGGTGGTTTGGGTGGGCGTGGCATCCAAATTTTTGATGCAGATCTTTGTGGAATGTCAATTGTTATCTTTATACCAAATTTGGTGACTCTAGCTCGAAGTTTGTAAAAAATGTGAAGAGGGGGGCTGGGGGCGGTATGGGTGGGCGTGGAATCCAAATTTTTGATGCAGATCTTTCGGAAATGTCAATTGCTATCTTTATACCAAATTTGGTGACTCTAGCTCAAAAATTTTACAAAGTGGGGAAACGGGGCGAAATGGAGTGTGTGGCTCCAAAACTTTGATGCAGATGTTTGGGGGTCGTTGCCAGCTATCTTCCTACCAAATTTGGTGGCTCTAGCTCCAGAACTCTGGAAGATACACGCATTCCCGTTTTTGACGAAGCGTTGGGGTAGATGGGGGCGGCTAGGGCAGTATTGGTGGGCGTGGCATCCAATCTTTTGATGCAGTTTTTGAGGGGTCATCATCACCTATCTTGGCACAAAATTTGGTGGCTATAGCTCAAAAACTGTGGGAGATATAGCCATTTCTGATTTCAAAAGGGGGGGGGGCTGGGGGCGGAATGGGTGGGCGTGGCTCCAAAACTTTGATCCAGTTTTTTGGGGGTCGTCACCAGCTATCTTCCCACCAAATTTGGAGGCTCTAGCTCCACAACTCTGGAAGATACACGCATTCCCGTTTTTGACGAAGCGTTGGGGCACATGGGGGTGGCTAGGGCGGTATGGATAGTTGTGGCATCAAAATTTTTGTTGCAGATCTTTCTGAAATGTCAATTGCTATCTTCATACCAAATTTGGTGACTCTAGCTCAAAATTTGTAAAAAGTGGGGAAAGGGGGGCTGGGGGTGGTTTGGGTGGGCGTGGCATCCAAATTTTTGATGCAGATCTTTGTGGAATGTCAATTGTTATCTTCATACCAAATTTGGTGACTCTAGCTCGAAGTTTGTAAAAAATGTGAAGAGGGGGGCTGGGGGCGGTATGGGTGGGCGTGGAATCCAAATTTTTGATGCAGATCTTTCGGAAATGTCAATTGCTATCTTCATACCAAATTTGGTGACTCTAGCTCAAAAATTTTACAAAGTGGGGAAAGGGGGCGAAATGGAGTGTGTGGCTCCAAAACTTTGATGCAGATGTTTGGGGGTCGTTGCCAGCTATCTTCCTACCAAATTTGGTGGCTCTAGCTCCAGAACTCTGGAAGATACACGCATTCCCGTTTTTGACGAAGCGTAGGGGTAGATGGGGGCGGCTAGGGCAGTATTGGTGGGCGTGGCATCCAATCTTTT
The DNA here is from genome assembly GCA_018904305.1 of Scaptomyza montana. Classification (NCBI taxonomy): domain Eukaryota; kingdom Metazoa; phylum Arthropoda; class Insecta; order Diptera; family Drosophilidae; genus Scaptomyza; species Scaptomyza montana. Next base: position 701,600 of record JAEIGR010000059.1, on the reverse strand, counting down.
GATGCAGTTTTTGAGGGGTCATCATCACCTATCTTGGCACCAAATTTGGTGGCTATAGCTCAAAAACTGTGGGAGATATAGGCTTTTTTTACTTTAAAATTCGGGGGGCTGGGGGCGATATGGGGGCGTGGCTCCAAAATTTTTGATGCAGTTTTTTGGGGGTTGCTAGTAGCTATCTTCTTACCAAATTTGGTACTTCTAGCTGTAAGGATGTGCGAAATATGTGGATTTATCGGTTTTGAGTTATCGAATTTATCGATTTGCCAGCCCCCCAGTTATCGTAGAACCCCCATCTTGACACTTTAATTTACTATCCCATAGATAAAGAGATTTGGAAAGTTTCAAGTCTCTAGCTTGAAGGGTGTGGAAAAAAGTTGCGTTCATACAGACGGTCAGACGGACAGACACCATGACGGACATTGCACAAACTCAATATACTCTTTACCTTCGGTATCGAGTATAATAAAACCAACAAGACGTGCTACATTCCAATATGAGCAAACGGGAATTAGTGAATAATTACATGCTCCTGCACGTAAAAATTTTAAGCGAAGAAGAGTTGTAATGAAGGGAATCGATGATCATTGGCAGGCAGACTTAGTAGAAATGGGAAAGTACTCCTCATCTAATAAGGGGTATCGATTTCTATTGACAATCATTGATACGTTTTCCAAATATGCGTGGGGAGTAGCTTGAAGTCAAAGTCTGGAAAAGAAGTTACACAAGCGTTCGCGGGCATTTTTAAAGGGAATAGAATTCCTAAGAATTTACAAACGGATGATGGAAAAGAATTTTTTAATACTGATTTTAAAAACTTGTGTAAAAAACATAACATTAATCATTACTCAAGCTATAGTGTTCTTAAAGCATCAATTGTTGAGCGTTTTAATAGAACTTTAAAGGACATGATGTGGAGAGAGCTTAGCTTCAATGGAACATACAATTGGATCGAAATGTATAAGCGGTTGATTAAAGAGTACAATAATCAATATCATAGAACAATTAAAATGCCACCTATAAAAGTGAATTCCTCAAATGAAGAGATGTTATTAAATACTGTTTACAGTCACTTAAAAATATTTGGTGGTGGCAAATTCAAAGTAAATGACTATGTGCGTATAAGTAAACATAAACATTTATTTGAGAAAGGGTATACCCCAAACTGGACAAGTGAAATTTTCCAAATTAAAAAAATACAAAATACATACCCTACTACATACATATTGAAAGACTATCAGGGTACCGAAGTAAAAGATGGATTTTACAAAGAGGAACTACAAAAAACAAAGTTCCCACACACTTATCTCGTTGAAAAAATAATAGAACGACGAAACAGTCGAGTGCTAGTTAAATGGTTAGGGTTCTCGCATGAGCACAACTCTTGGATAGATAAAAATGATGTCCCATAAATAGCAACAGATGGTTGTAGCTGGTATTGGTGACACTTGTCCTTTTTTTTTTTTTTTTTTTGTTTTGTTTTAAGGATGAGCAAGATAATTCGTTGCGTGTGGTGTGTTCTGGTGGATATATAAAGCAGTGCAGAGCAGAGCTCATTCATTCAAAATATTGTCCTTGAGCTGTAAATTTCAAAATTTAAAACAAAAACAAGTGGAAACGTTGCAGTCGGACGCAACCGACTGCGGCATACTCGATACCAGTATTCAAACCGGTTAAAAGAGGCCTGACTGCAGAGGGGTACGGATGCGGCAGAGGTGTACACTGCCTAAAATGTTTTCCGATGCAGATGGGGATGCCACAAGCTATCTTCCTTACAAATTTGATGACTCTAGCTCAAAGTTTGTAAGTTTGTTGGGAAAGGGGGGCTGGGGGCGGTATGGGTGGGCGTGGCATCCAGATTTGTGATGCAGATCTTTGTGGAATGTCAATTGCTATCTTCATACCAAATTTGGTGACTCTAGCTCGAGATTTGTAATAGGTGGGGAAAGGGGGGCTGGGGGCGGTATAGGTGGGCGTGGCATCCAAATTTTTGCTGAAGATCTTTCTGAAATGTCAATTGCTATCTTCATACCAAATTTGGTGACTCTAGCTCAAAGTTAGTAATATGTGGGGAAAGGGGGGCTGGGGCCTTATGGGTGGGCGTGGCATCAAAATTTTTGATGCAGATCTTTGTAAAATGTCAATTGTTGTCTTCATACCAAATTTGGTGACTCTAGCTCGAAGTTTGTAAAAAGATAGGAGAGGGGGGCTGGAGGCTGGAGGTGGTATGGGTGGGCGTGTCATCCAAATTTGTGATGCAGATCTTTGTGGAATGTCAATTGCTATCTTCATACCAAATTTGGTGACTCTAGCTCGAAAATTGTAGAAAGTGGGAAAAGGGGGGCTGGGGGCGGTATGGGTGGGTGTGGCATCCAAATTTTTGCTACAGATCTATGTGGGATGTCAATTGCTATCTTCATACCAAATTTGGTGACTCTTGCTAAAACTTTGTAAAAGGTGGGGAAAGGGGGGCGAAATGGGTGGCCGTGGCTCCAAAACTTTGATGCAGATTTTTGGGGGTCGTTGCCAGCTATCTTCCTACCAAATTTGGTGGCTCTAGCTCTACAACTCTGGAAGATACACGCATTCCCGTTTTTGTCGAAGCGTTGGGGTGGATGGGGGCGGCTAGGACAGTATCGGTGGGCGTGGCATCCAAACTTTTGATGCAGTTTTGTGGGGGTCATCATCACCTATCTTGCCACCTAATTTGGTGGGTCTAGCTCAAAAACTGTGGGAGATATAGCCATTTCTGATCTTAAATTGCGGGGGGGTTGGGGGCGGATTGGGTGGGTGTGGCTCCAAAACTTTGATGCAGTTTTTGGGGGTCGTTACCAGCTATCTTCCCACCAAATTTGGAGGCTCTAGCTCTACAACTCTGGAAGATACACGCATTCCCGTTTTTGACGAAGCGTTGGGGTGTATGGGGGCGGCTAGGACAGTATCGGTGGGCGTGGCATCCAAACTTTTGACGCAGTTTTGTGGGGGTCATCATCACCTATCTTGGCACCAAATTTGGTGGGTCTAGCTCAAAAACTGTGGGAGATATAGCCATTTCTGATTTCAAATTGCGGTGGGGCTGGGGGCGGAATGGGGGGCGTGGCTCCAAAATTTTTGATGCAGTTTTTTGGGGGTCGTTACCAGCTATCTTCCTACCAAATTTGGAGGCGCAAGCTCTACAACTCTGGAAGATACACGCATTCCCGTTTTTGACGAAGCGTTGGGGTGGATGGGGGCGGCTAGGACAGTATCGGTGGGCGTGGCATCCAATCTTTTGATGCAGTTTTTGAGGGGTCATCATCACCTATCTTGGCACCAAATTTGGTGGCTATAGCTCAAAAACTGTGGGAGATATAGGCTTTTTTGACTTTAAAATTCGGGGGGCTGGGGGCGGAATGGGGGCGTGGCTCCAAAATTTTTGATTCAGTTTTTTGGAGGTTGCTAGTAGCTATCTGCTTACCGAATTTGGTAGTTCTAGCTGTAAGGATGTGTTAAATATGTGGATTTATCAGTTTTGAGTTATCGAATTTATCGATTTGCCAGCCCCCCAGTTATCGTAGAACCCCCATCTTGACACTTTAATTTACTATCCCATAGATAAAAAGAATTGGAAAGTTTCAATGCTCTAGCTTGAAGGGTGTGGAAAAAAGTTGCGAACATACGGACGGACAGACGGACAGACGGACGGACACCATGACGGACATTGCACAAAACCAATATACTCTTTACCTTCGGTATCGAGTATAAAAACATCAAAAATGCCTAAGGTAAACAAGAAGACAAATAAGCAGCAGCAGAAAAACACCCTTCTACACTGGTTAAAGCCGGCAGTGGAGTGGTTGGGGTGCGAGGATATAAAGATGCCTCTGCCAATAATAAACGAGGACGATATCGAAACAGTCATTTTTCAAGTGAGACGGCGGTTCACGACGATGGACGATTGGATGCAAAGGAGGGATTCTCCTGCGCCAATTGAGCAGAGGAACCGGGAACGGATACCATCAACGGAATTGAATCTCGATGATTCAATATGGAACCTTGACGATTCAATATGGAATGCTTCCACACTGGAAGCCGCCTACGACGAACTGATGTCCAAATCTGTGGACTCACTGCACAATATGCTGGATGACTTGGTCGCATCGCTATAATAAAATTCAATTTGTAGACAATTAATATTAATTCATTTCAATAAAAGAACAATTTATTAACTTTAATATCATTTATGTATTTTTATTTTTGATTAAATACATTATTTTTTACAGCTTTTTTATTTAACAGGTTTTTTTTTTTTTTTTTTGTACAGTTTTTTATTTTACAGGTTTTTATTTTACAGGTTTTATAAATATGTATTAGTATATTAAAACTATTACATGATGCTAAAAATAAAGAAAGTTTTTAAACTAAAATAACAATTATTATTATCTATAAATAAAAATATCAATATGTGTGGGAATCGATTTTATAATGACCCCAGGCATATGTATTTATACCGTCAGACTTTATTTTTCTTTTATCGTCATTAGAGCTTAAAGTAGTTTTTTTTATCTTATGTGTATACAAGTTGTGGATCTTAGATCTGAACAACATCATTTCATCATTAAAAATCTTATTATCAAAAAGGCATTCTTTATAACTATTTATAGTAAGCTTATCTAATGCAGACTTCTTTACACCCTTTGATTTTTTAACACAGCCACCCCCCTCAAGAGACAATGAATACATTTTCGCTCTGAGACCAACAAACTCTAGCATTCGTTTGCCACAGTTCTCATCCTTCATCATACCCAAGACTTTTTTATTGCACCTCTTAATCCCATATAACTTTGCCAACTCTTCAGGGTATTCGGACGTATCAAACTTCATTTCTACATCTTCAACAATATCTGCATAAAAATCTCTAGTATGTATCGAATATATGAACGAGTCTGTATCCATATAATTCAATGTGACTTTTTCTTGAAATTTTGGTTTAATATAATCGTAATGGAAATCATACATCTGCCATTTGGACAGTTCTAAAACTGTAAACCCTAAGTACATTGGCTTGTCATAAACATTATGGAGCCGCTTCATTTGAATAGCATACATATCTTCAGCAAATTGCGCAGAGCTGTGAAAACTAGCCTTTTCAATAAGCGAACGTGACAATCTTAACATCTTTACGTTTTTCAACGTTCTCCATTGTCTTCCCATAGACTGCGTTATTTAACAGTTTAAAAAAGTCTTTTTCAAAGTTGTTTTTCGCTAGTGTTCTATGGGAAGTGTTTAGATCAATATACTTTTTAAGCCAAGGCGCCTGTTTAAATTTTAAAACTCTATGTACTTTCGATAATATCAAACCATTACGTAAACATTGCTGAAGGTTTTTGTAATGTATAGGATATTTATTTTTTGACCTAAGTTCAGCAACAAGTTTACACACCTTTGCTTCTGGTGTGGGTTTTTGGTTTAACGGACAAAAAGGTAGATCATTATGATAATCATGAAGTGAATCTGGATAAATAAGGTATACTTCTAAAATATAGCCATACTCAGAATTTGAGTCTATTTGAGCAACATCTAGTGATGCAATCTCATCATCATTCATCCACTGAAAACCGGTGTAAGGCAGACTCTGAGACATTGCCCAGCCATACAAATTATTTGCGTCTAGATACATTAAGTATTCAGATGGTTTGCTTGCGTCATACGCATCCATATACATATAATTGGCTTTAGAGTACCGTTTACAGCACTGAACCAAACCACCATTCTGAATAAATCTATACATATCAATATCAGTTAGCAGATCTAACTCTATTTCGGTCGTTTTCAGCATAGCATCCCATGACAAACCGGGTGTGGTGTAATAATGGGCAGGATCAAGAGAATAAATTTTCTTGCATATTGCGCGAAAATTTTGAAAAACGTCAGTCAATAAAAGAACATATGTTTTGAGATAAAGCTGCATATATTCTTTTAATGTCTGACAGTTGAAAACTTTCCATACATGCTGTGCATGTAAATAGTCCTCAGGTGAACATTCTTTATTGGTTAAACTATATAAGAACTTCTCCCTTGGAGGTAGACAGGTTTCGGCCAGTCGGGTTTCTGAGTCCAAAAACTCATATGGAAAAACTCCCTTTCTACGCAATAAGCAAAACTCCTCCTCAGAGGGATAAAAACGCTTAACGCTCTCGAAACATTCAGTACTTAGATTACTACTTAAAGCATCTAAGCTGGTTGCCATAAAGCAAAACGTGTCTAAAAATCTAATTTCTAAATTTTTTTCATGGGACGCTATGTATGTAAATTTGGAGAGTGATATATACAACTCCTTATTCAGTGGGAGTACTTTTATATCACCCTCCACTTTGTTAAGTTCCCTAACAAAAAGATGGGAGTCATACCGCGAAAAATTGTGAAAGAAAACGGGAACAAAAGGTGCAATTTGAAAATTAATATTGCAAACATTATGGGCTGGACCCCTGTACTGACCCGTTAAATGACAATGGTCACGCACTCGGTCGGTCCCCAGAATTTTCTTGCAGATATGGCAATTAACTGCTTTTCGAAAACTGGTTTCCTCCTCTGCACTCATTGTCATTGGTTTAATATTAGAGAGGAAGGTCGTGTAAATTTCACTTACATCTCTAATGAGAGATGTGACAAATTTGACACCTGCATCTTTACCAGTCTCTAAAACAAACTTATCTAAGGATGAGTCAAAGGAGCACTTAATATAGTACGAGAATGCTATAGGCACATGCAATGATGTAGCTGTAACATTCTCGCTCACTTTCGAATTGAGGGGGGTTAGTATGCATTCGAAGTCTGCATACACTACAAATAGTACATCTAAACTACGATTAAAATTCTTAAATTTAAGACTTGCTTTCTCTTCCGTTGGTAGCGTAGAAACCATCTTTCCGCAATTCATCCGATGTTCCATCAATAACTTCTCGCTGTGGGAGAAGTTGAGGCAGGTGTTGCAAAAGAAAAGGTTGTTTTTGTGTCCGGTTACCTGTGAGCGAACCAGTCTAAAAGTTTAAAATAAAAGAAAATTGATTAGAACTTTAAATTAACAAAAATTATTTTAAATTATGAATCTTACCTTGATAAATTCTTGATCCATACAAAATGCGCCCGTCTATCGCTCTCCAAAAGCAATAAACTTATATGCTTTTCGCGTTCAACCTCCGTTAAATACAGCGGGCCAACCACTTTTCCATTTTCCTCATCGAATCCAAAAACGTTGATACTGATAGCGGAGTTCCGTCTTTCGAACACTTTAATTTGTGAAAGTGGAAGCGGAAACTCCAGCTCCTCAAAATCTAATGTAAGTGTATCACTTACATAGATTCTTGAGCTATTAATATTGATTTCGTAGCTCGAACACCTCTCAGTATTTTTACCTGATGCTTTAAAGGCTGATATAAAAGCCCATTTAAAACAATATTCATCCCTGTTTTGCACATTCACAATCGCCTTTTTCATTCTCAACACCTTTGGAGTTTCAATAGAATTTGAAACTTTTAAAGGAGTGTATTTATTAACATTACACTCCAATCTTATTATTTGGGACATAGTCCATCCTTGCGGCGGTGGTGTAGACAACGTTGTTGTTTGTGTTTCCGGACATTTTAATTTTTATTTTAATAGCACAAACGTTTTCAAACACGAAAGAAAAATTTTAAAAGTTACACTAGTAATTTTCGAGAGCTACTGATGGTTTACTTAACCAAAACTAGCTCTTTTATTCGTTTTGAAGTCAATGCAGGAATTAAGGTTTTCCTAGCACTTGACTTATAATCAAAACAGATATATAAAAAAACAGAGGTTAGAAAAGGATGGCGCTTAGCATACATCTTAAGGATGAAGGGGGCAAAACAATTAACATTCCCATCTGCGTTTCATAGACGCTCGTGTATAAAATCGTATAAGGGGGCGTGGCTAATTAAATTAGTACAAGAAGGATCACTCCATCTCCTTCTAACACCTTCTCTCTCCAACACTTTCTCCCTCTATCACTTTCTCCCTCTAACACCTTCTCCCTCTAACACTCCCCCTCTTTCACCTTCTCCCTCTATCACTTTCTCCCTCTAACTCTTTATAATCTTAATCTACAAAAATCAATACTCTTGTTTAAAAACAATGTGTTGATCTTGCTGCTGCTGCGACAGAAAATTCCCATCCTTGCACACATAACCCCCCCCCCAAAAAAAAAAAACCAAAATTAAATTTGAGCCAAGATAATTAAAAATTTAACAAAAAATCAGTAAAAGTCCGTAAAAAAGTAACAACTTTATTTATATGTTCTTTTTAAATAAAAAAATATAAAGGGGAATTAATAATAGAATAATATGTCTCCTGCCTGTATTAACCTTCATCGTCGATGAATGATTTGGTACCTGAGAGGTCTGTTGTGCCCCCTTCTAGTTCTATAACTCTTCCATCGGACATGGACACTGTCCGAGAGCAAGTATTTTTTGATGAGTTGAGGGTTTCTTAGCCTTTAATACGTTTGATATGTTGTTCTAAGAAAAGAAACTTCGTTTCCTTGTAAAGCCTACGCATACTGCTATAATGTGAAAGGAGGATTCTCTCTCCCGATAAACATTTGTCCTGCCTGAGATCAGATGTCTTCGTTCAGCTCGCTTCCCACTAAAGACTCTCGCTTTTCGTTAGCTCCTGCCTTATTGTGCCTTTTTCTACGTCAAACTTCGGCTCAAACCCTTTTAGGAGTGTCACTGCCCTCAACCTTGCTTGCGTGCTTATTTTGTCGTACCCTGCTATATTAACGTGACTCGGGTACGATCTAAAAAATTGAATAACTAGTGATTATCGAAAACTCAATCAAAGATACGTTTAAAAGACATTATGGAGGTAATGTTCAATCAATTGATTAGTTAGAACAATCAGCAATATAATAGGACAGCTAAAATTACATACATAAAAGTAAATCTTATAATTGTTAAAATGTTTTAAGACATTGTCTTTAGTCATATAAAAATCTTTGCAAATGATTATGTGTGTATAAGCAAACATAATATTTTAATGAGAAGGGCTGCTCACCAAACCGGAAAACTTAAACTTTTCAATAATAAAAATACAAAACAAGTGGAAACGTTGCAGTCGGACGCAACCGATTGCGGCATACTCGATACCAGAATTAAAACCGGTAATAAGAGGCCTTAATGCAAGGGGTACGGATGCGGCAGGGGTTTACGCTGCCTTAAAGATTCTCCGATGCAGGTGGGGATGCCACCGGCTATCTTCATACCAAATTTGGTGACTCTAGCTCAAAGTTTGTAAAAGGTGGGGAAAGGGGGGGGCTGGGGCGGTATGGGTAGTTGTGGCATCAAAATTTTTGTTGCAGATCTTTCTGAAATGTCAATTGCTATCTTCATACCAAATTTTGTGACTCTAGCTCAAAATTTGTAAAAGGTGGGGAAAGGGGGGGGCTGGGGGTGGTTTGGGTGGGCGTGGCATCCAAATTTTTGATGCAGATCTTTGTGGAATGTCAATTGTTATCTTCATACCAAATTTGGTGACTCTAGCTCGAAGTTTGTAAAAAATGTGAAGAGGGGGGCTGGGGGCGGTATGGGTGGGCGTGGCATCCCAATTTGTGATGCAGATCTTTCGGAAATGTCAATTGCTATCTTCATACCAAATTTGGTGACTCTAGCTCAAAAATTTTACAAAGTGGGGAAAGGGGGGCGAAATGGAGGGTGTGGCTCCAAAACTTTGATGCAGATGTTTGGGGGTCGTTGCAAGCTATCTTCATACCAAATTTAGTGGCTCTAGCTCCACAACTCTGGAAGATACACGCATTCCCGTTTTTGACGAAGCGTTGGGGTAGATGGGGGCGGCTAGGGCAGTATTGGTGGGCGTGGCATCCAATCTTTTGATGCAGTTTTTGAGGGGTCATCATCACCTATCTTGGCACCAAATTTGGTGGCTCTAGCTCAAAAACTGTGGGAGATATAGCCATTTCTGATTTCAAAATGCGGGGGGGGCTGGGGGTGGAATGGGGGGGCGTGGCTCCAAAACTTTGATCCAGTTTTTTGGGGGTCTTCACCAGCTATCTTCCCACCAAATTTGGAGGCTCTAGCTCCACAACTCTGGAAGATACACGCATTCCCGTTTTTGACGAAGCGTTGGGGCACATGGGGGTGGCTAGGGCGGTATTGGTGGGCGTGGCATCCAATCTTTTGATGCAGTTTTTGAGGGGTCATCATCACCTATCTTGGCACCAAATTTGGTGGCTATAGCTCCAAAACTGTGGGAGATATAGGCTTTTTTGACTTTAAAATTCGGGGGGGCTGGGGGCGGAATGGGTGGGCGTGGCTCCAAAATTTTTGATGCAGTTTTTTGGGGGTGGCTAGTGACTATCTTTTTACTAAATTTGGTAGTTCTAGCTTTAAGGATGTGCGAAATATGTGGATTTATCGGTTTTGAGTTATCGAATTTATCGATTTGCCAGCCCCCCAGTTATCGTAGAACCCCCATCTTGACACTTTAATTTACTATCCCATAGATAAAGAGATTTGGAAAGTTTCAAGTCTCTAGCTTGAAGGGTGTGGAAAAAAGGTGGGTTCATACAGACGGACAGACGGACAGACACCATGACGGACATTGCACAAACTCAATATACTCTTTACCTTTGTCAGGTAGCGTTTCTATGGCTGAGGCAGCTCAGCCTCTCCAGGGCCAACCTACAAGAAATTTGTAAGATTGCTGGGACTTGGAAGGGGTGGAAATGAGACACCGCGCTCAGAAGATTATGAAAGGGGCATTTAGATCAAACACCGGTGGTCCAGTGATTAGCAAAAGTGCCCTCTGGCAGTATGGTTACCCCCGCTTGTTCCGGTTCGAATGCCCCCCGGTATTGACCAGGGAGGCACCAAGTTCGGAAACAGGCGTGCGCCGCTATGAAAACGTCGTGGACTGTCACGGTATTGACCAGCATCCAGTCAACGGCGTTCTCAAAGCGGTGGGCGGGCCACACGTACCGTTCCACTTTATATCCCCTGCAAACACGTGTAACTCTGGCTAACTCTCGTAACGAACACTTGGCTTGTTTTCATTGTCATTTTCATTTATTTTCACTGAATTATTTCGCTTATATGTATCTACAACCAAGAAACCTAACTCCCTGCCTATCCGCACCAGACTTGTCTGCCGAAGAAGAAGGACGACATAGCCCTAACTCGCTTACCCGGCCGCCTCGTAGCACCCTTCTTTCCTTGTTGTTGTTGTCGTTGCTTCTTGGTGGTCGTCCACGTGCTAGCTCGTCTTGTGGTCCCCGTCTGCGCACTTGTGGTTTTAATATTTCTTGCGCGACTTTGCTGATCCGCGCACTGGACTGTTCGCGGTGAGCTCTGAACTTGACTGTCCTCTGCTAATGCTCGTCGTGGCGATCGCGAGCCCTTTTTCGTCAAACCTTTTCCAGCCTTCTGTTGCGCCTTTTGCTCGTGGTTCCAATGCTGCTGCGGCCGCTGCCCGCGCCGTTTGGCTCGTGTCATTCTGCTGCTGTGGTGGCTGTGCTGCCGGCGTTGTTTGGCCCGCATTAATGCTTCGGCCCTGCTGCGCTGTCGACGTGGTCTGGCTCGTGCCATTTTGCTACGCCGCGCTGTCGGCGTGGTCTGGCTCGTGTCATGCTGTTGCGCTGTGCTGTCGGTGCTGGCTGGCTCGCGTCATGCTGCCATGGGTGATCGCGCGGCTCTCTGCGCTCTGCTCTCTGCCAGGAGTTCCGTTATGCTTGTTTCCAGTGTCTACCGTGGGCCCTGGCTTCTTATTATCCACTCAAAAGTTAAACCCTTAATACTAATAAACTCAAAAGATAATCAACTCAAAAATATAACTAATAAACAACCTTATAACTACCCAACACCATATTTACAAAAATGTGCAACGTCACACCCCCCCCTTACTTCCCGGGGGAAAACCGAATGGTGACGCCACCGGCCGGGGCGAGGGTTACCCTGAAGGTGCCTTCTTCCAGATCGATTTTAAATCTTCGCCGCCAGTTTCCTTGCTCCCTGCTGAGCCGTACCGTTTCGAGGAGCATCCGAGGAATGAGTCGGCCTGGTGTTTGCGCCTTCCATCCGGTGGGCGCTTCGACCCATTTCTCCTCCTCCTCCAGAAGCTCGTGTGTCAGAGCTCTGACATCCACAGCTGGCCCCAGTAGCGCTTGGATATCGCTGCTGTTGAACGATGCGTTCCACTCGTCGCTGGAGTCTTTTATCGGTTCCGGTTCGGACGGTTGTGGCGAGGGAGTCGATGTCGACCGTCTCGGTCGTGTCGTGGACACCCCTGCCTCGTCGCTGACAATGGCTACTCTGGCCACGCGAACCACGTCCAATCCCAGGTCGGGTAGAAGCCACGAGTCCGGTGATGGGTTCATCAGCCGGTACTGGGCACTGGCTGAGCTTGGCCAAACATCCGTGCTCACGTCGTCGAAGATGGACATCCCACGTGCTGGCTCGGCTTCGTTCCCTTCGTCCTCGAAGCCTTCGAATCGGCGCTGGTACTGAGGAGCCCAGCCCCAGTCCTGCTCCCGCTCCGCTGCCCACTCTCTTGCCCAATCTCGTCGTGGCTCTTCGTCTGCCATGGCTGTTCTTAGGTACTGTGGAATATAAACGAGGTTATATCCCTGGGACTATGGACAGGCTATGCTCTACAAGACAATAGTCTGGTGCGATGTTGAAACTTGAAATAACTTATCGTATAGTACCATTAAACAATGTTAAAGATATATCTTATGTTAATCCGCCTTGTGTGCGGCCCCTAATTTACTTGCTAAGTCTTCGCTGGTTGGTGTGGCTCTATTTGCCATTGAGGAATCCGTGTTGTGGTTGAGCGGTTGCTCTTCGCCTTCGCTGTCGTGCTGTTCCTCGTCCTCTTGTTGTCGAAAAGCTTTCAAGTCGGCTACTCCGGCGGTGCGGCTTTTTCTGGTCTCGGTGTGTCGGACTCTGACTATGTTGGGAGAAATGAACTTAGTTACCTTGTACGGGCCCTCGTAGCGTGGGGCTAATTTGGCTGCAAATCCGTCGTTGGCGTTTGATAGCACGTGATGCTTCACTAATACCAAGCTGCCGATGGATGGTCTCCAGTCGCGTCTCCGTAGATTGTAATGTCGGCCCTGTTCCGCTGATGCTCGCTGGGTGTTAACCCTCGCCGTCTGAAAAATGTCGCATAGCTGTTTTGCTCTGGTCTCGGGGTCGGTAACGACCATGCCGGACCCTGGAGTGACCTCGTCGAATAATGCTCCTGGTAGTCTCGGCTCTCGTCCTTGGACCAGGAACGCCGGACTGAATCCTGTTGTGTCGGACACGCTGCTGTTGATCGCCAGTGAGAGCTCCGGAAGCCAGATATCCCATGTGTTATGTGGTCCCTCGATGTACTGTGCGATCATCGTCTTGATCGTCCGATTCGCCCTTTCTGTCGGATTTTGCTGCGGATTGTATGGTGCAGTATGTTCCAATGCCATACCTGCTCGTTTGCAAAACGCCTTGAACGTACGACTGGTGAATTGGGTCCCGTTGTCACAGATAAACTTGCGTGGTATTCCAAATCGGCTGAGGATCCGATACCGAAAAGCTTTTTCCAAGTACGATGCAGTAGCTCGGCGCAAGGGTACCAGTTCCACCCATTTTGAAAACATGTCAAAGAACACTAGTAGTACCGTGTTCCCCTGCTTGGATCTCGGCAGAGGTCCAACGAAGTCGGCGCAAATTGTAGCGAAGGGCTCGTTTGCCTGCCTTGTCAGCATCTTCCCTGCGGGCTTGGTTTGTTGTACTTTAAATTTTTGACACACAGCACATTTCCTAACGTAGCGTACGACGTCCCTGAAGATTCTTGGCCAATAATATCTTTGACATATCCTCGTCGTGGTCTTGCGTATTCCTAGATGTCCCGCACTTGGTTGATCATGGCATTCTTGTAGCACGCGTTGCCGTTGCTCCTTGCCTACGCATAGCTTCCATGGTAGGAAGTCTTCCTCCAAGGGTCGTTGTCCGAGATGTCTGTACAATTGCCCGTTCTCCAGTGTGTAATCTGGGTACTTCTCTGGGTGTTCCTGTGTCTCCTGCGTGCGTCGTCGTAACCATGCGCAGGTGCCCTGCTCCTCGATGGCTGTCTGTAAGGCCTCTAGAGGTTGTCGTGACAACGCATCGGCCACTACGTTTTGTCGTCCTTTCCGGTAATGTACGTCAAATTGGAACTGTTGGAGTTCCAATGCCCATCTCGCAACTCGTCCTGTGGGGTTCTCAATGGTGTTCAGCCACTTGAGGGCTAAGTGGTCCGTCACGATGTCGAACCTGTATCCTTCCAAATAACAACGGAGCTTCCTAATGGCCCAGACGATTGCCAAACACTCCTTCTCGGTGGCAGAGTAGTTTTCCTCGGCCTTCTGTAGTCTCCGGCTAACGTATGCAATGACCCTTTCGCCATCGGCACTCTGCTGGGTTAGCACTCCTCCAAGTCCGTAGTCGCTAGCATCGGTCTGTAATGAAAACTTTTTCGTAAAATCCGGGCACGCGAGAAGGGGTGCCTCTGTCAGTAGCGCCTTGAGTTTCGCGAATGCCTCTTGTTGCGGGGACTCCCAGATCCATTTCTTGCCTTTCCGAAGTAACTGGGACATTGGTTGCACCACTGCTGCAAAGTGCGGGACAAATCTCCGGTACCAAGAAGCGAGGCCGAGGCATCGGCGAAGTTCTCGTACACTCGTAGGGGGTGTTAGCTGCTGTACCGCAGCGATCTTCTCCGGGTCGGTGTGGATTCCCATCTCGCTGACGACGTGTCCCAGGTACACCAGCCTGCGCTGGAAGAAAGCGCACTTCTTCCGGTTAAGCCTGAGGTTCGCTTGTCGCAGGCGCCTCAACACTTCTCTTAGATTCTCGACGTGTTCCTCCAGTGTCGCCCCGATGATGATTATATCATCGAGGTATGCAAAAGCATGTGGCTCCATGTCTGCTCCAATGACGCTGTCGAGTGCCCGCTGGAGTGTGGCGGGTGCCGAGTGGAGTCCAAATAGCATAACCCGCCATTGGAAGAGGCCTCGTCCTGGTACTGTGAATGCAGTGCATTCGCGACTCGCCTTGGCCATGGGTATTTGCCAATACCTGCTCTTCAAGTCCAGTGTACTTATGTACTTTGCGTTCCTTAGCCTCTCCAAGATAGAGTTTATCCTCGGCAGGGGGTATGCGTCCGGCGTTGATCGTGCATTAAGTTGACGAAAGTCCACGCACATGCGAGTTTCACCCGTCTTCTTACCCACTAGCACAATGGGTGCACTGTGGGGACTTTTCGGCGGCTCGATGCATCCCTTTCGTAGCAGCTCGTCTACCTGCGCATGGATTATACTTAGCATCGCTGGATTGCGTGGGTAATACCTTTGCTTTATCGGGCGATCGTCGCGCATCACTATGACGTGTTCCGCGATGTTGGACACGCCGGTCATTCCGTCAAATTTTTCCAATTCTTCCTCCAGAAACTCTTGCACCCACGGTGCCATCGTCTCGGCTAGGCTCGGGCCGGGCTGGCTTGTGGCGACTGGTTGAGCCTTCGAACGTATCCCTGCTCCGTCTTTGGGTTCTTCGCACTCCCCCGCTAGAGTGGCTTCTGCGATGCTGGCTAGAATACCACGTGTTTCTCCCTTGGTCTTCTGGTCTCCCGGTCTGATGCGAAACGGGTTCCGTTGGATGGCTCTCGGACGTGCAGGGCTTAGCAAGCCTCCCCAAGTCCTGTCTCGTACTCTTGTTGAAGATGACTCGCCAACTACCTCGCGGATGCAGGTATCGTAATCATCTTGTGTCCTGATTATTGTAGCTGGTCCCCCTGGCTTCAGTTCGATGACTGCCTCGCGGTTGCAGGCAGCTGGTCTTTGGGTTTGGTTTGGGTTCGTCGTCTCTGGTCTCTTTGCTCTTGAATTGGCGACCACCTCGCGGTTGCCGGCGTCGCCCTGGCTCTGCGTCGTAGTCTCTGGTATCTCTGCCCTTGTGATGACGACCTCGCGGTTGCAGGCGTCGTCCTCGCTTTGCTTCGTAGTCTCTGGTGTCTTTGTCCTTGTGTTGACGACCGCCTCGCGGTTGCAGGCGTCGTCCTCGCTTTGCTTCGTAGTCTCTGGTATCGGTACGGCGACTGCCTCGCGGTTGCAGGCATCGTCCTGGTTTGTCTTTGTATGTACGATCGTAGTCCGTCGTGCTGCCTGGTTAACGTCATCGCCGCCTCTTAGACCACTAACGCCCGGGGCCTGGCTGGGTTCGTTGTTTGGTTTTGGGTCGGCCGCTCCTTGGTATCCTGCAACTGTCGGGTTTGGTAGGCTTAATGGGATTAGCCATTCACCCACCTGCAACTTGGCATTTATGGCGCCAAAGAAGTCCAATCCGAGCAGCACATCGTCGAGGGCCGATGGTAAGACCAGCATCAGAATGCTAGCCCGTGCTTGCCCGAGTCGTACGTCTGCTTGAATTGCCTGCGTTAGCTCCATTCTTGACCCGTTTGCCAAGGCTATCACCGTCTTCACTGCTCGTCTGTTAGCCGGGGTCTCAATGAGTCGCGCCTTCTGCTCGCTGAGAAAGCTTCGCGTGGCACCTGTGTCCAGCGTAGCTACCATCACCTCGGCCTCGATGCTCGTCTCTGCAGCAAGTCGGCCATCCCGTAAGCGGATAACGCCTACTAATCCCAGGACTCGCTCGCCTTCTCGCTCACCTGTCCTGGGTTTGGTGAGAGGCGCTGGGCGTTTCCCTGTCTCTGTGTCTGGCAGCAGTCGATGGTCCTCACTCCTCGGCGGCCACAATTCCAGCAGAACAATATGCGTGTCCCACGACATTCCCTTGCGAAGTGCCCATGTGTTCCGCAGTTGCGGCACGCATTACGCGTGTCCACTGGCTGCTCGTTACTGGTAGAACCTGGCGTACCTTGGATATTCCCTGCTGCTGGGGATCCTGTTGATTGTGAAGCCGCCCACTGTGTGCCTGGCTTGGGGCTCGTTGCGCCTGCTTCCCGTTTTGACACAGCCGTTGATCCGGTAGGGCGAGCCGCTCGTTCGTTGCTTGTCTTACTCCTGGCCTGACGCTGATGCTCTCGTTCCCTGGTGACTTCGAAGTTTATCACCAGCTGCGTCAGCTGTTTGAAAGTGCGAAAATCTATGCGTCTTACGTACAGCTGGTACTCCGGCAACAGGTTTTCGTATACCCGCTCCAGTTCTTGGTCCTCTGTATAGCCGGCGCGGTGCATCATGAGACGGATGTCTACTAGATATTGTTTGTACCCCTCGTCTTCCTTCTGGTAGCGCATCCTAATCTCGTCCTCCAGCCTCTGAAAATACCGCGGTGGCAAAAAGAAGTCTAGGAACTCCCTCCGAAAGACGCTCCAAGGTTCGCCCTGTAGGTGGCTCGTACGGAACCAGTCCTCGGCGGTTCCTTTAAACAGCTCTGGTACCCCTTGAGCCAAGATTCGGGTGTCAACTCGGTGTGACACCGCTCGTTCCTCCAATCTCTCGATGAACCGCAAAGGGTCAGTGGTACCGTCGAAGGTGACCCCCCAGCGTTGCATGCGGTCCACTCCCATGGCTCCAAAGGCTTCGTGTCGACTTGGTAGCATCGTGGAGGTTCCCCTCTCGCTGGAGCGCGACAAGCGCTGATGCTGAACCGGCACCGGTATGTTTAGGCTCTGCATGCCCGAGTTGCCTGGATCCCGTTGCTCTGGTTGGGCAGTCGTCGTTTTCTCTGTTTGAGATCCGCTCCCAATTGGAGTAGGCGACGGGCTCCGAGATCGTTGTTGGGTTCCTGCCTTGGTGTCGGGGTTCCGTGGCTTTCCAAATATGGTCTCCAATTCCTCTAAACGAGCCTGGATGGTGGCTGAGTGGTCTCCACTATTCACAAAAACAGCCATGCGGCCTCGGAGTTCCTCCACGGTGCCTTCACGCTCGAATCCGAACTCGTCTGCAAATGCCTCCAGTTCTGCCTTGCGCCGGTATGATATCCATGCTACTCCGACCATGTTGTACGTAGTCTTTCGCTTGCTGGTTGTGCCTGGCCGCTGAAGTAAGCTTAGTATATCCTTGGTTGTTTACTAGCTTGTATCCTTGTTGTCCTGTGCGAGGCTAGTATCCTTGTTATACACTAGCTGGTATCCTTGTTGTCGTGTGGGAGGCTAGTATCCTTGTTATACACTAGCTGGTATCCTTGTTGTCCTGCTCGAGACTAGGGTCCTTCTGGTAAAAGGCTGGTAAAATATTATTCACTGTCGTCAAAGAACGATGTGTGTAGCTTGGTAGCTCTGGGTCGACTGTGTCGCTCTGTGTCGTGATGGCTCAATTTATCTTGTTTTCAGATATTCCCGAATGATCGCGACCGAGGGTTCACGAGCGTCGCGCTACTCGGCCCCCTCCTCCGACATTCGTAGATGCGAAACCACTCAAAAAAAAAAACGCTTTCCTATTCGTTCTCCTCTGCTTCTGTATCCTCGTAGACGTATATATATTTTTTTTTTTCCCAAAAATTCAACTGGTGTATTCACCTACGTTCCCCGCAACAACTCTCCATTTTTTTCCTTTCTCAATATATACTTCAAAAAAAAATAATGAATTCGTGCCCTCACACATATGTCTGCAATAACCCCTTTATTTTATTTTTTTTTTCTCTTTTTTTTTTTTTTTTTTTTTTTTACTTTATTTTAATAATCTCTTTTGGGGGTCTGCTTACATATGTGTATGGCCGTGTGCGCATATCCCTACTCGATACCTGTACTATTGCTCAAAGAAATGTGCATATTGCCACAGTGTAGGCACTCAAATTAAAAAATTTCCAATGGCTCTCAAACGTTGCATATGTGCCGTGGTGGTTTCCCAATGCTTGTCAAACTGTGCACGCTACCAAAAAACGTGTCGCGGTGCAAATCAAAATTTTTACCAAAGACTCTCAAACTGTGTTCCTATGCCGTGATGATTTCCCAGTGCTTGCCAAACTGTGCAGATTACCCAAACGATCGTGCCGTGGTGCAAACCAAAAAAAACGACTAATGACTCTCAAACTGTGCGCCTATGCCGTGATGATTTCCCAGTGCTTGCCAAACTGTGCAGATTACCCAAACGATCGTACCGTGGTGCAAACCAAACAATTACCAATGACTCAAACTGTGCACCTATGCCAAGGTAGTTTCCCAGTGCCCACCTAACTGTGTCAGCGTCTTAACAAAATAAGGTACCCGGTTTGCAAGTAGACTGGCGCAGTTAAAATAGAGACAAAACACTAGAATGCGCACCCTGTATGTATAACGCGACGACAGCAAGCAAAACTAACGGCGCTTTTCCAGCCGCCTTCCCATGTGCGAGCGCGTGTTTATGCATAAGAATGTTCTGACACCCCTGTCGGACCGCTGCTTTTTGTCGTTATACACACACCCCTGCAGGACCACTGCTACTGCTATTATTGATGAAAATCACCACCCTTTTTCCTCGCTCTAGCTTTTTACACTATTTCAGCGTCACTTTCCACAAAACTATATACCCCCTATAACTTTAAACAATCCCAGAGTCCCTGCTCGGGCGCCACCTGTAAGGTAGCGTTTCTATGGCTGAGGCAGCTCAGCCTCTCCAGGGCCACCCTACAAGAAATTTGTAAGATTGCTGGGACTTGGAAGGGGTGGAAATGAGACACCGCGCTCAGAAGATTATGAAAGGGGCATTTAGATCAAACACCGGTGGTCCAGTGATTAGCAAAAGTGCCCTCTGGCAGTATGGTTACCCCCGCTTGTTCCGGTTCGAATGCCCCCGGTATTGACCAGGGAGGCACCAAGTTCGGAAACAGGCGTGCGCCGCTATGAAAACGTCGTGGACTGTCACGGTATTGACCAGCATCCAGTCAACGGCGTTCTCAAAGCGGTGGGCGGGCCACACGTACCGTTCCACTTTATATCCCCTGCAAACACGTGTAACTCTGGCTAACTCTCGTAACGAACACTTGGCTTGTTTTCATTGTCATTTTCATTTATTTTCACTGAATTATTTCGCTTATATGTATCTACAACCAAGAAACCTAACTCCCTGCCTATCCGCACCAGACTTGTCTGCCGAAGAAGAAGGACGACATAGCCCTAACTCGCTTACCCGGCCGCCTCGTAGCACCCTTCTTTCCTTGTTGTTGTTGTCGTTGCTTCTTGGTGGTCGTCCACGTGCTAGCTCGTCTTGTGGTCCCCGTCTGCGCACTTGTGGTTTTAATATTTCTTGCGCGACTTTGCTGATCCGCGCACTGGACTGTTCGCGGTGAGCTCTGAACTTGACTGTCCTCTGCTAATGCTCGTCGTGGCGATCGCGAGCCCTTTTTCGTCAAACCTTTTCCAGCCTTCTGTTGCGCCTTTTGCTCGTGGTTCCAATGCTGCTGCGGCCGCTGCCCGCGCCGTTTGGCTCGTGTCATTCTGCTGCTGTGGTGGCTGTGCTGCCGGCGTTGTTTGGCCCGCATTAATGCTTCGGCCCTGCTGCGCTGTCGACGTGGTCTGGCTCGTGCCATTTTGCTACGCCGCGCTGTCGGCGTGGTCTGGCTCGTGTCATGCTGTTGCGCTGTGCTGTCGGTGCTGGCTGGCTCGCGTCATGCTGCCATGGGTGATCGCGCGGCTCTCTGCGCTCTGCTCTCTGCCAGGAGTTCTGTTATGCTTGTTTCCAGTGTCTACCGTGGGCCCTGGCTTCTTATTATCCACTCAAAAGTTAAACCCTTAATACTAATAAACTCAAAAGATAATCAACTCAAAAATATAACTAATAAATATAACTAATAAACAACCTTATAACTACCCAACACCATATTTACAAAAATGTGCAACGTCACACCTTCGGTATCGAGTATAATAAAATTCCTATAACATACATATTGAATGACGATGAGGGTGCCGAACTTAGACATTTTCTAGAAAGAGAAAATTGAAAAAAACAGGTACGCACACACTTGGTTGAAAAAATAATAATAAGAAAAAACGGATAAATTGATAGGGGCTTTAAATGGGAACAACTCATGGAAAAATGTGTAGTACGTAGTAGACTCGACTATGACTTCACGATTTAATGTAAGCCATAATAACAGTTTTGGGTGTTGCATTGTTCGATCAAATTTCCCCCGAATACTTTATAAATTTTTTTAATAGCTCTTGGTACTTGATAGTCATTGTCTAATGTTTTTATATCCAAATAATATGTTATGTGGGCTGGTGTGTTAGAAGTTAAAGGTGTGAGCCTAGGAAAGTAGCTGGGAATGATAGAAATCAGGGGATCCAAAATCGGTGCAGAGTAGAACAGAACTATTCAAATAAGACGGCTAGACGCAAACGGTACCTAATCTAGGTAAAAGTTACTTATGTGTGTACGAGTGATGGTTCAGGTGAGGATCGCTTCACCGTAGTGGGGCAAATGATGATGATGAGTGGTTGACTCTTTGGAGGACGCCAGGCTGCTGCAAACAGTGACAGTACGTAAATCGTAAAGGAACTCATTTTCATCGTCGGGCAGCTTAATTGTGATTATGAGAAACGACAAAGCGGCATCCCATTTACTTCACCGTCTGTAAACGGCAGCTCACTATCGAGGGACTTGGGTTGATGTTACCTCAATGTGAAAATCTAAATAAATATGATATGAGCTTAATATATTCTTTTAAAAGCTACATTTTCGAAGAAAAACAGGCCGGTTTACTAAAAATCAATTCAAATTTTAATTTAATATAAGTAAATATTTATTTTAACAGCCTACTTTTATTTTTAAATGAAAAATAATCACAACTGTTCCGTTCCATCAGTTTTATAGATTAATTGCCTTCCGTTTTTAACAGCTTACCGCCACCCAGTTTTTGTCAATTAAAGGGCGATTGAATATAAATTAGAGGAAACATATGATAAATTATCAAAGTAAGTATAGAAGTGAAGCGAAAAAAGAAACATAAGAGAAAAATACTATATGAGATGTAAAAGAAATAAATAAACAAAATAATAATAAACAACAATAATCAGCAAACAATCAGGAACATACAGCACATTCCATTAAGTAATGTTATAATCTCAAAGTGCGTGAGAATAAGCGATAGGGAAAGAAGCAACTAATAATGTATAAGAAATTCTATAAGACAGTTCCATCTTTCTACTAATTGTTTTAAGTGTATAACCTACCAAGCTCAGGCAAGCAAATTGTTCTTAAAAGCGTCAAATAGTAAACTCTTTAAAACGAAAAGATCTAATGCTCCTTAAGTGTGAAAGTTGTAACACTCATGTGTTTAAGGCAGCGATTAGATTCTGAGCAAAATTTAATCTCGAAACCTAAAAGCTGATAAAATAGTCTGCATAGATACAGACACACAGATCTAGGAAGCCTACGGTGCTGATCTCAATATTGATCAAGAATAAACATACTATCTGGGATCAAGGATGCTTAAGTTTATGCATTACAGAAATAAAAATACTATGTCTCGGTTCAAAAATTGAGATGCAAAACCCTTAAATTTAAAGGCAATATATAAAGTCAAATAACATAAAAGAATAAAATTAAAAATGAAATAACAACATAATAAAAACAAAATAATAATATTACCAGAATGGAATGACGTACTACTTTTAAATCTTACTCCCTGCTGTATTATATGCCAAGGAAAATGGAACAAGAAAATAGATTGTGGACCTAAACAAGAACAACTTTATCTCGTTCTTTTAATGTATGAATTATAACCCACAAGACTCATAATAGAAAATAGCCTAGCAAAAACTATTTACCATGAAGTCTAAACGGTCTTAAGACCATGAATCCTAAGCTAGTGAAAATTATTGTAAATGACTTGATTGCGCTCTTTTTATTAGTTTAACATACACACAAGAAGTGTTCTACAATACAAAAACAAAAAAAAAAAGAAGAACAAATCATACCATACACTTACCAAATCAAATCTTATTCTTTGGAGCCTCCTCCACAAACAGTATACAATAAAATCAGACCCTAATCTAAAATCAAAACACAAGATCAAGAGCTAGGGTGTATAAACGATTAAAACAAAGAAAGAAAAAAAAAACTGAAAATACCAATATTTAGTGGGTATAAACCAATCCGGTGATAGTTAACGTACATTATTTTATGCCCGTTATGTAAAATACCGACTTTTACGTCATTTCGAGCTTTAGTACATCACAGCCTTATTTTGCCATCCAAATTCAAGATTAATGCAAGGTTCAAGAAGAATAGAGCACATTTCAATGGTTTCATGAATTTACGAAATATCTCAGATCAATGAAAAACAAATCCTTTAGCGACAATAAGTTTTGAGCACTAAAGAAAATGAATCTCTTTAAGAAATAATTATAATAATTAAATGAAAAAATAAGACCTAATAACATGGCATCTAGAACAAAAAGGTTTTGTTCTTATTAAAATTAATAAAGCACCTACAAAAAAATAAATAATAAATAAATAAATAAATAAAATAAAAGAAAGAAAAATATGAAAGTGAGATGTAACAAAACTGCAACTATCACAGTTAAGGAACAGTAGTAGTAGATACTTAACCCTTAAATTAAAACAGCTAACGAAGTCATACTTTTCGAAACAGTGTAAGACTCATATCTCGAACTGTTACCATCCATCAATTAAAAGAAATTAATAACGAAATTTTCTTAGTTTAAGCAATAAAAATCTAGCATAATCACTAAGAAAGTAGAAAGGTATATAGGTTGACAGTTAAAATATATTAAAGCAATCAATTATAAAGTGAAAAATCAATGCCCGATCGATTTCCCTGTTAAAATTAAGCTAACGTGTTAAGGACAATAATACAATCTATCTCGTTTCAAGCGTAAAGTCTAGTGAAAATAGCTAACTACATAACATAAAATTTTTAAAAATCAAAAGAATACTAAGTTGGTGAAAAAGATTAAGTATTACACAAATTAAGATAGGGTATCAGACAACATCAATAGAAGAATTTTTGAAGTCAGTAAATGAGTACAAAACACATTCTTTATACATTTTTATCGTAAGTAGCATACTGGGAAAGAGAACAGTAAAAACCGTTTGTATAAAAAAAACAATCCAGCTGCTTAGAACATCTTACTGTTTTCATTTTCTTTATTTTAGAAATTTATTTGATATGTGAGTTTGATAAAATAATTTTAGTCGAGTATAAGAAATAGTTTGACGGATATCTTAAATATGAAAAGTGTCATTTGACGAAAATCTTTTAGCGAGCAGACGGAAAGTTAAGGAAAAGATTATTTGTTAAGCCTAAAAGATTACCTTAAAGAATTTAAAGAATGTAAAAGCAAAATAAATTATTACTGAGATAGAACAGAATCGAATATATGGGTATTAAAAAAAAAAAAAAAACAAGTGGAAACGTTGCTGTCGGACGCAACCGACTGCGGTATACTCGATACCAGTATTAAAACCGGTAAAAAGAGGCCTGATTGCAAAGGGGTACGGATGCGGCAGGGGTTTACGCTGCCTTAAAGATTCTCCGATGCAGATGGGGATGCCACCGGCTGTAATCGTTGCAAATTTGGTGACTCTAGCTCAAAGTTTGTCAAATGTGCGGAAAAGGGGGCTGGGGGCGGTATGGGTGGGCGTGGAATCTAAATATTTGATGCAGATGTATGTGGAATGTCAATTGCTATCTTCATACCAAATTTGGTGACTCTAGCTCAAAGTTTGTATTAGGTGGGGAAACGGGGTCGAAAGGGAGGGAGTGGCTCCAAAACTTTGATGCCGTTTTTTGGGGGTCGTTGACAGCTATCTTCATACCAAATTTGGTGGCTCTAGCTCCACAACTCCGGAAGATACACGCATTCCCGTTTTTGACGAAGCGTTGGGGCAGATGGGGGTGGCTTAGGCGGTATTGGTGGGCGTGGCATCCAATCTTTTGGTGCAGTTTTTGGGGGTCATCATCACCTATCTTGACACGAAATTTGGTGGCTATATCTCAAAAACTGTGGGAGATATAGGTTTTTTGACTTTAAAATGGGGGGGGCTGGGGGCAGAATGGGTGGGCGTGGCTCCAAAATTGACTAGTGACTATCTTTTTACCAAATTTGGTAGTTCTAGCTGTAAGGATGTGCGAAATATGTGGATTTATCGGATTTTTTGAGTTATCGAGTTTTTCGATTTGCCAGCCCCCCAGTTATCGGAGAACCCCCATCACGACACTTTATCTTACTATCCCATAGATAAAGAGAATTAGAAAGTTTCAAGTCTCTAGCTTGAAGGGTGTGGAAAAAAGTTGCGTTCATACAGACGGACAGACACCATGACGGACATCGCACAAACTCAATATACTCTTTACCTTCGGTATTGAGTATAAAAAATATACGCATACCGTATGGGTGGGCGTGGCATCCAAATTGTTGTTGCAGATCTTTGTGGGATGTCAATTGCTATCTCTAGCTCGAAGTTAGTAAAAGGTGGGGAAAATGGGGATGGGGCAGTATTGATGGGCGTGGCATCCAAATTTTTGATGCAGATCTTTGTGAGATGTCAATTGCTATCTTCATACCAAATTTGGTGACTCTAGCTCAAAGTTTGTAAAAGGTGGAGAAAGGGTGGGGGGGGCTGGGGTGGTATGGGTAGTTGTGGCATCAACATTTTTGATGCAGGTCTTTCTGAAATGTCAATTGCTATCTTCAAACCAAATTTTGTGACACTAGCTCGAAATTTGTAAAAGGTGGGGAAAGGGGGGCTGGGGGCAGTATGGGTAGTTGTGGCATCCAAATTTGTGATGCAGATCTTTGTGGAATGTCAATTGCTATCTTCATACCAAATTTGGTGACTCTAGCTCGAAAATTGTAAAAAGTGGGGAAAGGGGGCGAAATGGAGTGTGTGGCTCCAAAACTTTGATGCAGATGTTTGGGGGTCGTTGCCAGCTATCTTCCTACACAATTTGGTGGCTCTAGCTCCACAACTCTGGAAGATACACGCATTCCCGTTTTTGACGAAGCGTTGGGGCACATGGGGGTGGCTAGGGCAGTATTGGTGAGCGTGGCATCCAATCTTTTGATGCAGTTTTTAGGGGGTCATCATCACCTATCTTGGCACCAAATTTGGTGGCTCTAGCTCAAAAACTGTAACTTTAAAATTCGAGGGGGCTTGGGGCGGAATGGGGGGCGTGGCTCCAAAATTTTTGATGCAGTTTTTTGGGGGTTGTTAGTAGCTATCTTCTTACCAAATTTGGTACTTCTAGCTGTAAGGATGTGCGAAATATGTGGATTTATCGGCTTTGAGTTATCGAATTTATCGATTTGCCAGCCCCCAAGTTATCGTAGAACCCCCATCTTGACACTTTAATTTACTATCCCACAGATAAAGAGAATTGGAAAGTTTCAAGTCTCTAGCTTAAAGGGTGTGGAAAAAAGTTGCGTTCATACAGACGGACAGACGGACAGACACCATGACGGACATTGCACAAACTCAATATACTCTTTACCTTCGGTATCGAGTATAATAAATAATAATAAATTCAATAAACGATGAAGTATAAATATTAAGATCTAAATTATTTTGTTAAAACATGATTTATTATACCAGCTACACGAACTTCTTTAAGCTTTCAAAATAGTGACATACATAAAAGCAGTCTTAGATATGTATATAGTGAGTACTAGAACTTAGGCTTATAATATAGACTTAAGAAAGCTTTTTATCAAGCCGAAACAAAATCATGGAGTATGACTTGTGTGTTCTACCGGCTATAACTATATGTCATTAATATAAATGCTCGGTGTTTGTGGTTGCTTAATCCCTCAAGCTTAATATAATTCTCAAATTTAACGTACTGCAAAAATCTATGAAAAAAAAAATAAATAAAATGAAAACATACCTATATGAAAAACATAATTTGATAGTATTTTAACAAAGTAAACAAAATTAAAAAGTTATACTAATTAGCTCTATAAAAGTAACAGAAGTCAGTACAATAATCAAAACAGATGTATGCAAATAAAGGTTAGGAACGTAAGTAGCGAACAAGTTGGGTGTTCGTTAGAAAGAGGGACAATCAATTAACATACCACCTGCATTTCATAGACGCTCGTGTATAGAATCGCATAAAGAAGCGTGTTTTAATATAATAATATAAGCAGGATCGCTTTCCCCCTATAGCACTTTCACCCTCTAACACTTACTCTCTTTAACACTAACTCTTTCTTTCTCCCTCTAACACTTTCCCCCTCTTACACCTTCCCCCTATAACATTCCAATCTAAATCTGCAAGTCTCAATACTCTTGTTTAAAAAAATGTGTTGATCTTGCTGCTGCTGCTGCGTATGAAAATTCCCATCCCTTGTTCACATAACCCCCCACGAATGTTGTTGTTGTTGTTGCTTTTGATCATAAGAATGCGGCCTACGAATGTACTGCCCTTTGACTAGCGTACTTCAAACAAGCACAATCTTGTCTCAACCCTTTTATCCTTTGGATCACTGGTGGGCAACGCACGTCAAACAGGTGCCCTCTCGTTTCTCTCTTATCTACTTATTCGTAGTTAAGAAACCTGCGCACAGTTGACTCTCTCTCTCTTATCTACTAACTTGTAGCTAAGAAACCTTAATAGTTTCAAAGGCAATGTACTTGGCTCTCTGATTTTTTTGGACGGTGATATCTATAACACATTAGTCAACTAATGTACTTGACCTTTGACTAGCGCACTTCAAGCATGCACAAGCTTGTCTCTAAGCCTTCCTCCCTCTAACACCTTCCCCCTCTAACTCTTTCACCCTCTACACACATTCTCCTTCTAACACTTTCCCCCTCTAACTCTTTCCTCCTCTAACATATTTTAATCTTAATCTACAAGTATCAATACTCTTGTTTAAAAACAATGTGTTGATCTTGCTGCTGCTGCTGTTGCTGCGTAGGAAAATTTCCATCCCTTGCTTACATAACCCCCCACGAAGGTTGTAGTTGTTGACAATAACAATGCACGTGTGCAGAGCAACGTAATTAAAAACAGGAGCACACTTGACTCTAACAATAATTGGTTAAATAGTTAAACCTGATCCTGTCATTCTCACAGCCATAAAGATCAATGTATTGATCCTGCCGCTGCTGCTGCTGCTGCTGCTGGTGCTGCTGCTGCTGGTGCTGCGTAGGAAAATTCCCATCCCTTGTTCACAGAACCCCACGAACCTTTATGTTCTTGTTGTTGTTGCTCCTGTTGACAATAACAATGCCACGCACGTCAAAGAGGCGCCCTCTCGACTCTCTCTTATCTATCCTTTCTTCCTGTGCACACTGCACCTCATGACCATAAACAGGTTTATAATGCAACGCACGTCAAACAGGCGCCCTCTCGACTCTCTCTTATCTATCCTTTCTTCCTGTGAACACTGCACCTCATGACCATAAACAGGTTTACAATGCCACGCACGTCAAAGAGGTGCACAATTGACTCTAACACTAGTTAGGTAAATAACCAAATCTGTTCCTCTGATCACTGCTTCTCAAGAATCTTGTTGTTATTGTCCTTAAGAATGCCATCTATGATTGTGACTTGCTTGCAGGTGTATAAAACAATGAAGGTTTAACAGGCGTGCACTTGACTCCAAATCCTATGATCATTGATTCTCACAGATGCTGATAAAGTTGTGGCCTAGGAATGTCAATCCTTTGTTCTCCATCCCAGTTTAATCAAAGGAGGGACACGATCATTGGAAAAAGGTCATAAATTATAATATTGTAGGGGTCAAAAAACAAGGGTTCAAAAAAGGTCATAAAATTTAATGGGGTCATAAAATTTAATGAGGTCATAAATTGTCGGCATCCTTTGTGTCGTAGAATCCCCATTCACCTACTACTAACGGTAACATTAAATTAACATCAAGCATAACAATAGGAGCATGTAAATTATGTCCATCCAAACAGGAGTTCTTTATACATGAATTTTCAAATCGATATGATTTATTGTTAGGCAGAAATTATTTAGAAGCTTGTAAGGCAAAAATAAATTACGAAGAAGGAGCCGTAACTTTAGGAGAATATACATTCTTATTTAAGTACGACCCCAATATAAATGTAGAAGAAGAAACGGCACCAGAGTGTCTAGACCCACCTTCGTCGGAAGACTTAGAATTCAATTTCGTGATAACGAAGAATTAAAAGAGTCCAACGAATTTCGCTTAGATCATCTTAACGATGAAGAGAAAAGGTGTGTGTCAAAAATTATTCACAAATATCGAGACATACAGTACCATGAAGGTGACAATTTGACTTTCACTAGTGTTGTTAAACATTCGATAATTACAAAACATGAGGACTTGATTTACAAGAGACCCTACAAATATTCACAAATTCAACACGACGAAATAGACAGACAAGTAAAAGAAATGTTAGAGCAAGGGATAATAAGGAAATCTCAGTCTTCATATAATTCGCCTGTATTAGTAATCCCAAAGAAGTTGGATGCATCAGGAAAACAAAAATATAGAGTAGTAATAGACTACAGATTTCTAAACGAAATCACTATTGATGACAAATTTCCTATTCCAATAATGGATGAAATTTTAGATAAACTTGGCCGATGCCAATATTTCACAACTCTTGATTTAGCAAAAGGCTATCACCAGATCCAGATGGATCCGAAATCAATACCTAAGACAGCATTTTCCCTAAACATGGCCACTACGAATATACACGTAGGCCGTTTGGTCTAAAAAATGCACCAGCAACGTTTCAACGTTGCATGAACAATTTATTGGAAGATTTAATCTACAAAGATTGTTTAATCTACTTAGATGACATAATAGTGTACTCCACTTCATTGGAAGAACACATTTTGTCATTGAATAAGGTATTTGACAAACTAAGGGAAGCCAACTTAAAATTGCAACTAGACAAGTGTGAATTTCTAAAAAAGGAAACAGAATTCCTAGGACACATAGTGACAACAGAAGGATTAAAACCTAATCCAAATAAAATTGAAGCAGTAATGAAATATCCTACTCCAAAGACTCCAAAAGAGATAAAAAAATTTTTAGGTTTGTGTGGATTTTATAGAAAGTTCATTCCAAATTTCGCAAACATCGTCAAACCCATGACACTTAAATTAAAGAAAGGAGCAAAAGTCGACATAAAGAATACATCATAAATCTCAGCATTCAAGAAATTAAAATTACTGATAACTTCTGATCCAATTCTTACTCATCCAGATTATGACAAACCATTTTGTCTCACAACAGATGCAAGTAATGTAGCTCTAGGAGCAGTATTGACACAAAATCACGTGTGTATCACGTGTGCAAATACATGAAAATCTATTGGGAGAAGAAATGAGTCAAGCAACATGTGCTACCATTCATAGTGCCCAAGAAGATAACCAAAGTTACATTCAAATAACTGAAAGACCACTAAACTATTATAACAGACAAATCGAACTCATAAAAGGAAACGACAATAATACACAAGTTACTAATTATTTTCATAAGAAAAACGTAAAGACAACTTATACCCAAATGACTAATACTAAAGCTAAAGAAATAATAAAAGAATATTTATGTTCAAAAAATAGTGTTATATATTTGCACAACAACTCCGATTTTCCGATTTTCCAAAACGCATTTGTAGAAATAATAAACCCAGAAAGTAAAATAAAAGTAATGAAAAGCTCATCAAAATTAACAGACTTACAAACGTACGCAGAATTCAAAGAACACCCAGGGATTGAAAAGACAATACAGTGGTTCAAAGAAAAATGTTATTATCCAGATTACCAGAATCTTATACAAATCATAATAAATGAATGTCACATTTGCAACATTTCAAAAACAGAACACAGAAGCACCAAATTAGTATATGAAGTAACCCCAGAAACAAACTACATTAGGGACAAATATGTAATGGATTTTTATTTAGTTGACCATAAACAATTTCTATCTTGTATAGACGTTTATTCAAAATTTGCAACATTAATTGAAGTTAACAGCCGAGGCTGGCTAGAAACAAAAAGAGCCATATTAAAAGTTTTTGATTTAATGGGAAAACCAGCAGAAATCAAAGCAGATAAAGATTCAGCATTCATATGTGCTGCACTACAACAATGGTTAATAACTGAGAACGTAAAAATCAATATAACAACAAGTAAAAATGGTATAGCAGATATAGAGAGATTTCACAAAACAATCAACGAAAAATTACGAATTATAAGCATTGACTCTAACATAGAAAACAAACAAACCAGATTTGAAATAATATTATACACTTATAATCACAAAACTAAACACAACACAACAAACAGAACACCCGCAGATATATTTATGTACGCAGGGACACCAAAGTATGACACACAAGATAAGAAAAAGAAACAAATTGAAAAACTAAATTAATCAAGAGAAGAATTTGAAATAGATACAAAGTATAGATCTTCACCATTAGTTAAATCAAAAATAACCAATCCATTCAAAAAAGACAGGTCAGGTAAGACAACCAGACGAAAAACACTTTGAAGAAACCAATAGAGGTAGAAAAGTCACCCATTACAAATCCAAGTTCAAGAAGAAAAAGAAAACTAATATAAGTAAATACATTAATTACAGAAAACCAACTAATGAAGGGAATTCTAATAATAATAACAATGCTAACAATGACAATTAACGGACAAAGTATCGAAATAAACCCCATAAAAGCAAACAACGGCTACCTAATATTTAAAACAGGAACACTGGACATACCAACAAATTTTAAATACCATTATTTAACTGTAAATTTAACAAAAATAGAAAAGGTCTACAATAACCTATTAATACAAGCCAAGGATTTCGAAAATTCAACTAAAATAAATTACCTCATTGAAAAACTAAACCGGGAAATGAACGGGATAACAATCATCAAAAGACAAAAGAGAGGACTAATAAATTTAGTAGGAAAAACATATAAATACTTATTCGGAACATTAGATACAGATGACAGAGACGAACTAGAACAGAAGATAAGTAACTTAGCCGAGAACAGCGTTCAAGTTAGTGAACTTAACCAAATAATCGAAACAATTAACAAAGCAATAGAGACCATGAACACATTTAAAACAAAAGAAGAAAAGAACAAGAAACTTGATTTATAAATTTCCAATTTAGAACATTTCACCGAATACATAGAAGACATAGAGATGGGAATGCAACTAACTAGATTAGGCATATTTAACCATAAATTACTAAAGCACGATTACTTATTGCATGTTACACCAGAGAAAATTCTTAATATTAAAACATCAACTTGGTTAAAAACTGATACAAAAGAAATTTAAATAATATCACATATTCCACAAGAAATTAGCAAAACACCTATTTTCGAAATAATACCCTACCCAGATGAGAACGATAATATTTTAACAGAAAATATTCAAGAAAATATTTTATAAATAATAATACAGTATATGGCACAATAACTAAGAAACAAATAATGAATAATTGCATAGTAGGCATTGTAAAAAAAATCAAAACAGAAAGTAAATACACCAAAACAATTATAAACTTTCAAACAAATTATATAGAACCAAACATAATTTTAACGTGGAATTTTCCAGAAACAATTGTAAATCAAAATTGTATGAACAATGAAATTAAAATAAAAGGAAACAATATTATAAAAATCTATAATTGTGAAATACAAATCAACGAAATATCAATATCAAATTCAAGACTAGATTTTACACAAAACATTTATGTCAGTAATAACGTAACAAAACTCGAACCATTGTCATATATTCAAACTAAGAAATTAATTTTGGAACATACAAAATATTATAATACATTTCAAATAATAACATTGACATCATTAACCATTACCATATTAAGCATATTATTGTACTTAATTTATAAGTTCAAAAGTTTACCCAAAACACTTATTGTTAAGTATAGAAAACCTAAAGAACAAGAAATAAACAACGATAAAATAGAATTACCAATAGTTGAACAAGATCAACCCGCACTGTATCCCAAAATAGAAGCAGTCTAACGTAAAGCAAATTTTTTAAGTGTGGGCGAGTAAGATATCCAATATGCACACATATTCATATCTCAAATATGTTACACATAGAACGCACCCCAACACAGGAAGCATATTAGACATAAACATAAAATATAAACATATATCTAAGATCACGCCACAAGCGTGAGACATAAACATATTTCCAAAATCACGCCACAAGCGTGAGATCGCCGAATTGGCACTTTTTGATAAAAGCTTAATATGATCAAAGCTTAGAAGCTTTGACAATAAGAAAAGCTCTCAACGGAGGTTTGCTCTGCGCAGCAAGAACAATTGAAGTTTAGTTCGGAGTAAGATCAGAAAGAAGATAGACTTAAGTGAGGAAGTGTTTTGTATCTTTTAAAATTAGTTCAACACAATAAAGAAATAAACTAAAGACAAAAGTCTTTGTATTTTTTTAATTCCCATTTGGTCGTGAACTCATAATTATAAATTTTGAATAATAATAATTATCATATGCATACGTACATATATACATCGCCTTACACTATTATTAAACAATACATTGTCATGACTTTATTAAGGCCCAATATCTCAATGTCCGGTTAGTCAACTTATTCTAAGTTTAGTCGAATTTGAGTCTCTCAATGTTCGGTTAGGAGTACATGAGAAACAAACTAACCGGAAGGCTGGGTCTCGGTTAAAATTTAAAGCGCGTTGAAGTCACGATATATCGATAAGAATCATCGATTAAGCAAACAGCTGTCCCTTGAATTGTATATTTATTTTGTTATTAAAGAAAAATAGCATCGCACAAATCTACATGCAAAATCAAAATCATTCAATTGACTTGCCATAGTAATCGGTTTCTGCCAGGCTTCGTCCTTCTGCTTCCACGTAACGGCGTCGCTCTTCTTGCACTCTAAAATATGCTGATGCGACTCCACTAGCTCCACCAACAAATGCTCCTCAGAAAGCGAAAAGCTTTTCCCACGGAACCGTTTGCATTTAGGCGTGTTCATTTTAATTATCTATATATATAAAAGAGTTTGTCCTAAGTGATTGTTGACATTGCCACAGCCTAAGCGAAAAGAGCTACAAGGCTGAAATTTTCACACAATATTTTATGCAGGTTGAAAGTGAGCACTAAGAAAGGAATTTTTATTTGGACAACTCCTTCAAGTACCTCCCATACGATTTGGAGCACTTTTTACCCATTTTAAAAATCAAATTACAATTACAACAATTACCCATTCCACTACTGTCGCCAGATTGTCGGACAAGCTGAGAGCTCGATCGCGAGCGAGAATACAAAAACAAAACAATGGGCAATGACGCCTTTGAGTCCCGCAAGCAAAGTTTCATAAAAAACAAGTGGAAACGTTGCAGTCGGACGCAACCGACTGCGGCATACTCGATACCAGTATTAAAACCGGTAAAAAAAAGGCCTGATTGCGGAGGGGTACGGATGCGGCAGGGGTGTACGCTGCCTTAAAGATTTTCCGATGCAGATGGAGATGCCACAAGCTATCTTCCTTACAAATTTGGTGACTCTAGCTCATAGTTTGTAAAAGGTGGGGAAAGGGGGGCTGGGGGCGGTATGGGTGGGCGTGGCATCCAAATTTTTGATGCAGATCTTTGTGGAATGTCAATTGTCATATTCATACCAAATTTGGTGACACTAGCTCAAAGTTTGTAAAATGTGTGGAAAGGGGGGCTGGGGGCGGTATGGGTGGGCGTGGCATCTCAATTTGTGATGCAGATCTTTGTGGAATGTCAGTTGCTATATTCATACCAAATTTGGTGACTCTAGCTAAAAGTTTGTAAAAAGTGGGGAAAGGGGGGCGAAATGGGTGGGCGTGGCTCCAAAACTTTGATGCAGATTTTTGGGGGTCGTTGCCAGCTATCTTCCTAACAAATTTGGAGGTTCTAGCTCCACAACTCTGGAAGATACACGCATTCCCGTTTTTGACGAAGCGTTGGGGTGGATGGGGGCGGCTAGGGCAGTATCGGTGGGCGTGGTATCCAAACTTTTGATGCATTTTTGGGGGGTCATCATCACCTATCTTGGCACCAAATTTGGTGGGTCTAGCTCAAAAACTGAGGGAGATATGGGCTTTTTGACTTTAAAATGCGGGGTGGTTGGGGGCGGAATGGGGGGCGTGGCTCCAAAATTTTTGATGCAGTTTTTTGGGGTTGCTAATAGCTATCTCCTTACCAAATTTGGTAGTTCTAGCTGTAAGGATGTGCGAAATATGTGGATTTATCGGTTTTGAGTTATCGAATTTATCGATTTGCCAGCCCCCCAGTTATCGTATAGCCCCCATCTTGACACTTTAATTTACTATCCCATAGATAAAGAGAATTGGAAAGTTCCAAGTCTCTAGCTTGAAGGGTGTGGAAAAAAGTTGCGAACATACAGACGGTCAGACGGACAGACGGACGGACACCATGACGGACATTGCACAAACTCAATATACTCTTTACCTTCGGTATCGAGTATAAAAAGGTTCGTACACTTGCAAGAAGCGTTTGTTGTTGTTGTTGTTGTTGTTGGGCCCGCACTGCTACTTTTTGTTGGTGTGATTGATTTAAAAAAACAAAAACAACAAAACAAAACTTGGTGCGTCTAGAAAAATTACCCACACCAGAATATTTTATGGGGGTGGATTTGCCTACTTGCTGCTTATATAACTTAGACAAAAATAACTAACATTATTAATATGTTATTGATATGCAATTGCGAACAAGCATAGGGCGTTGACATAAGTGCGCGTGTTGCTCTTAAGATAATCAGGTAATTACAAATCTCGCTCCGATCATGTTCCTTTGATGTTGCTCATTTACGTTCACTCTCTATTTTATGTGCGCGCTTTGCATGTCAATCATAAAGTTTAATAACCCTAACTCCTCCGCACACACTAAATTAAAGCTAAAGGCAATATGCAATTCACTTAGCTGCAGCCTCTTAGATATGTTTTGCGTTAATTCAGTGCGTGCGAAGAAGGTAGCGTTACTACGCTCTTTGTTAGACTTGCAGAGCGCGCGCATACATTGTAAATGCATGCATACATTGTTTGACTTCTGAAGCAAGCTAAAAGAAAGCAAAAAATGTTCACCAAATATATACCGTGCAAAAACAAACACGCTAACAAATAGAAACTTAAGAAAATGTAATCTACATCAGCAGCAGTAGCATGCATTGCAAATAAAACCTTACAAAATTGATTGACTGAACCTCCCGCATATACATATAATATATACATACATATAATTGGGTCAGAAATACTTCCATCTACCTGTTACATACATTTGCACAAAAGCAATATACCCTTTGGTCTGTAGATCAAATGGTCATTCGCCAAGCAATAGCGTTCTGTGTACACATCGAGAATAGGCAAAAGCAAAGAAAATACAAGCTAAACACTTGCAAGTTCGAAATACAAAGCACAAAATTTTAATACCCTATGTTTTAAAATTTCATAAATAGCCATTGCTAAGAATTTGTTTTCGGTATTTAATTAACAAAATAATTTTATTTTTATACAGATTGTTTTTATCAATTATTTAATGCCAATAAGAAAGGTAATATGTATTATGAATAATACATTTTTATATATTGCATTTATTAATTAATAAGTCAATTAAGTATATACCACCCTTTTTTACTAAGCAGCCGCAGCAACAGCAGGAGCAAAAGCATCATAAACGGCAGCAAGCGAATGCAATGCAAAGTGCGGTACAACTAATCTTTGTCTCGCACTTCGCACACTTTGCGAAAAAAAAATTCGCGACTCCGTTATTTCGTTATTTCTCTATCAGCTGTTTGTTTTTAAATGCTCTTTGTGCGCACGCTCTGCATGTCAAACATAAATCCTAATATCCCTTCCTCCTCCGCACTCTCTAAGCTAAGTTAAGCATAACTAAGAGTTTGCATTTAAGGGAATGACATTGCCTAATTTGTACCACCTACACCTAGCTCTTAAGTACAAGCGTTGTATGTAAGATCTCGGTGTGTGTTGTGTAGAGGAATAACTGTAATACTCTTTCCCACTTTATGTTTTTACATACAATGGTTAGGGAATTGGTTATGCATTTTAGTTTATATTTATTTTGAAGATAGAAGGTTACGTTTCGTTTCAGTTCATTTTTAAATATAGTTTGTATTAAAGGATAACATCGAAAGTTACTTTTTGGATCAGTGAGTTATTTATTTTTCTGATTTTCGTATTATTTATATACAATTCATATAAAATACGTATTTTAATGATAAGTTATAAAAAATATTTAATTTAAAACATTAACGATCAACGTATTTTAATTTCTTTTGTGGTTTCTTAAACACTAGAAAAATAAGTCGATTTTAGACTTAATAATTGAAGCAACATTATATATTTATAGTTATATAGACGCTGCTTAAGTGCATTTAAAAATCAAATAAAACTAAGCAGTCTGAATATTCTATTAAAATAATATAAGTTGGCATATTCAATTTTATTGAACTCTATACTTTGTATAGACGCTGTAACGTTGTTCAGTGAAGTCAATTTTTGACTTATTTTGAATTTGTATTTATTTATTTATAATACTTACTTTAAATTAAGTTGTTAATTTGTTTTGCTGTTTTTTTTTTAAACAAAAATAATAAGTCGATTTTAGACTTAATTATTGAAGCAACATTATATATAGTTGTCTTCTATTTTGCATATTATATAATAGTTATATAGACGCTGCTTAAGTGCATTTAAAAATCAAATAAAACTAAGCAGTCTGAATATTCTATTAAAATAATATAAGTTGGCATATTCAATTTTATTGAATTTTATACTTACCTATAGACACTGTAATGTTGTAACAATCGTTTTACAGTGAAGTCAATTGTCTCACAGCCAAATTAAAAGATGTCTATTGAAACTTTAGATATAAGTGGTGTTTTGGTGCCGCATTCAGTTGTTCGCATATTTGGTGATGGAGCCTGCCTTTTTAGATCTATTTCCTACCTTTTATATGGTAGGCAAGGCTCCCATGGAACCATACGCCAACATATTGTAACCCATGTCGTTACCAACTGGGAAACTTTTGCTTCCTTCAGCATGAACATAAATGGAGAGTGTTATAGCTCTTCTGAACAATATGAGTGCACTATGTCAAATTCATATACTTATGGTACTGCATGTGAGCTTCAAGCAGCAGCAGAAATTTATGCTGTAAATTTTCAAGTTTTTCTAAATGGAAACTTATATCTATCATTAGGAAATGATATGCATCCTGTGAAAAAATTGCGTTTTACCGGCGAATTAATGAATGGACATTTTGATGTTTATATTCCTTTAGAGGAAGTATTAACTCAAGATACCGATACGTCAAGTGAATGTATAACTGAAAATGTTAAAAATCCCGTTAAAAGACGTAGTCGGTTCACCGACAAAACAACACAAACGGTACGAAAACATATAGTTGAAAAATATCTTGAAAAAAATAAGGGTAAGCACATAAAAGCATCAAAAAGATATCAGGTTAATAATCCAGAAGCTCATAAAGCTGCAAAGAGAAGACATCAGGCTGATAATCCTCAAGCTAATAGAGATGCAGTGAGACGACATCAGGCTAATAATCCTAATGCACGTCAAGAAAGGCGTTTGCGTGCATGGAGTGTTAAAGCCATGTCTGGCCTAAACTATGATTTTGAAATAGCTTATAAGTCAGATAAAATTACTCAACTTGGTAGTATGAATTTGATATGCAAACATTGTGATGCTTTAAAGTGGAAAAATGAGCCTCTGGGTATCTGTTGCAAGGCAGGAAAAGTTAAGCTTTCACAAAGTGAAAGTTTGCCTGATCCACTTAAGAGCTTAATAATTGGTGGACATCCCAAGCATGATCATTTCATTGATCGTATAAGAAAGTATAAAAGCTGCTTTCAAATGACTTCTTTTGGTAGTACAAAAATTATAAATGAAAGTTGGTCAACCTTTAAAGTCCAAGGACAAGTGTATCACTTAATTGGTAGTGTCCGACCTTTGCCAAATGAAGAAATGCAGTTTCTTCAAATTTATTTTGTTGTTGATGATGAAAAGGAAGCTCAACTACGTTGCAAAAATATTCCAAATGTTGATTTAAGCGTAGTATAGGATCTTCAATGTATGTTTCATCATCATAATCGTTATGTAAAAGATCTAAAAATGGCTCTCAATAAAATACCAATAAGTACTAAAGATTATAAATTGGTTATACATGCTGATCGAACACCCGCTGGTGCACACAAAGGGCTTTACAATGCACCTCTATTAAGCGAAGTAGCTATAGTTATTGTTGGTCAGCAATTTGAAAAGCGCAATATTATTATTCAGTGGATATACCACAATGGAATCCATTATTAAAAAGGGAGGATCCAAAAAATTATTAAAGATATCTGCGTTAAGCTTTTACAGCTATAAAATAATGATTCGTCAATCCGAGATAAATCATTTAATTTATTGTCGTTCCCTTTATAGTCAATTTTTGGTTGATATGTATGCTAAAATTGAAACAGAAAGGTTAAATTATATTCGCTACAATCAAGCGAAACTCAGAGCAGATAGCTATATACATCTACAAGATGCAATAGGCCAACAAGATGTTGAAGCAGCTCAACTTGGTCAGATGGTAATTTTACCATCTTCTTTTACAAGCTCTGCACGATATATGCATGAAAAGACTCAAGATGCTATGACATATGTTCGCCATTATGGGCGACCAGATCTTTTCATAACATTCACCTGCAATCCACAATGGAATGACATCAAAAGTGTTTTGATACCGGGTCAAAAGACACATGATCGTCACGATATTATAGCTCGAGTTTTTCATTTAAAAGTTAAAGCTTTAATTTCACTATTGATAAAAGGTTCTTTGTTTGGAAGCGTGCAATGTTTCATGTAATCTGTGGAATGGCAAAAGCGGGGCTTACCACATATTCATATTTTACTTTGGTTAGAAAATAAAATAAGACCGGATAAAATCGATAAGATTATCTGTGCCGAAATACCAAACGCAGATGAGGATCCTTTGTTATTTAACATTGTTAAGTCATATATGATTCATGGTCCTTGCGGTGCATTTAATAATAAATCGCCATGCATGAAAAATGGAAAATGTACCAAAAGGTTTCCTCGACAATTACTTAAAGAAACTGTGACTGGAAAAGATAGTTACCCTCTATATCGTAGAAGAGCGATAAAAGATGGAGGTAATGCAATTA
The DNA here is from genome assembly GCA_018904305.1 of Scaptomyza montana. Lineage (NCBI taxonomy): Eukaryota > Metazoa > Arthropoda > Insecta > Diptera > Drosophilidae > Scaptomyza > Scaptomyza montana. Next base: position 661,449 of record JAEIGR010000059.1, on the reverse strand, counting down.
ATATAAATGGTAATTGCATAGATAATCGTTGGGTTGTGCCTTACAACTGTGTACTTTTGAGAACATTTGAAGCTCACATAAATGTTGAGTATTGTAGTTCTGTAAAGTCTATTAAATACATCTGTAAATATGTTAACAAGGGCAGTGATCAAGCATCATTTACTCTTGAAGACCAACGTAATGAAATTAATATGTACGAAAGTGGCCGTTATATAAGTAGCTCAGAAGCGGTATGGAGAATCTTTGCATTTCCCATACATGAACGTTTTCCGGCTATTACACACTTAGCTGTTCATTTAGAAAATGGTCAACGAATATATTTTAACCCCAATAATCCGCAACAATTACTTGACAGATTAAGCATTACACCCAAAACCACTTTGCTAGCCTTCTTTGAGCTATGCACACGTGATGAGTTTGCAAGAACGCTTCTATATTGTGAAGTTCCATCGTATTTTACATGGAACAATAAAGAATTTCAAAGAAGAAAACGAGGGCATGATGTGCCAAATTTTCCTGGAGTTAAAAGAGATTCAGCTTTGGGAAGAGTTTACACTCTCTATTCATCCCAATAATACAGAATGTTTTTATTTAAGACTTTTACTACATTTTGTAAGAGGGCCAACTTCATTTTCAAATTTAAAAACCGTTAATGGTATAGCATACGCATCATTTCAATTGGCGTGTAAAGCTCTAGGATTACTAGAAGATGATAAGCACTGGGATTCAACTATAGCCGAAGCTGTCATATGTCAAAATCCTACAAAACTGAGGGAACTTTTTGCAATAATGTTAGTATTTTGTCAAATTTCGGATGCTCTTAAACTTTGGAATATTTATAAAGAGAGTTTCTCAGAAGATATTTTAAGAGTCTTTCATATTTCACAAGACAGAAATATTGATCAAAGTATTCTGAATAATGTATTTAATAAATGTCTTTTGTACATTGAAGATATAGTACTGTCTATTGGTGGTCAAAACTTGACTAACTATGGACTTCCACTACCAATCAGATCCGAGGAAATTGTTCAAAATAATGAATATCATAGAGAAACAAATTATGAAAATTGCGATAATTTTGTTGTTAACAACAACAACATCAACATAAATTAACTTTAAAGATTGGTTCACCTGTAATGTTGATTCGCAACTTGAAGCCGCCAAAACTGTGCAATGGTACAAGATTGCAAGTTAAAGCCCTTCATAAGAATGTTGTCGAAGCAATGGTCTTCACTGGCAGTGGTATAGGGGAAACGGTTTTTATACCGAGAATTCCATTAATACCTTCTGACTCTGAATTGCCATTTCAATTTAAAAGATTGCAATTTCCTTTAAAAGTTTGCTTTGCCCTAACAATCAATAAATCACAGGGACAAACTCTCAAATTAGCCGGACTAGATTTAAGACACGATTGCTTCTCTCATGGCCAATTTTATGTAGCCTGCTCAAGAGTCAGTTCACCAAAAAGTTTAGTTGTATTAGCACCTGACGGAAAAACAACCAATGTCGTTTATCAAGAAGCTCTTAACAGTTGTTAATAATTGCAAATTAAATTCAACAAGTGGATAAGGCCTACTGGGGAAACCACAATAAAAAACAAGTGGAAACGTTGCAGTCGGACGCAACCGACTGCGGCATACTCGATACCAGTATTAAAACCGGTAAAAAGAGGCCTGATTGCAAAGGGGTACGGATGCGGCAGGGGTGTACGCTGCCTTAAAGATTCTCCGATGCAGATGGGGATGCCACCAGCTATCTTCATTCCAAATTTGGTGACTCTAGCTCAAAGTTTGTAAAATGTAGGGAAAGGGGGGGCTGGGGCGGTATGGGTAGATTGTGGCATCAAAATTTTTGTTGCAGATCTTTGTGAAATGTCAATTGCTATCTTCATACCAAATTTGGTGACTCTAGCTCAAAATTTGTAATAAGTATGGAAAGGGGGCTGGGGGCGGTATGGGTGTTCGAGGCATCCAAATTTTTGATGCAGATCTTTGTGGAATGTCAATTGCTATCTACATACAAAATTTGGTGACTCTAGCTCGAAGTTTGTAAAAAGTGGGAAAGGGGGGCTGGGGGCGGTATGGGTGGGCGTGGCATCCAAATTTTTGATGCAGATCTTTGTGAAATGTCAATTGCTATCTTTATACCTAATTTGGTGACTCTAGCTCGAAATTTGTAAAAAGTGGGGAAAGGGGGGCTGGGGGTGGTATGGGTGGGCGTGGCATCCAAATTTGTGATGCAGATCTTTGTGGAATGTCAATTGCTATCTTCATACCAAATTTGGTGACTCTAGCTCGAAAATTGTAAAAAGTGGGGAAAGGGGGGGGCGGTATGGGTGGGCGTGGCTCCAAAACTTTGATGCAGTTTTTTGGGGTCGTTGCCAGCTATCTTCCTACCAAATTTGGAGGCTCTAGCTCCTCAACTCTGGAAAATACACGCATTCCCGTTTTTGACGAAGCGTTGGGGTATATGGGGGCGGCTAGGGCAGTATCGGTGGGCGTGGCATCCAAACTTTTGATGCAGTTTTTAGGGGGTCATTATCACCTATCTTGGCACCAAATTTTGGTGGCTATAGCTCAAAAACTGTAGGAGATATAGCCATTTCTGATTTCAAAATGCGGGGGCTGGGGGCGTAATGGGTGGGCGTGGCTCCAAAACTTTGATGCAGTTTTTTGGGGGTCGTTAACAGCTATCTTCCCACCAAATTTGGAGGCTCTAGCTCCACAACTCTGGAAGATACACGCATTCCCGTTTTTGACGAAGCGTTGGGGTGGATGGGGGCGGCTTGGGCAGTATCGGTGGGCGTGGCATCCAAACTTTGGTGCAGTTTTAAGGGGGTCATCATCACCTATCTTGGCACCAAATTTGGTGGCTATAGCTCAAAAACTGTGGGAGATATGGGCTATTTTGACTTTAAGATGCGGGGGGGCTGGGGGCGGAATGGGGGGCGTGGCTCCAAAATTTTTGATGCAGTTTTTTGAAGGTTGCTAATAGCTATCTTCTTGCCAAATTTGGTAGTTCTAGCTGTAAGGATGTGCGAAATATGTGGATTTATCGGTTTTGAGTTATCGAATTTATCGATTTGCCAGCATCCCCGTTATCGTAGAACCCCCATCTTGACACTTTAATTTACTATCCCATAGATAAAGAGAATTGGAAAGTTTCAAGTCTCTAGCTTGAAGGGTGTGGAAAAAACTTGCAACCATACGGACGGACAGACGGACAGACACCATGACGGACATTGCACAAAACTAATATACTCTTTACCTTCGGTATCGAGTATAAAAATTACGCACCTGATTCTCTACCTCAATGGTGGCGTGGAAAAGAGAATATTAAATACTTTGCTTTAATTTGTTGTTAAATATTTTCTAATTTATTTATTTTACATCTATCTTTTATTGCTAAAATAATATAAACTATCTGCGCAGCGAAGTAAGCGGGGCACTTACTATGTCGTATAAACGGAAATGTAGGATTTCATCAGATGTGCAAGTGAATACACAGGGGCTTCAACACACGGTTATTTTCAAACGTTATAATTGCTTGCATTCGAAAATCGAGCCGCAGCGCGAGGGGGGTTGGCGAGCGAAGGAGCAGGGGGGGACCCCACCCCTAGTATATTATATATATTTAAAATATGCAAAATTTGCCAGTCACCAACCAAAACAAAAGCAAAAAACAGCTGAGCCGCTCGCTATAAATGGCAACGCTGTGTATATATGTGGCAACGCTGTTAAGGCGATAGTTACTTATCGATGAAAGATTATTTTGGCTTTGAGAAAACCAAATTGTTTTAACTCGACCAGAAAAATTATGCGGCAGTTAGCTAAACGAAAATTTAACAGGACATTGAGATATTGGGCCTAAGTACTTAAAATAAGTGTGATGAACAATACAAAAAAAAAATAAAATTTTATATGTACATATATATATATATATATATATATAGATATAATGAAAACTAAATAATTTACTATTTTTTTTATAAATGTAAATTTTAACAAATATAAACACCTTATTCAAAAATTATGTTACACTTAATACTACCGCTTAATATTAGAATAACTGCGCATACGCTGCGCTATTCTTCTAAAAGTTGAGGTGTATATGCATTCAATAACACCCTGTATTTACATACATAAGTATGCGACACTTTGTTGCATACAATAACAAACATATAGCCAAAAGCGCGAGCCACTTGAGTTTATTGACTCAGACTCATATTACGCAGCGCGGACCGCTAGTACACTAGCCGGCCATTCAGCTGACGGCACATATCCCACGCTACGCTTATGTAGCGCATACCACGAGTAATATATACGTACTCGCAATGCATGCATATACCATGCACACTCTCTCCATATTCTTATTATTATATAGTGCAGAGTGCCGCTCCGCTGCCAGCGTCACTGGCAACGCAGCTCCGCGGCTATAGGCTAAAATATATTTTAAGATTTATTGTACAATTCATTAAATAAAGAGCTACTAGCAACGACAGGAATGTGTTATAATTTGTATCACCGAGCTCGATGAATTATAATACAAATAAATAGGAATATATTTATGGTCCAGACGAGATCATCAAAACGACAGAAAAACAACTAAGCAGATGAAAACATAATATTGCAAAAGAAAGAAAGAAAAGAGCCCAATGTCTATGAAGTCATTAGCAATGATGACGCAAGAAACTTTGTGAAAATAAAATTCAGTACAAAAAAAAAGAATTATTTCACAGTTTTCAGTTAATGATTTGCATTCTAATGAGAAAATCAATCTAGACAAATTTTTTCAAAAGGCTTAATGTAGAAGCCGGGGTACATAAAATTATTAACTTACAGATGTCACCAAGTGAACCTAATGAATTTAAAACAAGTGGAAATGTTGCAGTCGGACGCAACCGACTGCGGTATACTCGTTACTAGTATTAAAACCGGTAAAAAGAGGCCTGATTGCAACAGGGTACGAATGCGGCTGGTATGAACGCTGCCTTAAGGGTTCTCCGATGCACATGGGGATGCCACCAGCTATCTTCCCTTCAAAATTGGTGACTCTAGCTCAAAGTTTGTAAAAGGGGGGGAAAAAGGGGCTGGGGCAGTATGGGTGCGTTTGCCATCCAAATTTTTGATGCAGATCTTTGTGGAATGTCAATTGCTATCTTCATATAAAATTTGGTGACTTCTGCTCAAAGTTTGTTAAAGGTGGGGAAAGGGGGGTGAAATGGGTGAGCGTGGCTCCAAAACTTTGATGCAGATTTTTGGGGGTCGTTGCCAGCTGTCTTCCTACCAAATTTGGTGGCTCTAGCTTCTCAACTCTGGAAGATACACGCATTCCCGTTTTTGACGAAGCGTTGGGGTAGATGGGGCTGGCTAGGGCGGTATTTTGGTGGCTATAGCTCAAAAACTGTGGGAGATACAGGCTTTTTTGACTTTAAAATGCTTGGGGCTGGGGGCGGAATGGGTGGGCGTGGCTCCAAAATTTTATGCAGTTATTTTGAGGTTGCTTGTAGCTATCTGCTCACCAAATTTGGTATTTCTAGCTGTAAGAATGTGCGAAACATGTGGACTTATCGGTTCTGAGTTATCGAATTTATCGATTTCCCAGCCCCCCAGTTATCGTAGAAACACCATCTTGACACTTTACTTTACTATCCCATAAATAAAGAAAATTGGAAAGTTTCAAGTCTCTAGCTTGAAGGGTGTGGAAAAAAGTTGTGAACATACAGACGGACAGACGGTCAGACGGACAGACGGACGGACACCATGACGGACATTGGACAAATCCAATACATTTTAGACCTTCGGTAACGAGTATAAAAATAGGCAATAAATAATTAAAAAATATTAAAGTATCACTACTAACAAAAGTGATACACATAGACAAAAATGTCTAAAGTCAAATAAAAGCAATACTGTCGAAATATCATGACGATCCTATAGAAGGAGGCCATACAGGGATAACGCGAACCCTGCTAAAAATTAAGAAATATTTTTATTGGCCCCAAATGACTAAGACAATTACAAAATATGTGAATACTTGTGTGAAATGTTAACCGGCAATAACCACAACACATACTAAATCCCCAATGATATTGACAAACACTCCAAAGACTGCATTTGACACTTTTTTAATACATACAATTGGACCATTAAGGCCTGTACGCAGACGCCTGTACAGCTCCCGTACAGCAAAAACTTCATATAATAAAAATGGTCCCTTACAGCTTCAGTACAGTACGTACATTTAAGGTCTGCAGCTCTGTTAGCTACTGCTGGTACGGTAGTATTGAACAATGAAAATGTTAAAATGTTATGTTAAAATGCTACGGGCAGTAAATAGCTTTCAGCAGCTATTTACGGCTGTAAAAAATGCAACAGCATGTCGGGCAAGAGCCGGCCTATAAATTTTTCGGATAATATTAACAAAGTTGACCTAATTCAGGCTTCAGTAGAGCCATACTTATTGTTTTGGCAGTCAATGCTGCACAAGAAGTAATGAATAAAAATATATTTATTAATTAATAAGATACAATTTAAATAACATATAAACTGGATTGTACTGCCATTGATCTATGGCAGGGTATAGATTATTAGAAGCAGGGCGTTAGCTGTACTCAAACACAAAAGTAGCGCGCAACTCATTATTTTGAAATCAAGTGTACAAAACACAGTTGCATTTCCGATTTATTTACAAAAACAATTAGCCTACCGCCACAATATGTGAATTTTTCAACACTTGTCGTTACAGCCGTAAAACTCATGTATACTGTACGGGAGCTGTACGGGCTCATGCGTATAGGCCTTTACCTCGAACAGAGAAAGGCAATGAGTATGCTATCACTATAATATGCGAACTCACTCAAATATCAAGTTAAAATACCAGTAACTGATAAAAGTGCAAAAACAGTAGCCAAGGCAATATACGAATCTTTTGTACTGAAGTACGGTCCAAAGAAGATTTTCATATCGGACATGGCGTGAGGTAGCATTTTTGCTAGAAAAGTGCTACCTCACAAAAGCTGCCAGACGCAACACGCGATCGCTACACAGCCGTGGTCACCCAAAAATGGCAACTCCGCGTCTTGCTCAAGCGGGGGTCACCCAAAAACGGCAACTCTGCGTCTTGCTCAAGCGATGGTCACCCGAAAGTTTCACTTAACGCATGATGGAATAAGTATAAGGTGGTCTCGTCGGCAAAAGCACAGCCTTAGCGTATGCTAGCAGTAAGTGCGAGTGAAACGCACACTTTACAGTGAGTGTGAATGAAACGGTTGGATATTGTGTTGATTAACCCTTAGCTGGTCCCCGGGGTTTAAAATAGCCCAATATGAAACAAAGCGGTGAAGTTAGTTTTTATAGTTTTATTTTTAATAATTTTGAATTAGCAATTAGTCGTTGTTTTTTCGCTTCACAACACATTTCGGTGCATGAATAAACTTCACACCCAGTACATGCTTGCGGCAAAATTTGCAGTAGCTCATTTTTTTGTATTCGCTTAAGGGTTAAGTGCTCAGAAAAAAATCGTCCGCACACAACCTTTCTGTTCAACAAGCACGAACGCACTGAAGCTAAGGGCTTTAATCGTGCTAGCGTCGGCTGCCGACGAGACCACCTTATACTTATTTCATCATGACTTAACGTTTTGGATAGCTATGACAACCCGAAAACGTGATTTGGAAAAAAAGAGGTTAGCAAATTAGTATTCGGGCAAGTTTTAAGTGAAGCGGGACACGTGTAAGAAAACAAAGAAAAACCCAGCGACAAACAACAACAACAGCAGCAGCAAGGAAGAGACACACGCACAGACACCCACCGGGACACGAACACCGACATAAAACCCGGAGCACCCACCGGCACATTCATACATACCCAGGCGCGCACAGCCACACTCAGACAGCTGCGCACGTACCTCCACACACACTCAGTGATACACTCATCCACACTTTGGCAGTTACACCCGCACCGGCATCCACACACACACACCTACGCACTCCCAGGCACACACAGCCACACTCAGGCAGCTGCGCACGCACTGGAATCCACACACACATACACCCAGGCTACACAAACACAAATCCACACCCAGGCTACACGCACACTCATCCTCACTAAGGCATTTACACACACACCGGCATCCACACACACACCCAGGCTACACACACACACACACATCCACACCCAGGTGTGGTGGGAATGGAGGCATCTTCACCGACGCCTTTGGTAGCGGCTGTTGAGCGGCCAACGACACAGGGAGCTGGTATCACGGTGACAACAGCACACCCACCCAGGTTACCCGTTAACCTAACCCTCTAACTGGCAAAACTCTAATAGTGAAGCAAAAACATCCATATTTATTTTTTAGGGTGATTTGGTCCACCTAAACTCAAATTTGAAGTCAGATTTGTGATTGGTTGCGTCAGGTTGCGCACAGGTAAAAATAAAAATGACCGCCTCAAGACGGTCATGCCGGTTAGAGTCAACATAAATATTTGTATACGTTAAAATTTTTTTTTATATTTCTTATTCTAAACTTTTTATTTAGTTAAATTATAACATATTCTGATCTAAATTTCATTATAATAATATTACGTTCAAGTTTTTATTGATAAAACGGTTGTTTTTTTACATATATGGTTTATGATAATCTAAAAAACAATTTTTTGATTGAGTACAGCATAAATTTAATTCGCATTTCTGGCAAAAACATTGAGTGTCAGAGGACTTGCAATGTTTGCACCTTTTTTTTCCACCTTTTCTATCTAGCCAAACAGGAAAGTGGTTAATCCCATCAAAACGAACATCAGCAACAGGATGCTTGGCATTTTTTCCAACAATACATATGGGTTGTTGTTGCGGTGTATTGCTTCTTTGACGGCCAGGTGTTCGTCTTGTATTGTACGCAACTAAACCTGCTGCAATATGTTCTCGAAAATGTGGTAGTTGAAGCAAATCTTGGTTTTCGTTATCATTGTTTATTCTACGATACAATAAATAGGCATTCGTTGCAGCTAAGTCGATCAAATGATAAAAGATGCGCATCATGGGATTTCGTGTCTTGACCCGAATATGGTACCTCCCCATCAATCCGTCTATTAGATCAACGCCACCCATATGGTTGTTATATTCCCGAATGATCTGCGGGCAGTCGATCTCAAGGTACTTCTTATTCTTTCTGTCGTATCTTTTAGCCTTAGCATGGGGCAGTGTGTCCACTTCCTTTCGAAAAGGTTCGATGCCAACATAAGTCGATGCCAATCGTACGCATTTGTTGTCTTTCCAAAGAACATTATTTATGCAGACACCAAATAGAGAACCCGAGAATTCCACTGAATATCCTCTTTCTTTATCTTTTGTTTCATTATCAGATGGTAACTTGCAATTAGGTATACGATTGGCTCTGATTGTGCCTAAGCTATAAATACCCCTAGCTCGTAAATACACTAACAATGGAAGAGTGGTGTAGAAATTGTCGAAATAAACAATGTGATTTTGAAAATCTGGGACTGTTTGCGTCAATCGTACTACCACATTGGCACAGCTACCAAGATCAGGTGCATTTGATAGTACGATGTTGTCTCCTGCTCCAATATAAATTTCAAATTTGTAAGCGTATCCAAAAGTATCACAAAGCACAAATAATTTTATACCCCACTTGTGTGGTTTATTTGGCATATACTGTCTCAAATGATGCTTTATCTTCGTACTGCACATTTGTTCGTCTACACACAAGCGCGGCATCTTGGGTACTGAATCAAACCTATGGTTAAATTTTTCAGCCAAGTTCCTTATTCGAAATAACGAATCATATCCTTGCTGGCCCTTTTTTATTCTTTTTGTTTCGTCGTGAAAGCACAAATACTTTTTTATTGCCATGAACTTTTTAATCGGCATGGTTCTTTGTATTGCCGTGAAAGAATTTTTCCCCCAATAGCTCTCTATGTTTGGGTAACGGTAAACAGACATGTACATAAGTATGCCAACATATTTTCGAAGCTCATCGGCACTTATGGAAAAAGTCGTATTTACGTCTTCTACATGAGCAGCTAAGCATGTTTCTTTTACTATCATCTCAACAATTTCATTATTGAAAAAATATGTAAACATTTCTAAGGGTGATTTCATGTTTGCTATTGACTCTGGCAGCATTGAATCACCTGTAAATACGATTTCATTAACATGATGTACTAATGCGCTTTTGCGCCATAATATTTTTGATAGCTCGCTTGCATTTTTTTTTATATCCGTCAATTCTGGAAAAAACTGTAAAATAAGTCAAGCTCAATATAAGGTTAGTACAACTTACTTGGTCTATCAAAGCCTCCAGAAGAAATTTCAACTATAGGACCAATTTGTTCTGTTTCTGGCAAAGGTGATCGCAACCTTTTCGGTGCCTTTGTCCTGGACGTAGCTGGGCAGCTTTCAGCAATTTCTTCTACTGCAGAAACATCAAATGTTGTGCTGATATTCTCCAAGAAAGCAGCACTTGTTTCAGCCGATTCCATTTCTCTTATGCATTTAGAAATGTATATTTTACTGGAGCTGGTAAAAATATCTGGCACAATTGACTGCTCTTCTTCTTCATCACTGCTACTGAAGTCTAATTCTTCATCAGATAGAACCGAATCCATCAACTCGAGCACCTGTTCATCCGTCACTTCAGACAATCTATACCTTTTCAAACTCCTATCCATTTTAATAAATAATTCAGGCGTTATAAATATTCGCTTGAAAGTTTATATAGAACCACTTCAAGTAGCGTATAATATGTTACTGACTTTTGTCTACTGTACGGTAGCCAAATATGCATAAAAACTTTTTATTAAAAAGTAAAACGAAAGAATAAATGAGTGTAGAATTGCTCGCAATCACCAATAATTTACCGTTAGGTATGTGGGTACACTGTATAAATTGTACAGCTATGTTGAGCAATTTCATATACTTATGTTGCCTTAAACCGGCATGACCGCCTTGAGACGGTCATTATGTTTTTGCTTATAAAACACATAATTTTAAATTTTTTTTAAAAGTTTTAAGAGCATTTCTCTAAAACACAGTTCTATGAACATACCTGCAAATATTTAGACATTTTGAAAATCGTTGACTTTATTTTTTTCGCACTACAAAACTTTTTTTTGTCGTGTTCACTTTTGACGCTTGTTTACAATGCTTTGTGTCAATCAAATGTCAACTTCAAGTGCAAATGATAAAATAACTCAACCAAAATTTTTACAAATGATAAAATACTATATTTATGAGGTATTCCCATTCATACTTTTTTCATAAATTTTGACATAACAAAGAAAAACAATCAGAAAACATGACGGTCTGGAGACGGTCTTACCAGTTAGAGGGCTAAGGAGCATTCTATCGCAGATGGGGGTCTGCATAGACGGAATAAGTGCCCGGTTCGACACCAAGAGGCACATCAATAATCTGGTGGACTTGCAAAGGCAAGCTATGAGCTGCCTGAATTCTGCAACAACTGAGAAGGCCGTCCAGACAACGCCAACTGCTGAGGGCCGTTCCAATAGAATTGCTAGGAGCACGCATGGTTCGGTGGTACAAGCTAAGGTTACACTGAAACGCTTGCGCGAGGTCTCGACATCTCACCGCACTACACCCCCAAAACGGAGCAAGGTGACAGCGACTGCGTCTGCAAGCACGCAGAATCCTGAGCCCCTCCGTGTACCATCCCTGCCTAAGGTTAATCCCTGGTCGAAGGTGGTTGGCCGCAAAAGCAAAGCAGCTCGTACAAGGGCTGATGCAGTCACCGTGTCTGGTCTGGGCGACTGCAGCTATGCAGACATCTTAAAAGTGGTTAGGAGCGAGCCATCACTTGCGCATCTGCGAGAGGATGTTAGCACAATCCGCAAGACGGCTAAAGGCGATCTGCTTATTAGGCTAAGTAAACAGCCGGTACACAGTGCAAACGAGTTGCAGCTCGCTGTTGGTAAGGTATTGGACGGGCTACGGCGAAAACCTTATCGGAATCCAATCAGGTGGAAATCTGCGATCTGGACGAGCTGGCGACCAAGGAGGAGGTCCTGGATGCTGTTAGGTCTGCCCTTGTAGACCCAACGCTGGATGGCAGCGTCGTCAAGTCGCTGCGGCACACGAGGGCTGGCCTGCAAACTGCAACCCTGGGCTTACCGACGGCTTTGGCAGTCAAGCTGGCTGAAAGGGCGAAAATCCGCATCGGATGGGCGATATGCCGCATTAAGCCCTTGATGCAGCCAAGGCGTTGTTTCAAATGCTTGGAATATGGCCACATCGCTGCCCATTGCAAGTGCACGGCTGACCTGAGTAAGACTTGTTACAAGTGTGGAACCCTAGGTCACATCGCGAGAGCGTGCAATCAGCCGCCAAAATGTGCCCTATGCACAAGAAAAGGTGAAAAGACGACTGATCATGCGACAGGCAGTTATAGGTGTCCTGCCTACCGGGAAGCTGTTAAGCACGCCAAATGGTGAAAGTCCTGCAACTAAACCTTAACCACTGCGTAGCTGCACAAGCTTTGCTGGAGCAACTCATTCTTGATGAGAACATCGATGTCGCCATGCTTAGTGAACCCCATCACCGGGCGACAACTAACCGCGGGCTGTGGGCTTCAGACAGCTCTGGAAAGGCTGCTTTGGGGAACTGTGGCGATCAGCAGTCCCCCTTCACTCACACCCTAGTCTCTGATAGCTTTGTTCGAGTTAAGGTGGGCGGTTTGTGGCTCTACAGTTGTTACTTGGCGCCCAGCCTTACGATTGAAGCCTTCGAGGCGGTGACGTTGGAAATTGCAGAGGACGCAAGGGCCCGTAGCAACGTCATAGTTGCTGGCGACTTCAACGCGTGGTCTACGGAGTGGGGCAGCTCGTCGACGAATACTAGAGGAACCATCCTCGTGGAGTCGATGGCAAATTTGGACTTGGTTCTTCTCAACACTGGGACAAGAAACACGTTCAATAGGGGAAGTGCTGGATCAATCATCGACCTAACATACGTTAGCAGTGCACTCGCCCGCACGGCCCAGTGGCGTATAAGCGACTGCTACACTGGAAGCGACCATGAGGCCATCGTCTTCGCAGTAGGTGAAACCCTGCGGTCGCCGGCAAGGCCACCCTCTGGAAAAGCGTTCCATTTTTAGTCCCTTAACACAGACATCTTCGTCGAATCCATCTCACGTATGGCAGCAGGCGGACCGGCGCTGGTTATGGTGGAACACATAGCTGAGCAATTAGACGATGCTTGCGCTGCAAGCATGCCCTTGCGCAAGGCCTATAAACGCCATCATACTAGCATGTTCTGGTGGAATGAGAACATCGCTGAGGCCAGACGGGAATGCCTGAGGGCGAGAAGGCGCTATCAGCGTGCAGCGCGTAGGGACTCGAGCTCAACACGCTCACTGCAGTTGGAGTATAAGTCAGCAAGGGCAGTTCTTAAAAACTCAATCAGGGCCAGCAAAAAGAAATGCTTTCTCATGTTATGCGACTCAGCGGACAACGATCCCTGGGGCAGAGCCTACAGGATTGTAGTCAAGCGCATTGGCAGAGGCAGAAGCGAAGCGCCAATGGAGTTCGCCCGAGTGAGGGACATAGTGGAAACCCTTTTTCCTCAAAGAATTAGTCCACTACCACCTGTTCATGGACCGTCCACATTTGAGGGCTTCATTCTGGTCACCGTGGAGGAGATGGAGACTTGTGCACGCAAGCTCATCGCCAACAAGGCCCCGGGTCCAGACGGTGTGCCAAACCGCTGCCTGAGGATAGCAATCACCTTGCAGCCCGGTCTGTTCGCAGAGTTGTACTCTACGTACCTGCGCGAGGGTACTTTTCCGGACAGGTGAAAGGTACAGCAACTGGTGCTCCTACCCAAGCCCGACAAGCCCCCTGATGACCCTTCGGCATATAGGCCCATCTGCCTCATCGATAACGGTGGCAAGGTCCTGGAGATGCTGATCTGTGCTAGGCTGGACGTTGCCGTACGGAACGCTGGTGATCTATCGCCTTTCCAGTATGGTTTCAGAAAGGCAAGGTCAACCACTGACGCCATTAAAACGGTTGTCAGTATAGCGGCTGAGGCTATCGCCGGCACCCGCTGGCGCTTCGGCAGTAAGCACTACTGTCTGGTCGAGACCATCGACGTGAAGAATGCTTTCAACACCGCCAACTGGAGCTGCATCCTGGATGCCTTGGTACTACTTCGGGTTCCAAATTACCTAGTAGCGATCGTGAGGAGCTATTTTGATAACCGAATCCTTCGGTATCAAACGGACGAGGGCGAAAAGGAACACGCTGTCTCTGCAGGAGTTCCTCAAGGATCTGTTTTAGGTCCTCTCCTATGGAACATCATGTATGATGGCATACTTCGAATTCAGCTACCAGAGGGGGCTACCGCAGTTGGCTACGCTGATGACGTCGCCTTAGTAATGGTGGCTAAGGATTTACGGCGAGTCACAGAGCTTTGTAATTGGTGCATAGATGCCGTGACTCAATGGTTGTCATCCGTGGGACTTCAGTTGGCTGCTCATAAGACGGAGGCGGTGCTCATCAGCAGCAGAAAAAAGGTGGAATATGTTGACTTCACGGTGGAAGGCGTCACGCTGAGGTCTAAGGACTGGATCCGCTACCTAGGCGTGATCATTGACAGGCGCCACAGCTTCGGAGAGCATCTTGCGTTTGTCCACAGGAAGGCGGCGTTGACCGGGCGCGCATTGGCGAGGATGATGCCAAATACGCGAGGTCCGAGGCAGCATACGAGGTTACTTCTAATGCACGTCATGAAGTCGGTCATCTTGTACGCAGCACATGAGGGGCATAGAGTCAATTTATCGGCTCTCTGCCCTGCGTGTATGCTGTGCCTTCCGCACTGTGTCCTCGGAGGCAGCGCTTGTGATTGCTGGGATGACTCCAATTCGTATCTCTGCCTTGGAAGCCGTGGCAGTTCTCGAAGCTGGTCCTTCGGAGAGAAGAGCTGTTCGGGCGGCTGCCCGCGAACGGAGCCTCGAGTCCTGGCAGCAGCAGTGGGACTCATCCAATAAAGGTCGTTGGACGTATCTTCTGATCCCAAGTATACGGCGATGGGTGGAGAGAAAGCACGGGATGGTTACTTTCTACCTCACCCAGTTCCTCACAGGCCATGGTTGCTTCAGGAGCTACCTGAAGCGCTTTCAGCATGACTCCTCTGCTACGTGCAACTGGTGCGACGACGGCAGGGAGGAGGACGCTCAACACGTCTTCTTTGACTGCGGGCGATTCGCCCAGCAGCCACTTGTGGTGGAAAACGAGGCGGGCCAGCCTCTAACTCCAACCACCCTGGTGGCCCTAATGATAGAGAAACAGGATGTTTGGCATGCGGTCTGCGCGTTTGCAGCCTCTACGATGGCAGAGCTACGACGGCTGGAAAGGGAAAGGGCGACCTCATCGTAGTCATTGCCACTGCTTCTGCGAAGCAATGCTTCACGGCGGTCCCGCAGAAGCTGGCAACGGCTGCGAATGTTTACGTTTACATATAGCATAATTTAACACTAGGTTTAAATTTTTTATTGAAATAAAAAAAATAAAAAAAAAACATACTATAAATAAACACTTAGGAATAATTTTCAATAGCTACAATAACATCAAAAAACTATTATATGTAAACCAAACCAAACTAATTGGGAATTAGAAACAAAAAACAAGTTTGAAGACAACATAGAAAAATTAAAAAATTGCATAATTACAATAGCTAATAAATACGACCTAGAAATTACATTACCATTAGAACTAAAAGAAAACGCTACATTTACAGAATTACATATGACAGAAGAAGAAAAACATAAAGCACCAGACACAGGTTCGAAATAAAAAGAAAACATGGAGCAAACAAATATTGAATTTATAAACTCAGCTTCAAAGCTAGTCCAAGAGTTTGACGGGAGAAGTGAAAACTTACAAAGTTTTATTGACTCACTTGAACTTTTAGAAGACATAAAGGGTACACATGAAACAATTGGTATTAAAATAATAAGAGCAAAATTGAAAGGGGACGCTAGACTATTAATTACCAACGAAACAACAATAAATAGTATAATAAAAACATTGCAGAACAATATAAAAGGTGAAACAGTAACAGTTATTGAGGCAAAACTAATGAATTTAAAGCAAAATGAAACATCAGCAAACGAATATGCAACAGAAATAGAAAACTTAACAAAAGCTCTAAGACGAGCTTACATTATAGACACGCTAAATACAGATAAGGCCCAAAAGTATGCTACAAAAACAGCCGTGAAATCAATAACAAAAAATTGCACGAACGAGAGAGTACGCACTATAATGGAAGCAGGCCAATTTAATGACATGAATGAGGTTATAGTTAAATTTGTAAGCACCAACACAAATATAGAACAAGAAAAAAATGCATTTCTAATAAATCAAAACAATTATAGAAACAGTAGGAATAATTACAATAACAGAAACTATAACCAAAACTACCAAAACAATAACAGAAACAGTAGAAACTCCAACAATAACACAAATAGGAATTATAGTCGACAAAACTACCAAAATGGTAATAGAAACAATCAAAACAATAGACCGTTTAACAACAACAACAATCAAAACAATTATAATAGAGATGGTGACAGATTTAATAACAACAACAACATAAGAATAACAAACGACAATACACAGCCGGAAAACTACGAGAGTCCCCTGATCGTAGAACAATAATTCATAACATATATAGTGTTAACCTTAACATAACTAGTTTCGTAAGGATGGATTTCGGCAAATACAATAATACTAAACTATTGATTGATACAGGAGCGGACGTATCCATTATAAAACTAAACGCAGTACCAGAAATACAAAGAATAAATAAAGAGAAGAAAACACGACTTAACGGCATAGGAAAAGATATACTATACACTATAGGGGAGGTTATACTGAAATTTACCAATCCAACACGCATTTCAGGTAGTACATAACGACTTCCCAATTCCTTGAGATGGAATAATAAGGCTTGATTTCATAAAAAAATTCAATTGAACAATTGATTACCAAAAGAACGGGTTAGCAATAAAACCAAACTGTATAAATTACATCATTAAAATACCCATTGACACACAACATACCAATAGAATACTAACTATACCAGCACGAATGGAAACTATAGAGAAAATACACATAAAAAACACACATACCAAACCAAGAGCTTCAACCAGGGGTTTTCGTAGCAAATACAATCCTGTCAAAACTTAGTCCATATGTAAAAATAATCAACACTAATACTACAGAAGCCCACATTACAAAAGTCAACTTAGTACACGAAAATATGTCAAATTATGATACAGTCCCGCTAGAAAACATAACCAGAAGCACGGTAAATAAAGAAATTATAATGAAAAAACTAAAGAAAAACTTTCCAAAATTCATAGAAACAGAACTTTCGAGCTATGCAAAGAATTTATCGAAATATTCGCAATAGATACAGACAAGATATCAGCAAATAATTTTTACAAACAAAAACTAAGGCTAAAAAAATCCAAACCCAGTTTACATAAAAAACTACAGAATCCCGCACGGTCAAAAGGAGGAAATTAATAAACAAGTGGACAAATTGATCGATGATGATATTATTGAACCATCCATATCTGAGTACAATAGTCCAATTTTATTAGTTCCAAAAAAAACTTACCGGGAAACACAGAAAAAGGTGGAGATTGGTAGTAGATTATAGAAAAATTAACAAGCAACTGGCAGATAAATTCCCTCTGCCAAGAATGGATGATATATTAGATCAATTAGGACGAGCAAAATTCTTCTCGTGTTTAGATTAAATGTCAGGTTTTCATCATGTAGAATTAGAAGAAAGTTCACGAGATATCACGTCATTTTCAACCGACAAGGGGTCATATAGATTTAAAAGATTGCCATATGGCCTCAAAATAGCACCAAATTCATTTCAACGAATGATGTCTCTAGCCTTTGCTGGCCTAACACCCTCTCAAGCATTTCTTTACATGGACGACCTTATAATACTGGGTTGCTCCGAAAATCACATGTTACATAATCTAAAAGACGTTTTCACTACATGCAAAAAATACAATTTAAAATTGCATCCAGAAAAATGCACGTTCTTTAAACACGAAGTAACATTTCTGGGCCACAAATGCACAAACAGGGGGATACTACCAGATGAAACCAAATTTAAAGTAATTAAAGATTATCCCATACCCAAAAACGGAGATGAAGCCAAAAGGTTCATTGCTTTTTGTAACTACTATCGTAGATTTATCCCTAACTTTGCTGAAATAGCTCAATGCATTAATAAACTATCACGAAAAATGTAACCTTTAACTGGGACAACAACTGCCAAACCGCATTTGAATATTTAAAAAAGCAATTACTTAGCCCAACAATTCTACAATACCCAGATTTTGAAAAAGAATTTTGCATTACCACGGAAGTAGTAAGGAATTGCCGGTTCTAACTCAAAAGGATGCCGACAATTTATGACCCCATTAAATTTTATGACCCTTTTATCGCTCCCTTTTTTTTTACCCTTTTATGGCCCCTTTCAATATGATAATTTATGACCCTTTTTTTCATGATCGTGCCCGCTTTAATTAGACTAAGGTGGAGAACAAAGGATTAACATTCCTAGCCCACCACTTTACCAGCAGCATCTGTGAGAAGCAGTGATCAGAGGAACAGATTTGGTTATTTACCTAACTAGTCAATTGTCAATTGTGCGCCTCTTTGACATGCGTGGCATTGTAAACCTGTTTATGATCATGAGGTGCAGTGTGCAAAGGAAGAAGGATAGATAAGAGAGAGTCGAGAGGGCGCGTATTTGACGTGCGTTGCATTATAAACCTGTTTATGGTCATGAGTATCAGTGTGCAAAGGAAGAAAGGATAGAGAATAGAGAAAAGCGGACGCTTCTTCGATGTACGTTGCATTGTTATGGTCAACAGCAACAACAATAACAAAAAGATGTGAACAAGGGATGGGAATTTTCCTACGCAGCAGCAGCACCAGCTGCAACAGCAGCAGCAGCGGCAGGATCAATACATTGATCTTTATGGCTGTGAGAATGACAGGATCAGGTTAAACTATTTAACCAATTATTGTTAGAGTCAAGTGTGCTCCTGTTTTAAATATGCTGCTCTGCACACGTGCATTGTTATTGTCAACAACTACAGCCTTCGTGGGGGGTTATGTGAACAAGGGATGGGAATTTTCAAGATTTTAATTTGCAAGATCAACACATTGTTTTTAAACAAGAGTATTTATTCTTGTAGATTAAGATTATAAAGAGTAAGCGGGAGAAAGTGAAAGAGGGAGAAGGTGTAAGAGGGGGAAAGTGTTAAAGGGAGATGGTGTTAGAGGGAGAAAATGTTAGAGGGGGAAAGTAGTAGAAGACTTAGAGACAAGTTTGTGCATGCTTGAAGTGCGCTAGTCAAAGGTCAAGTACATTAGTTGACTAATGTGTTATAGATATCACCGTCCGTGAGGATCAGTGAGCCAAGTACATTGCCTTTGAAACTATTAAGGTTTCTTAGCTACAAGTTAGTAGATAAGAGAGAGACAGTCAACTGTGCACAGGTTTCTTAACTACGAATAAGTAGATAAGAGAGAAACGAGAGGGCGCCTGTTTGACGTGCGTTGCCTTGCACACCTGCAGGCAAAACATAAACAATGAATGTTCATGGTTGTGAAAACCAGTGCTACAAAGGATAAAAGGGTTGGGACAAGATTGTGCTTGTTTGAAGTACGCTAGTCAAAGGGCAGTACATTCGTAGGCCACATTCTTATGATCAAAAGCAATACCAACAACAACATTCGTGAGGGTTATGTAAGCAAGGGATGGGAATTTTCTTTTGCAGCAGCAGCAGCAAGATCAACACATTTTTTTAAACAAGAGTATTGAGACTTGCAGATTTAGATTGGAATGCTAGAGGGGGAAGGTGTAAGAGGAGTGTTAGTGTTAAAGTGTTAGAGGGAGAAAGAGAGAGTTAGTGTTAGAGAGAGTAAGTGTTAGAGGGTGAAAGTGCTATAGGGGGAAAGCGATCCTGCTTATATTATTATATTAAAACACGCTTCTTTATGCGATTCTATACACGAGCGTCTATGAAATGCAGGTGGTATGTTAATTGATTGTCCCTCTTTCTAACGCACACCCAACTTGTTCGCTACTTACGTTTCTAACCTTTATTTGCATACATCTGTTTTGATTATTGCACTGACTTCAGTTACTTTTATAGAGCTAATTAGTATAACTTTTTAATTTTTTTTACTTTGTTAAAATACTATCAAATTATTTATTTTTTTTTTTCATAGATTTTTGCAGTACTTTAAATTTGAGAATTATATTAAGCTTGTTCCGTTGAGGGATTAAGCAACCACAAACACCGAACATTTATATTAATGACATATAGTTATAGCCGGTAGAACACACAAGTCATACTCTTTCCCAGTATGCTACTTACGATAAAAATGTATAAAGAATGTGTTTTGTACTCATTTACTGACTTCAAAAATTCTTCTATTGATGTTGTCTGATACCCTATCTTAATTTGTGTAATACTTAATCGTTTTCACCAACTTAGTATTCTTTTGATTTTTAAAAATTTTATGTTATGTTGTTAGCTATTTTGACTAGACTTTACGCTTAAAACGAGATAGATTGTATTATTGTCCTTAACACGTTAGCTTAATTTTAACAGGGAAATCGATCGGGCATTGATTTTTCACTTTATAATTGATTGCTTTAATATATTTTAACTGTCAACCTATATACCTTTCTACTTTCTTAGTGATTATGCTAGATTTTTATTGCTTAAACTAAGAAAATTTCGTTATTAATTTCTTTTAATTGATGGATGGTAACAGTTCGAGATATGAGTCTTACACTGTTTCGAAAAGTATGACTTCGTTAGCTGTTTTAATTTAAGGGTTAAGTATCTACTACTACTGTTCCTTAACTGTGATAGTTGCAGTTTTGTTACATCTCACTTTCATATTTTTCTTTCTTTTATTTTATTTATTTATTTATTTATTTTTTATTTATTTTTTTTGTAGGTGCTTTATTAATTTTAATAAGAACAAAACCTTTTGTTCTAGATGCCATGTTATTAGGTCTTATTTTTTCATTTAATTATTATAATTATTTCTTAAAGAGATTAATTTTCTTTAGTGCTCAAAACTTATTGTCGCTAAAGGATTTGTTTTTCATTGATCTGAGATATTTCGTAAATTCATGAAACCATTGAAATGTGCTCTATTCTTCTTGAACCTTGCATTAATCTTGAATTTGGATGGCAAAATAAGGCTGTGATGTACTAAAGCTCGAAATGACGTAAAAGTCGGTATTTTACATAACGGGCATAAAATAATGTACGTTTACTATCACCGGATTGGTTTATACCCACTAAATATTGGTATTTTCAGTTTTTTTCTTTCTTTGTTTTAACCGTTTTATACACCCTAGCTCTTGATCTTGTGTTTTGATTTTAGATTAGGGTCTGATTTTATTGTATACTGTTTGTGGAGGAGGCTCCAAAGAATAAGATTTGATTTGGTAATTGTATGGTATGATTTGTTCTTCTTTTTTTTTAGACTTCATGGTAAATAGTTTTTGCTAGGCTATTTTCTATTATGATTCTTGTGGGTTATAATTCGTACATTAAAAGAACGAGATAAAGTTGTTCTTGTTTAGGTCCACAATCTATTTTCTTGGTCCATTTTTCTTGGCATATATTACAGCAGGGAGTAAGATTTAAAAGAAGTATGTCATTCCATTCTGGTAATATTATTATTTTGCTTTTTATTATGTTGTTATGTCATTTTTAATTTTATTCTTTTATGTTATTTGACTTTATATATTGCCTTTAAAATTAAGGGTTTTGCCTCTCAATTTTTGAACCGAGACATAGTATTTTTATTTCTGTAATGCATAAACGTTAGCATCCTTGATCCCAGATTGTATGTTTATTCTTGATCAATATTTAGATCAGCACCGTAGGCTTCCTAGATCTGTGTGTCTGTATCTATGCAAACTATTTTATCAGCTTTTAGGTATCGAGATTAAATTTTGCTCAGAATCTAATCGCTGCCTTAAACACATGAGTGTTACAACTTTCACACTTAAGGAGCATTAGATCTTTTCGTTTTAAAGAGTTTACTATTTGACGCTTTTAAGAACAATTTGCTTGCCTGAGCTTGGTAGGTTATGCAGTTAAAACAATTAGTGGAAAGATGGAAGTGTCTTATAGAATTAATTATACATTATTAGTTGCTTCTTTCCCTATCGCTTATTCTCACGCACTTTGAGATTATTACATTACTTAATGGAATGTGCTGTATGTTCCTGATTGTTTGCTGATTATTGTTGTCAATTATTATTTTGTTTATTTATTTCTTTTACATCTCATATAGCATTTTTCTCTTATGTTTCTTTTTTCGCTTCACTTCTATACTTACTTTAATAATTTATCATATGTTTCCTCTTATTTATATTCAAAAACTGGGTGGCGGTAAGCTGTTAAAAACGGAAGGCAATTAATCTATAAAACTGATGGAACGGAACAGTTGTGATTATTTTTCATTTAAAAATAAAAGTAGGCTGTTAAAATAAATACATATATACTTATATTAAATTAAAATTTGAATTGATTTTTAGTAAACCGGCTTTTTTTCTTCGAAAATGTAGCTTTTAAAAGAATATATTAAGCTCATATCATATTTATTTAGATTTTCACATTGAGGTAACATCAACCCAAGTCCCTCGATAGTGAGCTGCCGTTTACAGACGGTGAAGTAAATGGGATGCCGCTTTGTCGTTTCTCATAATCACAATTAAGCTGCCCGACGATGAAAATGAGTTCCTTTACGATTTACGTACTGTCACTGTTTGCAGCAGCCTGGCGTCCTCCAAAGAGTCAACCACTCATCATCATCATTTGCCCCCCTACGGCGAAGCGATCTTCACCTGAACCATCACTCGTACACACATAAGTAACTTTTACCTAGATTAGGTACGGTTTGCGTCTAGCCGTCTTATTTGAATAGTTCTGTTCTACTCTACACCGATTTTGGATCCCCTGATTTCTATTATTCCCAGCTACTTTCCTAGGCTCACACCTTTAACTTCTAACACACCTGCCCACATAACATATTATTTGGATACAAAAACATTAGACAATGACTATCAAGTACCAAGAGCTATTAAAAAAATTTATAAAGTATTCGGGGGAAATTTGATCGAACAATGCAACACCCAAAACTGTTATTATGGCTTACATTAAATCGTGAAGTCATAGTCGAGTCTACTACGTACTACACATTTTTCCATGAGTTGTTCCCATTTAAAGCCCCTATCAATTTATCCGTTTTTTCTTATTATTATTTTTTCAACCAAGTGTGTGCGTACCTGTTTTTTTAAATTTTCTCTTTCTAGAAAATGTCTTTAAGTTCGGCACCCTCATCGTCATTCAATATGTATGTTATAGGGTTTTTATTTTGTATTTTTATTATTGAAAAGTTTAAGTTTTCCGGTTTGGTGAGCAGCCCCTCTCATTAAAATATTATGTTTGCTTATACACACATAATCATTTGCAAAGATTTTTATATGACTAAAGACAATGTCTTAAAACATTTTAACAATTATAAGATTTACTTTTATGTATGTAATTTTAGCTGTCCTATTATATTGCTGATTGTTCTAACTAAAACAATTGATTGAAAATTACCTCCATAATGTTTTTTAAACGTATCTTTGATTGAGTTTTCGATAATCACTACTTATTCAATTTTATAGATCGTACCCGACTCACGTTAATATAGCAGGGTACGACAAAATAAGCATGCAAGCAAGGTTGACGGCAGTGACACTCCTAAAAGGGTTTGAGCCGAAGTGTGACGTAGAAAAAGGCACAATAAGGCAGGAGCTAACGAAAAGCGAGAGTCTTTAGTGGGAAGCGAGCTGAACGAAGACATCTGATCTCAGGCAAGACAAATGTTTATCGGGAGAGAGAATCCTCCTTTCACATTATAGCAGTATGCGTAGCCTTTACAAGGAAACGAAGTTTCTTTTCTTAGAACAACATATCAATCGTATTAGAGGCTAAGAAACCCTCAACTCATCAAAAAATACTTGCTCTCGAACAGTGTCCATGTTCGATGGAAGAGTTATAGAACTAGAAGGGGGCACAACAGACCTCTAAGGTACCAAATCATTCATCGACGATGAAGGTTTATACAGGCAGCAGACATATTATTCTATTATTAACTCCCCTTTATATTTTTTTATTTAAAAAGAACATATCAATAAAGTTGTTACTTTTTTACGGACTTTTACTGATTTTTATTAAATTTTTAATTATCTTGGCTTAAATTTAATTTCCGTTTTTTTTTTCCTTACAAAGTAATTTACATCTGTCATGTACGGACGTGTTGGCAGAAGCGTGGCGATTTCAACAGTGCAGTTTGAGTAATTACCTCTTATGCTGCGGTCTACATAACTCATCAGCTTAAACGACATCACACTGCTGACACAAAGAGAGTCGAGTTTGGACCGTCACCACAGCAAGACGCATATCTTTAACCACAATTAAATAATTTTCGAGTGCAAATAACTGTAATCACCTCACACGTTTGTTTTTATAATAGTGATTTATACTTTATTAAAGAATTTGTTAACACACGACTCACTTTCTTGTAATTGGTTCACTGAATGCACACCCCGAGCAAGATTTGCTCATCACTGACTCTTTACCTAGTAAAAGTCACAACATTTTTGGTGGCCCATGGGGGAACCATTCACATAGTCTTGTAACAAATTTTTGTAAAGTAAGCAATCAAGTATAACGTTGTTGAGAGTCGGTCAAAGTCATCCGAAGAAATACGTACATACATGCCAGCGCAAGGAATAACGGAACAAAGGGAGAGCAGGAGAAGTTCGAAGGCATCGCAGCCGCATGAAAGGCACGCATATCACTTCTCACTACACCTTTTCGCCGGCATCAAACGTGTTCACTTCACGTTCATACCTAACCATCAAACTCATCAACACCGATCAGCTCGTCTCTCACTCCCACATCAATAGAAGCACTTTTGCTTGAGTCAAGTTCGTACGAACAAAGGGTGAGTGTTTGCTGTTTTATGCATACAGATTCAAAGTAAATTACACAACATGTCGACTGAGAAAATGAGTGATGTAGCCTCGCATGAAACATTGTACGCTCTGCAATGCGATGTACATAAAAGATTAAAGCAATTTTTAATAAATTTTAACAAAGACAGCGCATCGCGAAAAACGAAACAATACTTCCAAGTACGTTTCAATAAATTAGAAGGGTTATCACAACAATTTCAGAAAAATCATGACGTAATTATAATAGCTAGGTGTCCACCTTCGCACACTTATTTTGCGGACGATTTGCCCAATAAATTCGAAGAGGACTACAGCTTGAGCTATTGCACAATTTTAGAGTCGCATGATAATAGTTTTCCTTCGCCAACCAACACATCACAACTATCCAATGACTCTCATCATGTCCCAAGTCTGCGGTTCAGCTGCCAAAATTGCCAGTGCCTATATACTCTGGCAAGTTCATAGATTGGCCGGCCTTTCACGATGTATTTGCACAACTAATACATGACAATGCCAGTCTCTCCAACATTCAACGTTTTCATTTCCTAAAGCAAGCGTTGCCAGCAGATCGGGATCAGGATGTACGCCAAATGGATTTAACGGAGTCAAATTATAACCTGGCCTGGGATCTCATTGTAAGACGCTACAATAATCCTCGACTGCAGTTCATGCACCACATGAACACCGTATTTAACTTACCAACGGTGACGCATGAAAACTCATCAGACATAAAAAATATGTTAAATGTCGCAAATGTTTGCATAAATGAATTTAAGCGGCTTAAGATACCAATCCACAATTGCGATCATTGGTTGGTTCATTACTTGGTCACAAAACTTCCAGTGTGTACACTCCAAGCCTGGGAGTATTCGCTGGGCAATTCCTTGGACATTCCTACCTTCTCAACTATGGAAGCCTTTCTAAACAATCGTCTGGTCAGCATGGACATTATTGAAAATAGGAAGTCCAACGACTCAACAACAAATCGCCAAGCTGTTGGGCAGCCGATCACTCAACGATCGTCAGGTAAACGATCTGGCACCCCGCATACAAGGGCAATAGTTTCCACACCATAGCTGGAAATGACAGCCCCATTCGCTGCGCGCACTGTAGCGACACTCACATTTTACGACGATGTCCAGACTTCCTCTCCAAGGATTTTTTTGCACGAAAACATATCGTCGATCACACAAAGGCATGTCTAAACTGCCTAAGCACCTCACACTCTCTGTCGCAATGTACAAGCAACAGAAACTGTTTACAATGTGGTCAACGACATCATACTTTGTTGCATTTTCCTAAGGAGCAAAGAAATACTAATCATACATGCATTTCACAGGATCCAACCCAAATGAATGTGGCAGCTTTTCAATCTACCCAACCCCCGTCTGCAGCTAACAGCTCGTCGGTGGGCTCTCATACAGCACAGCTTTCTACTGGATTGGAGACTTATGCACAACGGAACATGGTTTTAGCAACAGCTCTTATTCGGTTGCAAAATCATAAAACTGGTCAATCCGCCACGGTCCGGGCTCTCATTGATCACGGATCGGAAGCAACTCTCATTACTGAGCACGCAGTTCAAATGCTTGGCTTAACACGCCAACGCATCACAGCCGAGATAACTGGAGTCGGCTCAAATTCCAGCAACAAATGCAAGTACCTCACAGAGTTCATGCTAGGCTCGCCGGGAAATCCACCATTCAATATATTCGTGGATACCGCTTTGTACTACGATCAGTGACTGCTAATCTACCGAGGACGGACCTAGCAGAACGGGAGTATCAGCATTTTAAGGGATTACAACTCGCGGATCCTAACTTCACAAAGTCCAATCGCATAGACGTGCTTCTTGGCGTCGATGTGATCCCACATATCATATTGCCGGAACTCAGAAAGGGCAAGCCAAACGAACCCATCGCTCAACGCACTCAGTTAGGATGGATCGTCTTCGGTCCACTATACAAACCGAAACCATCTAACGTATCCATCAAATGTCATCATGCAACTTTGGACACTCCGTTCAAAACTTCTTTGAACTCGATCAGATTAACACCGAACGCAATCTAACTATTGAAGAACAGTGGTGTGAGGAACATTTCCAGCGCACTCACATAAGACAAGATAATGGAAAATATATGGTACGTCTTCCATTAAAAACCCATTTGACCCCACACAAGTCCTAGGAAAGTCACGGCAAACGGCTCTAAATCGTTTTCACCTATTAGAACGAAGATTGAACAGACAGCCCGAACTTCAAGATCGATACAGCAACGTCATGCAAGAATATTTCGATCTTGGGCAAATAACTGCCATCACCGGCAATGAAGAATCTCATTGTACTACAAATGCAAACGGAAAGTTAGCAGTGACAGCATGTACCTTACCACACCATGCAGTAATCAAGAATGAAAGCCTCACAACCAAGGTCCGGGTTGTATACGACGCCTCCTGCAAAACCTCCAACGGCAAGTCTCTTAACGACATTTTGTGTATAGGTCCTAAATTACAAAATGACCTTGGAGGTGTCATCTTGAACTGGCGCCTTCATCGATATGTATTCGCCGCTGACATCCAGCGCATGTACCGATGCATAGACATGCATCCCGATGATGCTCAATATCAACGTATTGTGTGGCGAAACCAACACAATCATATTCAAGAGTACACGTTGACCACAGTCACATTCGGCACAGCTTCGGCCCCATTCACAGCTATACGTATTATGCATCAACTCGCCTCTGATGAGCGACATCAATATCCACTGGCTTCCCAGGTGCTCCGTAATGAAATCTACGTTGATGACGTACAAAGTGGACACGCAACTCTTGCCGGCGCCTTAGAGACTCGCGATCAACTCATTGCTGCTTTGCGTTCAGCAGGCATGGAGCTAAGGAAGTGGTCGTCAAATAACCCATCATTATTGGACAACATTCCTCAAACACATTTGTCCAATACCCACATTTTAGAATTCGACAACAAGGATTCTATAAAAACTCTAGGCTTGTATTGGCATCCACAAAGGGATTTTTATGGTTTTAAAATTCAATTTGAAATCAACCCTTCGTTCACTAAAAGATCTCTATTATCCACAGTAGCCCGGCTTTACGATCCGTTGGGATTTATTACTCCCGTAGTAACATCAGCAAAAGTCATCTTAAAGGATGTTTGGAGCACTCGAATACGCCGCACTAATTCACTCACTACCGCACTTGAATGGGACGAACCACTCCCCCAGGTACTTCAGACTCGATGGCAGGGCTTCATGAATCATCTACCAACAATTGAGAACATACAAATTTCAAGATGGCTTGGGTTTGATGACATCAATATTCAATCGCTCCAACTACACATCTTTTGTGACGGGTCCTCCGTAGCGTATGCCGCATGCGCATACATTCGAGTTCAGTGCAAGGATAACACTGTACACACTCATCTGCTCACGTCACGAAGCAGAGTTACTCCTACCACACCATTGACTGTTCCGAGAATCGAACTTTCTGGAGCAGTACTGGCCATTCAATTGGCAAAATGGACTCTGAAACAGCTACGCATTTCAGTCCAAACGACGCCAGTTTTCTATTGGTCCGATGCAATGATTGTCTTGTTTTGGATCAACGGTGACGCTGCTCGATGGAAAACATTCGTCGCAAACCGCATTGGCAAAATTTTACAACACAGCAGGGCGGCTCAATGGCGACATGTTCCGACCGCGGATAACCCAGCAGACTGTGCAACGCGAGGTTGCACTCCAGATGAACTAGCAAGCCACAGTCTATGGTGGCACGGACCAGCATGGTTACACCTCCATGAATCCCAGTGGCCTGTAACTGAACTTACCTCTCCTAACAACGAGCACACTATAACCGAACAACGTTCTAAAGCAGTTCATACATATACCTGTCTGACGCAGGACTCACCCATATCAGCATTTTCTTCTTATAACAAATTAATTTTTGTTATGGCTTATGTTCTACGTTTCATTCACAATCTGAAACACAAACCAGAAAACCGACACCACGGTCCCATTCACGCAGCAGAGTTTCAGAACGCCTTAAATTATGTCGTGCGACAGGTACAAGGGAAACGTATGAATCAGAAATATTAAAACTAAAAGTAAACAAGCAACTATCAAAAAATAACAAACTATCACAGCTCACTCCGTTCTTAGATGAACATCAAGTCTTACGGATGCGCGGTAGACTCAAAATGCTATTCACATTGCAGCAGCTCAACGGTCTCCGATCATATTACCTAAGGCCCATCATTTTACGGAACTTGTAATTCGCAACGCTCATCTTAACACGCTACACGGTGGAACCCAATTAACCTTGGCAACAACTCGACAGATATTCTGGATCATTCATGGGAAACAAGCAGTGAAGAAACTCCTTAGGAAATGTGTTCAATGCTTCCGGCATAGACCAAAGCCCTTAACTCAACTTATGGCAGATCTTCCATTGCATCGTGTTAATCCGCCAAGTCGAGCTTTCGAAACTACTGGTGTAGACTACACTGGAGCCTTTGAAATTAAAGCATCACGACTTCGAGGACATCAAACCTACAAAGCGTACATCGCAGTATTCATCTGTCTAGCAACAAAGGCCATTCACCTCGAAGCAGTGACTGGTCTTCTACTCAACCTTTTCTCTGGGCTCTTCAACGTTTTATTGACGACGCGGATTATGCAGACACCTTTATAGCGATTGTGGCACAAACTTTATTAGCGCAGATAAATCCCTTCAACTTTGGCAACGTGATTTTCTGCATAATGTAACAAATTTCATTGCACCGCATCTAGGCAAGGAACATTCAATGGCATTTCAACCCGCCACACAGTCCAAATTTCGGTGGAATTTGGAAGCAAATATTAAGGCAGTTAAGACGCATTTACATCGGTCATTTAAAGGAATCAAAATGACGTATGAACAACTATCAACAGTGCTTATCCAAATAGAATCCTGTCTTAACCTCGGCCTCGTGCCCATTAACCTCAGATCCTAGGACCTCCGGTGTTAACTCAGCTCATTTCTTAATCGGCGATTCTATGATGGCTCTGCCAGACCCACATCGAAAGACAAATCGATAAACAGCCACTTTTGGAAGGACAACGCCTGTTCGCCATTGGAAATTATGGAGCGCAGATTGGCTTTCCCATCTTCAAGCTCGTCCAAAATGGCGACTGGAGCAAAGAAATCTGCAAATCAACGACATCGTCATAATTAGGATGATCGCACCCCCAAACGAATGGAAACTCGGTCGGATAATCGAATTGCATCCTGGCACATGGTCTTGTACGAGTAGCGACGATTAGAACGCCGCAGGCATCTATAAACGTTCAGTTTCTAAAATTTGTCCGTTACCCATATCAAACTATACGAAACCGACTCAGATAATCAATAACACGTCACATTTACTTTGTTCCCTCTGCATACCATAGCAAACACTTGTCTCTTTTCAGTCTACAGCATCAAAGCGGCTTAATACTGGATCCAGTATTAGGGGGCGGCATGTACGACGTGTTGGCAGAAGCGTGGCGATTTCAACAGTGCAGTTTGAGTAATTACCTCTCTCTTATGCTGCGGTCTACATAACTCATCAGCTTAAACGACATCACACTGCTGACACAAAAGAGTCGAGTTTGGACCGTCACCACAGCAAGACGCATATCTTTAACCACAATTAAATAATTTTCGAGTGCAAATAACTGTAATCACCTCACACGTTTGTTTTATAATAGTGATTTATACTTTATTAAAGAATTTGTTAACACGACTCACTTTCTTGTATTGGTTCACACAGCACACCCCCAGCAAGATTTGCTCATCACTGACTCTTTACCTAGTAAAAGTCACAACAGTCAACTCGTGATTTTTTTCGAAAAATTTATGAGAACCGAATCTATTTTTTAAAAAGTGCTATAAATTTTATTTTATTTATTTTTTTTTCACCAAAAGCCAACGAATGTATGTACTGACGCAATACTGCGTTGGGTTTTGTGTCGTAACTTTAAATTAAAATCCAAAAAAAAGAACAAGGCCCCAGTCGGGTGGAAAAAAAACCGGAACTAAAAGTACGCTATTGAATAGAGTTTAAATCAGTCAGCAATATCAATTCGTGATTTTTCGGTAGCCAACTGGCGTTCCCCAGGCAAATATTTTCTCTTTCAATTCAAATTCTAGAACCTATCCAATAATATTGAAAAGAGGTAAGCCAAGAAAACATAGAACTGGTGGCAGTTTAGCTGTGAAAAACCGGTTTTTCGGTTTTAGGAACAGGTAATTGTTTTGCTGTTTAAAATAGAGAGCTGTTATTATACTCGATACCGAAGGTAAAGAGTATATTGAGTTTGTGCAATGTCCGTCATGGTGTCCGTCCGTCTGTCCGTCTGACCGTCTGACCGTCTGTCCGTCTGTCCGTCTGTATGTTCGCAAATTTTTTCCACACCCTTCAAGCTAGAGACTTGAAACTTTCCAATTCTCTTTATCTATGGGATAGTAAATTAAAGTGTCAAGATGGGGGTTCTACGATAACTGGGGGGCTGGGAAATCGATAAATTCGATAACTCAGAACCGATAAGTCCACATGTTTCGCACATTCTTACAGCTAGAAATACCAAATTTGGTGAGCAGATAGCTACAAGCAACCTCAAAATAACTGCATAAAATTTTGGAGCCACGCCCACCCATTCCGCCCCCAGCCCCAAGCATTTTAAAGTCAAAAAAGCCTGTATCTCCCACAGTTTTTGAGCTATAGCCACCAAAATACCGCCCTAGCCAGCCCCATCTACCCCAACGCTTCGTCAAAAACGGGAATGCGTGTATCTTCTAGAAAAAGAATTGTATGAGCAACAAAAACTTTAAGAAAATTTTTATATGGTAGGAAATTTGAGATTTTAAGTGACCATACACCATTAGTATGGTAAAACAATATAAAAGAAACCAATATGAAACTCTAAAGGTGGAATATAAAATGAAATGGAAGAAAGCCAAACCACATGTGCAACAATTCATAGTGCACAAGAAGACAATCAAGGGTACATCCAAATCACAGAAAGACCGTTAAACTATTATAACAGACAAATTGAATTAATTAAGGGAATTGAAAATAAGACAGAGGTAACTAATTATTTTCACAAGAAATTATTAAAATAACATCTACAGAAATGACAAACAAAAAAGCAAAGGAAATCATTATAGAAAATTTATGCGTTAAAAATAGTGTTTTATACATATTTTCATGATGACAAAGATTTTCCAATTTTTCAAAGAGCATGCGTAGAAATAATTAATCCAGCAAGCAGAATAAAAGCACTGAAGAGTAACTTACAGCTAACAAAGAATTAATATTAAATAGACACATTAAGCTAATACATCCAGGGATAGAAAAAACAATAAATTGTTTTGAAGAAACTATTTACTTTCCATATTATCAAAAGATAATACAAAATATTATATATGAATGTCATATTTGTAACATGTCAAAAACTGAACACAGAAGCACAAAATTATTATTTGAATTAACCCCAGAGACAAACTACATTCGAGAAAAATATGTTATGGATTTTTATTTAGTTGAAAACAAACAATTTCTATCATGCATAGACATTTATTCTAAATTTGCGACATTAGTCGAAGTTCAAAGCAGAGACTGGTTAGAAGCAAAGCGTGCTATTTTAAAAGTATTCGATTTAATGGCAAAACCGACAGAAATCAAAGCAGACAAAGACTCAGCATTCATATGTGCAGCATTACACCAGTGGTTAAAATCAGAAATTGTAAATTTAATATAACAAGCAAAAATGGTATATCAGACATAGAACGATTTCATAAAACTATCAACGAAAATTACGAATTATTAACAGGGACTCTAACATAGAAAACAAACAGACAAAAATTGAAATCATATTATTCACATATAATCTTTAAACTAAACATCAAACGACTAATAGTACACCAGCCGACATATTTATGTACGCAGGAAACACCAATTTATGACACAAGGCAATAAGAAACGACAAATATAGAAGTTTAACGAAACACGAGAAGAATATGTGATAAATACAAGATATAGAGCATCACTATTGGTAAAGGCCAAAATAACTAACCAATTAGAAAGACCGGTACATTAAGGCAATTAGATGAAAAAAATTACGATTAAACAAAAAGAGGTAGAAAATTAACCCATTATAATGCAAAATTCAAAAAGAAAAACAAAACTAATGCAAGTAAACATGTTAATTGCAGAGAACCAGACAATGACAGGAATAACGCCCAATAAACATCTATCATATAAATCAAAAAATATATTTATTAATACAAACCAAGGAATTTGAAAATGCCACCAAAATTATTTATCTTATTATCGAAAAGTTAAATAGATAAATCAATTGAATAACAAAACTAAAACTAAAACTTAATAAATTTAGTAGGAAAAACTTACAAATACTTATTTGGAACATTAGTGTTTGGTAACGCAGTTAACTAAACCAAAACCAGCATCAACAGAACCATAAATCTCTTATCTCTAATCGCTATAACCTATCATGCTCTGCGCAGCCTAAGAGCAACTTAACGTAAAGTCCAACTATTGTTTTGCATAAGCTCTTATATTTAGTTTATTACATTGTCTACTGTTTGCCCCTGGCCTTCAGCTGAGTGCAAGCCGCTGCTGCAGTTCTGCAGCCGTTCAGTTCTATAAAATTCGTCGGTAGCTCAACTTCGGTCGTTTGTCTGTTTCGCGACAAACGAAAAAATTGTAATTATTGCACAGCCGAAATCGGGGTTAGTTGTAATACACAACTTTAAACAATTGCTAATTAATTTAAGTTCGGCCACGAAGGCAAATTAAAATATACATATTACACTGAGTAATGCAAATCTCACAGCATTTATTATTTGTTGAGTGACATTTCGGAAATTCGATAGCTATTGAAAAAGCTCAATAGCTCAACATTTGGTGACCCCGACGTGGTACTCTGCATTTGTTTAAATAATTAAAAATTATTTAACTTATAGAGTTAGTAAAGCGCGCCCGCGCTCTTTTATCGTTTTCGCTGTTGTCGCTTCGTTTTTGCGTTCACTTTTGCATTAAGGTGTTTGACCTGCATTGACGCCCGCGCATTATCTTCTCTTGTCTCTTTAAACATTTAACCGCTGCAGCAATCGTTTCTGCATTGCTATTGCTGCTCCCGTTTCGCTTTGCATTTGCTTGTGCTCAAGGTGTTTGCCCTTTTTTGACCTTGGTATATTGGTGCAATTAAATCGTTACGTTGTTACCAGCTGCACTTGCAAAAATAAGTAAATCGCAAGAATTCAGTGCATATAAAACTGTGATATATGATATATTGGGCATCTCAGCGAAGAGGAGTTGGCGATCCGGCTTAAAGGTCTTGAAAGCGCGCAGCAGCAATTCAACAGTATGCATTACGCATTGGAGGAGCTGGATTATAATGAAATCGGGAGTGAATTACGTGAATCTTTTGATGAATTATCAATAGTCGTTGAGACTAGCTTGCGCCGCGAACTTAATAAGCGAAATTTATCGTCGCCTTTGTGTTTGACCATGAGGCATGAAGCATCTGTTGACAATCACACATTGTCTCAGAGCCGGATTTGATTGCCCGAGCTTAAGCTTCCAGAGTTCAGCGGAGGCTACACAAAGGATGCAGATTTCAGTTCAATGTTCTCGTCAATCATTGACAGCGACTCAGGATTATCGGATGTGGAGAAGTTTCAGCATTTGCGATCGTGCCTGAAAGGACCAGCCCTGGAGTGTGTTTCATCGTTGGAAATCAGCAATGCTAACTATTCAATTGCGTTAGATTTACTAAAAAAAAAGCGGTTTAATAACAAGCGTCTTATTTTTCAGGCACATGTCACTGAGATTTTGGGTTTGCATTGCATTGAGTCGTCGTCAGTAGTTAAACTTCGAACCCTTTTGGATACCGTAAACGCCAACATCCGCGCTCTTCAAGGCATGGGCAGCGTTGAGCAGATTGCCGGCTTTATTATTGTGCAAAGCTTGCTACAGAAAGTGGACAAGGCAACTCAGACCAGTTGGGAGGAGACAGCACCGATGGATACAATCCCGACCTGTGAACAATTCATGGCTTTTTTGGATAGACGATGTCAAATGTTGGAAAATGTGGAACACGCTATGGCAATGTATACGCCTTGTAATAAGTAACATCTTGTTACTTTGAGGTTCGCTTATTCAATCTTTATTGAAATCAAAATATATTCTTGGCTTATGCCTAACATTTATAAACTTATGCTGTTATCAGTTAACAGCTACAAAGAGAGGGAGAGCGATTGTACTCATACGTTTGGCTAAAGTGCAAGCGCGGCGTTTCCCGTAGGGCAACGGTCTCACGCTTGCGTGGCCTTCTAAAGATGCTTCATATAACTTACACGCGCAGACCATATGTATGTATGTGCTTTGGTATGCGCATACATATATATGTTTATGCTGAGCGTTTTTAGGTTAATTTATACTTGCAACAAAGTGTTAATATATATATATATAAAGGTATATATATATTTGAAATAACATATATGAATACACTACACCTCCCTTTTTAAAAAAAATAACGTAATATTAAGAATATGTAGTTATTTATAGTATACATGATTGTAATTATTAGAAATATAAAAATTGAATAATATAAAACTTTAAAAGTGTAAAGATTTAGTGTTTTTTTTTCTTTTTTTTTTTTTCATTAATAAGTTTTATATGTATACGGCTGATCAGACCGTTTTAAAATAATTTTTTTCGTAAATTATTTAATTTTTTTTTTCGTTTGTATTAATTTTATATTTCGCATACATATATATTATCCTAATTTTATATAAAAATATATGTATTTAATTTAATTTTATTTATCTTATTTATTTTTTATTTATTTTTTTATTTTTTTATTTATTTTATTTTTTTTACTTATTGTTGTGTAGTACGTTTTGCTCTACATATTTTTGATTATTAATTAAAAAGATGGTAAAAGTATTTCAGATGGTTGTTATTTGATATTATTTTCGTTTTGTTTTTTGAAATATATTTTAATTTTTTTTATATTCTCATTTAATTTTTTATTTTTTTTTTTGTTTTCTATCTTTGTTTTTTATTTTGTTTTTCTGTCTGGTGGTGTTGTGTAGAAGACGTTTTACTGTCAATCTTTGCACGAGTAAGTTAGTGTAGAATTTGTATTTTCAGTTTCTATGTCCGCGATGAACGTCTTCATTGGACTAAACTAGAATATAAAGAATTCCTTAAGTTGGAATATTACTTATTAATTGTAGACATTATTGCTTCTTGTACTTTTATTTATTTGGGTCACCGGCTTGAGTAGCTACTCTTTTATACATTATTGCCCATTTATTTGAAATTATCTATTGAAATTGATTCAATGATATTTCTGCTCGGTGCCACTTGAGTTTGCTGGTTGTAAGTATACCGGCCCCCTTTTCGAGCCTTTGGAAAAATTTACCTAAGTCGATAACTCCATTAGTATACAAATCGCTAACTTCAATTCTTGCGATAACTTTTAACCTTGTTTTAATAAACAATTTGGATTTTTTTATACGCAAGGTCACTACTTTTCTTATTCCGTCATTTGTGATGACGTTGGGCTTAGAAGATTTTCAAGATTTTGCCTAAGCAAAGACTCTTGTTATATTCCTGCGCAGGATAGTTTTGTCTACTGTATTGCCTGGTAGTGACTCTCAGGACTTTGTTTCGTAAGTCTATTTTTTGTAATTTGAATATTGTTATCCTAGAACGGGCATCTGTATCAAAATTGTCTTTTCTATTTTATGTGCCTGGAAAGGCTTTATTTGGGATAATAATGTTGAGTTATTAAAAAAAAAAAAATATTTTTCAATTAGAAATTTAAGTATGTAAAGTGAACAAAAACACGGAAGGTGTTTGTGAGAGTTTAAAATTATTGTCAGTTTTAACTAATGCATAATCTTTTCTGATTTCAAAAACTATTATGTAAATTTACTTTAAGTTTCAAGTGGTATAGTCAGTATCAAATGTTTGTACGTCAGTTATGTTTCACAAGAATGGCCAGAGGGCGATGCGATTACTTTGACCTTGCACGCATCTTTTTGCGCTTACGTCTCAAGCTTAGTGATCTTTTTTTTCGATTCGAAAACGGTCAGGGAATTTATACTTATATGTTTTTTCTTCTTGTTCTTTCTTATTTATAAAAATGTGTTTGCATCATAATAAAATTTTTTTTTACTGGTTTATATTTCGCGTAACTAGCGTAATGCGCAAGATGGTTACTTTTGGTAATTTTTTTTTTCTCGTTTATTATATGTTTACATCCCTATTGTATGTCATATTGATCGCCTGTCTATGTGTTGTATGGCTTTACGGTCCATACGCTACTACCGGGCAACTAAGATGTCGCTCAGTATTACAATTTTCTTATATTTACGTATGTGTGTATTAATATATATATATATATTTTTTTTTTTACAACCAGCACTTGTTGTGCATCTAGTTGAATTTTAGGTATTATTTTTATAGTCAGCTTGCTGATTCGCCGGTTGGGGTCTTCTTGCCAGGATCTGATGGGGCGCCGGTGCTGGTCCTTGCACAGGCTATTGATGTTTCTGTTTTTTTCCTTTTCGGTGTCCGTTGCCCAGCTTGATGCGCTGGGTGATGCCGGTGCTGGTCTTCGCACAAGCTGTTGTTAGTATTGGCAGTGACTAACGTGCTGTTCCTGTTGCCGTTATTCATTGTTGCTGTTGCTGCTGATGCTGTTTTCGTCGGCTCAAAGGTTTATCTTTTATCCCTCGTGGCTGTAGATGTTAGTGTCCCTCGTTGTTGTGGACTTTTTTTTTTTTTTTATTTTTAATTTTCGTTTGATTATTAATTATTGAGTTATAATTTGTTAAATTTTGTTTGCTTTCATCCATTATAGTTCATAATATTATGGATTGCACTTTTAAGTTGTTGAACATGAACATGAACATGAATGTATAACCAAAATGTTTTATATTTTGTTTGTTTGTTTGTAAAAGTTAACTATTTAATTTACAAGACCTTTTTGATCTCACATGAATGTATTAACCAAAATGTTTTATATTTTGTTTGTTTGTTTGTAAAAGTTAATTATTTAATTTACAAGACCTTTTTGATCTCACATCGTTATCGTTTTATTTTCGTACATAACAAGCACTGTATTATTTATTATTACATTTTTCGTACATAACAAGCACTGTGTTATTTATTATTACATTTTTATTTTATACTTCGCCGTTCGAAGTCACATGTCACGGTCGCCATGTAATAAGTAACATCTTGTTACTTTGAGGTTCGCTTATTCAATGTCTTTATTGAAATCAATTCTTGGCTTATGCCTAACATTTATAAACTTATGCTGTTATCAGTTAACAGCTACAAAGAGAGGGAGAGCGATTGTACTCATACGTTTGGCTAAAGTGCAAGCGCGGCGTTTCCCGTAGGGCAACGGTCTCACGCTTGCGTGGCCTTCTAAAGAGGCTTCATATGACTTACACGCGCAGACCATATGTATGTATGTGCTTTGGTATGCGCATACATATATATGTTTATGCTGAGCGTGTTTAGGTTAATTTATACTTGCAACAAAGTGTTACAAGTTACGTTTTATATATATTTGAAATAACATATATGAATACACTACAGTAATTTACATCTGTCAGCAATGTCAACTCGTGATTTTTTTCGAAAAAATTTATGAGAACCGAATCTAATTTTTAAAAAGTGCTATACATTTTATTTTATTTTAATTTTTTTTCACCAAAAGCCAACGAATGTACTGACGCAATACTGCTGCGTTTCGTACTATAACTTTAATTTAACATCCAAATGAAAGAACAAGTCCACATTCGTGTCGATAAAAAACCGGGACTTAAAAGTACGCTATTGAATAGAGTTTAAATCAGTCAGCAATATCAATTCGTAATTTTTCGGTAGCCAACTGGCGTTCCCCAGGCAAATATTTTCTCTTTCAATTCAAATTCTAGAACCTATCCAATAATATTGAAAAGAGGTAAGCCAAGAAAACATAGAACTGGTGGCAGTTTAGCTGTGAAAAACCGGTTATTCGGTTTTAGGAACAGGTAATTGTTTTGCTGTTTAAAACAGGGGTCTGTTATTTATTCCGGTTTTAAAAACAAGGGGCTGTTTTGATGTTATTATACTCGATACCGAAGGTAAAGAGTATATTGACTTTGTGCAATGTCCGTCATGGTGTCCGTCCGTATGTTCGCAACTTTTTTCCACACCCTTCAAGCTAGAGACTTGAAACTTTCCAATTCTCTTTATCTATGGGATAGTAAATTAAAGTGTCAAGATGGAGGTTCTACGATAACTGGCGGGCTGGCAAATCGATAAATTCGATAACTCAAAACCGATAAATCCACATATTTCGCACATCCTTACAGCTAGAAGTACCAAATTTGGTAAGAAGAAAGCTACTAGCAACCCCCAAAAAACTGCATCAAAAATTTTGGAGCCACGCCCCCCATTCCGCCCCAAGCCCCCCGAATTTTAAAGTTAAAAAGCCTATATCTCCCACATTTTTTAAGCTTTTGTCACCAAATTTGGTGCAAAGATAGGTGATGATGACCCCTCAAAAACTGCATCAAAAGATTGGATGCCACGCCCACCAATACCGCCCCAGCCACCACCATGTGCCCCAACGCTTCGTCAAAAACGGGAATGCGTGTATCTTCCAGAGTTGTGGAGATAGAGCCACCAAATTTGGTAGGAAGATAGCTGGCAACGACCCCCAAAAATCTGCATCAAGTTTGGAGCCACGCCCTCCATTTCGCCCTCCTTTCCCCACTTTTTTACAATTTTCGAGCTAGAGTCACCAAATTTGGTATGAAGATAGGAATTGACATTTCAGAAAGATCTGCATCAAAAATTTGGATTCCACGCCCACCCATACCGCCCCCAGCCCCCTTTTCCCCACTTATTACAAATTTCGAGCTAGAGTCACCAAATTTGGTATGAAGATAGCAATTGACATTTTACAAAGATATGCATCAAAAATTTTGATGCCACGCCCACCCATACCACCCTCAGCCCCACTTTCCCCATCTTTTTTAAACTTCGAGCTAGAGTCACCAAATTTGGTATATAGATAGCACTTGACATTCCACAAAGATCTGCATAAAAAAATTTGGATGTCACGCCCACCCATACCGCCCCCAACCCCCCCTTTCCCCACTTTTTAAAAAATTCGAGCTAGAGTCACCAAATTTGGTATGAAGATAGCAATTGACATTCCACAAAGATCTGCATCACAAATTTGGAAGTCACGCCCACCCTTACCGGCCCCAGCCCCCCTCTCCCCACTAAATACAATTTTCGAGCTAGAGTCACCAAATTTGGTATGAAGATAACAATTGACATTCCACAAAGATCTGCATCAAAAATTTGGATGACACGCCCACCCAAACCGCCCCCAGCCCCCCCTTTCCTCACCTTTTACAAATTTTTAGCTAGATTCACCAAATTTGGTATGAAGATAGCCGGTGGCATCCCCATCTGCATCGGAGAATCTTTAAGGCAGCTTAAACCCCTGCCGCATCCGTACCCCTTTGCATTCAGGCCTCTTTTTTTACCGGTTTTAATTCTGGTATCGAGTATGCCGCAGTCGGTTGCGTCCGACTGCAACGTTTCCACTTGTTTGTTTTTGTGGTTGTCAAAAAACAGGTTGCTGTATAGCTGTTAACAACAGGTTTTTCGGTTTTAGAAACTGGTGGTTGTTTTGCTGTTTAAAATAGAAAGCTGTTATTTTTTCTGGTTTTAAATACCGGGTCTGTTAAGCTGCTATTTTTGTGGTTTTCAAGAAACAGGTTGTTGTTTGACTGTTATTTTTTCCGGTTTAAAAACAGTTTGGGGGAGGGGGTGTCAGTTTTGCTGTTAAAAACAGGGATTTTTCAGGTTTAAAAACAGGTTGATGTTTGATCGTTATTTTAAAATAACAGCTAAACAGCAACCTGTTTTAAACAGGTTGTTGATAGATGTTAAACTGGTGGGCTGTTATATCTGCATATTGCGCACATAACAGCTGTCCGTTTAAACATATATCAACAACCTGTTTTTAAACCTGAAAAATCCCTGTTTTTAACAGCAAAACTGACACCCCCTCCCCCAAACTGTTTTTAAACCGGAAAAAATAACAGTCAAACAACAACCTGTTTTTTGACAACCACAAAAATAACAGCTTAACAGACCCGGTATTTAAAACCAGAAAAATAACAGCTCCCTG
Source organism: Scaptomyza montana (assembly GCA_018904305.1). NCBI lineage: Eukaryota > Metazoa > Arthropoda > Insecta > Diptera > Drosophilidae > Scaptomyza > Scaptomyza montana. Next base: position 620,049 of record JAEIGR010000059.1, on the reverse strand, counting down.
TTTTAAACAGTTAAACAACAACCGGTTTCTAATACCGAAAAACCTGTTTTTAACAGCTAAACAGCAACCTGTTATTTGACAACCACAAAAAAATAACAGATCCCTGTTTTAAACAGCAAAACAATTACCTGTTCCTAAAACCGAAAAACCGGTTTTTCACAGCTAAACTGCCACCTGTTCTATGTTTTCTTGGCTTACCTCTTTTCAATATTATTGGATAGGTTCTAGAATTGGAATTGAAAGAGAAAATATTTGCCTGGGGAACGCCAGTTGGCTACCGAAAAATCACGAATTGATATTGCTGACTGATTTAAACTCTATTCAATAGCGTACTTTTAAGTCCCGGTTTTTAATCGACACGACTGTGGACTTGTTCTTTCATTTGGATGTTAAATTAAAGTTATAGTACGAAACGCAGCAGTATTGCGTCAGTACATTCGTTGGCTTTTGGTGAAAAAAAAAAAATTAAAAAAAAAAATGTATAGCACTTTTTAAAAAATAGATTCGGTTCTCATACATTTTATCGAAAAAAATCACGAGTTGACATTGCTGACAGCTGTAAATTACTTTGTAAGGAAAAAAAAAACCGAAATTAAATTTGAGCCAAGATAATAGAAAATTTAATAAAAAATCAGTAAAAGTCCGTAAAAAAGTAACAACTTTATTGATATGTTCTTTTTAAATAAAAAAATATAAAGGGGAGTTAATAATAGAATAATATGTCTCCTGCCTGTATAAACCTTCATCGTCGATGAATGATTTGGTACCTTAGAGGTCTGTTGTGCCCCCTTCTAGTTCTATAACTCTTCCATCGGACATGGACACTGTACGAGAGCAAGTATTTTTTGATGAGTTGAGGGTTTCTTAGCCTTTAATACTTTTGATATGTTGATCTAAGAAAAGAAACTTCGTTTCCTTGTAAAGGCTACGCATACTGCTATAATGTGAAAGGAGGATTCTCTCTCCCGATAAACATTTGTTTTGCCTGAGATCAGATGTCTTCGTTCAGCTCGCTTCCCACTAAAGACTCTCGCTTTTCGTTAGCTCCTGCCTTATTGTGCCTTTTTCTACACTTCGGCTCAAACCCTTTTAGGAGTGTCACTGCCCTTAACCTTGCTTGCATGCTTATTTTGTCGTACCCTGCTATATTAACGTGAGTCGGATACGATCTAGAAAATTGAATAAGTAGTGATTATCGAAAACTCAATCAAAGATACGTTTAAAAAACATAATGGAGGTAATTTTCAATCAATTGTTTTAGTTAGAACAATCAGCAATATAATAGGACAGCTAAAATTACATACATAAAAGTAAATCTTGTAAAGTAGTGATTTTGAGCCGAGGTACAGATCTCAGTCTGGCCAAGGCTCGCGTTACAAGAAATATTTATATTTGCTGAAACACAATTGCTAACTGGAGGTAAAGTTCGTCAGCGTCATAATGCAAAGGTCGCGTCACCGATCTAACTGGGTGATCTGGGTTGGCGAGTGGATTGTCACCGCACTCCTACCACAAGCCTCAGTTACTACTCTTCCAAGCCCAGGTGATCACCGTAGGCTGGTAAACTACCATTAAGACGCGCTACTAGAATGCCTGGGCAATTTGGGCTGGCGGGTGGATTGTCACCGCACCCCTACCGCAAAGTCCACAGGTTTCTCTTCTTTATCCAAGCTGAGGCGAACGCCATCAGCTGGCGAAGCACTTTATAACGCGAATCGAAACGACTCGATCTAATAATAGACACACGTGGTTTTGGGGTTAGGGTACTTCAGTCTTTCGAACCTTTATTTCGATACGCCTTCCTTAGACGTTCTATATTATGCTTACTTTATTCTTGGCTGTAATATATATGTCCGCTTGATATATCTCCCTATATGCCTACGCTTTCGTTCCGTTTTCGCTTTCGTCAATTGTACTTGGCAACCGTTTACTCTTGCCCTAATCAATTATTCCGCCGACACGTCTACACGCCTTGGACCCGAATTTCTAACTCCCTCGCCGGTCGCGTGCTCAGCCCGAGCGCGCCTTCCTTCTTCGCGTGGGTCGCGATTGTGGATCGTGGGTCGTGAGAGCGCACGCACCCTTCGATCATCTTTCGCCGATCTGGCCGTTCGAATATTCTGTTAAGTTGCTTGAGCCGAAATGTTATTAAAAGCTAATGAATGTAATTGTAACATGGTAAACTATAATATGATAAAGAATGAATGATTGTAATGTTAATGTTTGGCAAGTTGTTAATTACTCTTAATAACTAATATATTATAATATAAGGGTGAGAACGACTTCTTCTCATTTGTACTTCATGTACTTAGCTTCATTAACTGACAATATATTCTTTAATAATAAATTGTGAGGGAGGCTAATGTTGGCCTACCTCACACCCCCTTCTTCGTGATCGCGACGTTACCGTCGCGGTGTCGTGTCACGGCGAACGTATCCGCTCCTACCCTGATCGTGAAACGGCTGCGTTGGCTCCTAGGGACTCTGCTTCGTAGCTCCGCATCAATGACCGGAATGGCGGCCCGTGTCAGAATTCTATCGTTAGGGTAAACGTTCCAACTCGACGGTATTGACATCCAGACAATCGGGTTATGTGCGGGTGGGTTCCGCTGACATCCCGAGTGGTTGTCCTCCTCGCCCAACTCCGAGTCTAGTCCTTCTTCCCATCCATCAATCCCTTCAAACGTCTGTGGGCTGTCCAACTCGGTAAATGCTTCCTCCAGGACATCTTCCTTTTGCTGATCCTCCCAATTTTCATCCTTTGCGTCGCCTGTTGTTTTTGGCGTTTTGCCTTGCTCGACCATATCGTTTTCCGGTGGCGTGGGTGATTCCAACGCCTTGCTGCGTGCTTCCGTCTTGTTACCCTCTTCAGTGCCTTCGTTCGGTAGGGTGTCCGCCCCTTCTTCCAATGCTTGAAGGTTTGGAGGCGAGGCCGGCTCCTCGACGTATGGTTGTGGTGCTCGTGCATTTGGCGCCTCTATGACCACCGTCGTTATCTCCACCGTCTGTACGATGACTGCGCCGTCTACTGTGATCACCGCAGATTTATTCCTTATAAACATTGTATGTTTGAACGATGTAGGAGACGTCTCTCTTTCCCTTTGCTCATATCGGGGGTGGTTCCGCCGTGGGTCACGCGACTGCTGCTGCAATCTTGGATCTGGGTCTGATGCCTCCGAGCGATCGCTATCTTCTGCGTCTTCCACATGAGCTTCCGCGTATTTTCCGTAGACGCCGTCTTCATACTCTCGTCGGATGGTGGTGTCAGAGTCCTAGTCGCTGCTGAGGGTGATGATGCTGTCCATTCTTCGCAATTAACCTTTAATATAAATTGTTGTAAGTTCGGTGATTAACGGTGTTTATATAAAATGGTTAGTTAGTTATTTTTTTTTTTTTTTTTTTTTTTTATGAGAAATGGTTTTAGTTGCCCTGCGTTCGTGTCTTCCCTTTCCCCCTCTTTCACCAAACGCACGACGTTCGGAGATACGAAATCGGTCTTCTCCCCCCCCCTCCCACACCAACGGAGAACGAAATTTTAACGCGGAACGGGGGCGGCCTATTTTGGGGGTATTTTTGCCGGGAATTTGTCGCTAGCCGGGAAGAGCGGGTGTTCTTATCCCCCTAGCACTTAAGAGTGCCTCAAGACACTTATCACATTATATTCTTTAAAAAAAAAGTGGTTGGGTTTGATTTGAGCTAAATACTTTTAATGGGTCCTTAAAATCGTGGCAATCATATTTTTAAAAGCTTTCAGAGCTTTTTGAAGCTTTAACGGTACTTTTACTTTAACTTGCACAGAACATATGTTATTCCGCGCGCAAAATTGTACGTGGAACGTGCCGCAGATTGCTGGTTTTATTAAAGTGTTAAGACTAATATATAAGTAACCTGTTTTATTTTTCCGTTAAAGGTATGTTTATTCTTAGTCAAAATCAAGTTTCACATTTGTGAATCTATAAAAGTTTTGCGTTGGAGCAGTGAAATAGCGATAAGTGCCTTGAGACACTCTTTGGCCGTTGGGCGTACTTTTTTGCCGAAAATATTTCACATCGACAAGGCGTTTTTACATGGCAAGTTTTGTTTAGTGCACAATTTTTCTTCACAGAAATTGAGTTTGAAAAGAAAAATTGTCTCAACCAATGCGAAAACGCTACAAATTGTTGGATTTGACGGATGAACAACATTCTGTCAGTACCGACGATGAATTGTCAAACGTTTCAAATTTGGAAAATGCACTAAACGCAGCACTGAACGACTCTTCGGCTGTGGACTTGACCCTTGACATTAACTTGGACACTGTCGAAAATGTTGAAACTACGCTTGAGGAGCCTACTCAGAAAACATTAAAAAGAACTCGATCGTTCTTGCCATCATTTGAAGATGGAGCACCTATACCTTTGCCTTCTTTTGGTGGCTTCAATGGTTTGGGTAAGCGGCGCTAAGCCGTAAAATTATATTCAACTTATTTATTTATTTGTATAGGCATTGAATCAATTTTGAAAGATCGAATCCAAATTATACGGCGAAAGCAATCGATGCAGATGCATTTCAATGACATAGCCTTTCAGGGAGACTCAAAGCTGCCAGCTTATATAATGGATCTCGAAACTCCATTAAAGATCTTTTGTTACTTTTTCGATACAAATATCATGAATATGATTGTGGAGGAGACTATTCGCGCTGCTTTCACAGCTAACATTGCTAATCAATTCAAAACGACCATTGACGAAATGTATAATTGCATTGGGATATTGATATATATGTCAATCTATCGTTACCCGAATTTGAAAAGCTACTGGGGAAGAAATGCTTTTGAACCCATACGATACTGCATTACACGAAGCAAATTCGAACTGATTAAACAATATTTCTCAATGCGTGATGATAGCAAACGTATCAAAAAGGCCGAACCTGGATATGATCCCCTGTTCCGTATACGTGACTTTGTAGACTATCTTAACCAAAGTTTTGACTCCATCCCAAAGTACGCACGTCTTTGTGTCGACGAACAGATGTTTAGCACGAAAATGAAGCACCACCTGCGGCAATATATGCTTAATAAGCCCCACAAATGGGGTATAAAGTTATTTGTACTGTGCGATTCTTTTGGATATGCTTACTGCTTTGAGGTCTACACTGGCGCAGGTGATAATGTAATCCTGCCTCGTCACCCAGATCTTGGTGCTGCGGCTAACATTGTTGTACGTTTAACAAATACGGTAAATACTTTCAAACACCACATAATTTATTTCGACAATTTTTACACGTCATTACCTTTGATGGTCTATCTGCGTGTCAAAGGTTTTTATAGCCTTGGCACTGTGCGTGAAAATCGTATCCCGAATTGTAAGCTGCCCAATGATAATTCCATTAAAAAGGAGACTAGAGGATTTTCGGATGAGTATGTGGGCACATCTTATGGTGTCCAAGTAAGCAATGTGTTGTGGAAAGACAACAAAGTCGTCCGCTTGCTGTCCTCCTATGTTGGAGTCAAGCCATTTATAACGAACAGTTCGCATAATGGATTATCAAAGATTGCTAGATACGAAAGAAAATCTAAGCAGTACTTAGACATTGATTGTCCGCAAGTTATTCGCGAATACAACGTCCATATGGGCGGCGTAGATCTAATGGATGGACTTATGGGCCGTTACCACATCAGAGACAAAACTCAGGATTGCGCCACTCGAATATTTTATCATTGCATTGATATGGCAGCAACAAACGCTTTTATTTTATATAAGCGTATATTCAAAGAAAAACAGGAAACTGGAAAAACGAGCAAGACGCGCGAACTCCCGAATTTCGGGAAGCGATTGCAGCTGGATTGGTAGCACTTAAAAACAAGCAAATGCAAGGTCGCCCACACAGTGCTCAATGGACAACACGGTCTCCATCCTGTCAGCGACCTTCACCGGGTCGATCTCCATTATCTCACCAACCCTTCCAACCAGCTTTAAAGCGTGGTGAAAAATGTAAACATCCCATTTCAGATTTGCGGCATGACCAGCTTAATCATTTTCCTCGTTGGTTGGGTCGAGATAGTGGGCGAAAGTGGTGCAAACACTGCAAAACTTCACAAACTCAGTGTATATGCTCAAAATGTAATTTGCACTTATGCTGCACAGCTAACAAAAATAGTTTTTACGAATATCACATTAAAACATAATTTCTTTCTTAGTTACGCAATAACGATTTTTTTCGCTTGAAGCCCCATAAGTGCCTTGAGGCACTTATTCATTCTTTCTCAACTTACAGGTAAACGAAAGCTTCTACACCATTTCTGAAGTAATTTTTGAACTCATTGACAACAAAATATATCTTTAAAAAATTATTCGACAACATTTGTTCAATTATTTTAGAAAGTAGCCTTAGAGGGTTAATAAGACTTAATGTGGGGGGGGGGGGGCGTCTTCCCCCCCGCATGGGATAATAGTTCCCCCTTGGTCTTTCGAAGCCCGTTGTTGGTTGCTTTGGACTATTTTGAATACTTCTTGCATTCGATCTGCTTTTCCCCCGGTGTTTGGGGTGGACTTTCCCGTCCCGGGCGTTTTCTCATCGTATAACGTTGCTGGCAGACGAGGTTCCCTTCCCTGCATCAAGAACGCTGGGGAAAATCCTGTTGAATCTGCAATGCTCGAGTTGACGGCTAAAGAGATTTCGGGTATTAGTTCATCCCACGAACTTTGACTTCCGGAAATGAATTGTGCTATCATAGTTTTCACCGTCCTATTTGCTCTCTCTGTCGGGTTTTCCTGTGGGCAGTACGGGGCTGTATATTCCACCTCTACGCCTAGCGAATTCAAAAATGCCTTGAATTTTCGACTCGTGAACTGCACTCCGTTGTCACACACGAATCTCTTTGGTACTCCGAAACGGCATAAGATTCGCTCGCGAAATGCTCTTTGTAGTGTTGCTGCCGTCGCTCGTCTCAAGGGGACCAGTTCCACCCATTTCGTGAATGCGTCGTGAAACACCAAAAGCATCGTGTTACCCTGTTTTGAGCGTGGCAAAGGGCCCACGAAGTCCGCGCACAGGATGGCCATCGGCTCTGCCACCTGGCGGGTTAGCATTTGTCCGGCTGGCTTCCTCTGCTCCGATTTGAATATCTGACATCTCTCGCAGCACTTAACGTACCTGGCTGCATCACGAAACATTCCCGGCCAGTAGTAACGCTGTGATAACCTCATAATCGTCTTGCGAATTCCTTGGTGACCTGCCGTCGGCGCGTCGTGGCACTCTTTAAGCACTCGCGTCCTTTGTACTTCGTCGACACAGAGCTTCCATGGGATGTAATCCTCATCGTCCGCGCGATAGCCTAAGTGCCGGTATAACTGTCCATTTTCCTCGACGTAGTCCGCATACTTGGTTGGTTCCTTGGCGACTTTATCCTTCATTCCTTGAATCCACTTTCCTGGTAATTGTTGAACCACGGCTTGCTGGAGTTTCTCTAACGGGTCTCGAGACAACGCGTCTGCCACCACGTTGAGTTTGCCTTTCCGATACCGTACGTCGAACTGGTATTGCTGGAGCTCTAACGCCCAACGCGTGATCCTTCCCGACGGGCTCTCTATGGAATCCAACCACTTTAGCGCCATATGATCCGTGATTACATCGAAACGATATCCTCCAGATAACATTTTAACTTCCGGATCGACCACACTATTGCCAGGCACTCTTTTTCTGTCGCCGAGTAATTTTCTTCTGCTTTCGACAACTTACGATTCGCGTACGCTATGACTCGCTCCTGCTTGCATCCGTTTGTAGTGTAAACTTCTCAGCGAAATCCGGACATGCCAGGACAGGAGCGGTCGTCAGACAGTGTTTGAGATTGTCTAATGCCGCCTGCTGTTCCGTGTTCCACGACCACTTTCGGGATTTTTTCAACAAACTTGTCATCGGCTGCACTACCGTCGCGACGGTAAAGTTGAGAAATAGTGAAAAAGTGGATAGTTGGTAAATATTGAATTGCCTGGTCAAACGCAAAGCAAACAGTATAATTTTTTTTAATTCTTTTCTTAATAAATAGATCTATCAATAGAACCAAAAATGATGACGATCCGTAACTTAGTTTTTTGAGATATTGTATCTCAAAGCCGACCAAATTACCTTAAAATTGTGATTTTTATGTAACACAAAAAATCAGACAACTTTGAAAAGCTATATCTTCTAAACAAAAAATCCGGTTACATTATGGATTGCAGATTTGAAATCGCTGGAAAATTTCCTAAAAGTAGGTTCATTCAATATTTTTTAGAGGCACATGCAATTTTTGATTTTTGACACTTGACTTGTTCTACGGGCGCCACTGTGCGTCGTAAAGTTAGGCACGAATCGCCGATACCACGATGCCATGCCTAAGCACCGTCTGAGCTCCTTCAAGTTTGCTGGGGCCTTCAAGTTGTTAACCGCTTCCACCTTCGACGGGTCAGTCTGGATTCCCTCGTCAAGAAGAAGAAGAACGAACACTTCTTCCTGTTCAGCTTCAAATTTGCTGCCCTCAGCCGACGAAAAACTTCCTTTAGGTTTGCCGTATGCTGCTCCTTCGTCTCGCTGATCACTATGATATCGTCTAAGTAGGCGAACGCATGGGGTTCCATCTCCGGGCCGATTACTGTGTCCAATGCTCTTTGAAATGTCGCACCCGCCGAATGCAAACCAAACGGCATGACTCGCCACTGGAACAATCCTCGGCCGGGTACCGTAAACGCCGTGCATTCCCGGCTATCCGCTGCCATTGGAATTTGCCAATATCCGTGTTTTAAATCTAACGTAGATATGTAACGCGCGTGCCTCAGCCCTTCCAAGATATGGTTTATTCTGGGCACTGGGTACGCGTCGGGTATTGAATGTGCGTTGAGCTGGCGGTAGTCAATACACATTCGCCATTCATTTGTCTTTTTACGAACGAGCACTATAGGCGCACTGTGAGGACTCCTGGAAGGCTCTATTGCACCGGCTTCTATCAGTTCGTTCACTTGATCGTCGATAACTCGCTGCATAGCTGGGTTCTTGGGATAATACCTCTGTTTTATTGGCTTATCATCCCTCATCACAATCCGATGCTCGGCTATATTAGACACGCCTTTGAGTCCTTCGAAAAGTGCTAACTCCGTCTCCAAGAATTCCTGTAACGCCGGCTCCAGATCTGCTGGCCATTCCAACCCTCCTTCTGTTAATGCACTCGGTTGCATCCCTGACTTCGCTTTCCCCGTGCCAGATAATCCTGCCTTTGGATCCTCGTCTCCCTCCACATGTGCCCTGCCCATGGGATGCCTTTCGCCTTTCCTCGGATTTTCCTGTTGTATTGGAAGCGCAGTGCGCGCCGGGCTCGTTGGGTTAAGCTTTTCTTTGCCAGGATCTTCCAGCCGACCTAGTAGAGACTCCTTGGCGCCCGGCGCCATCTTCTTATTTTCCTCTCGCTTAGCTTTCACGGCGTCAACCACCTTGGGTGCCCCTGGTACATCTCTTTGTTCTTTCCTTTCGCTGCCGTCCATTTCGCCTTTCTTCCTTGTTATCCTATCCACGGTGGTACTGCCAACCCCGTGGTTGGTTCCTCCACCGCTTCGAGAACAAGGTTCGCTTTTCCGCATTGGATTTTCGTACCCATCCTGCACAGAAAGTCCATACCTAAAATCACGTTGTCCAACATAGACGGCATAACGAGCATATCTATCGTCGCCTCGTCTCCTGCTAATCCAACCTTTACCCGCAATATCTTTTCTATGGTTATGCTTGAACCATCCGCTAAGCGCGCCTTAGCATCCGCTGCTAATAACTTGCCTTCGTCTGCCACCTTTCGAAAAAACCCTTCGCTCACAAAACTCCTGGTGGCCCCTGTGTCAACTGTCGCCTTCGCTACGTACCTCCCAACCTTAATAGTAGCGACTATACGACTGTCCTGGACACTCAGTGGGTACTCCAATTTTGGGAACGACTCACACCGGCGCCCATCCGATCCCACTCCGGATGCCGCCGCTCCTCGTTTCCCGGCTGTTTCTGACAACACTCTGCGCTGTTCACCCCCTGTGTACCACACGATCTGCAGAACAGTACTCGCGGATTGGGGCATTCTCTAGCAAAATGCCCACCCTGCGAACACTTATAGCACACGCGTCTCCCGTCGTAGGGTCTACACTGCTCGTGACCGATCCCACCGTTTGGATTCCCCCTTACAGAACTGGTCTGTTGTACAGGCGTCGGATTTTTAAACGGGTTGCTTCGGGTGACGGGAATGCCTGTCCCCCCTGTCGCGCCATGATCTTTAACGCGTAACCCCTGACTACCCTCTGCTTCCCTGCGGCTCTGATTTCGGACGTTTTCGAATTCGGCGGCCATCTGCGTTAGCTGCCCCAATGTCACGAAATCTCTTCTGCGGATATATAATCTATACTCCGGCGCTAGGTTTTCATAAATTCTATCCAACTCTTGTGCTGACCCATATCCTGCGTGATACATAAGTCCCCTAAGGTCAATTAAATAGTCTTTGTACCCTTCGCCACTACGCTGCCGGCGAGCTCTGATTTCGTCTTCCAGCCTCTGGAAGTACCTTGGGGGCAAGAAAAATTCCAAGAATTCTTTCTTGAAAGAGGCCCACGTCGTATCTCTTAGTCGACTGGTTGGGAACCAGAGTGCCGCCTTATCTGTCAATGCTTCGCTCATAACCTTGGCCACACGATCTAGACTAACCTCGTGGGATATCGCCCGTTCTTCAATCGCTCCTAGAAATGTGAGTGGGTCGGTGCATCCGTTAAACCTGATTCCGCACCTGCGAAATAGCTCAGGGACGAACATATATTGTCTATGACTGCCAAACTCCGCGTCGCCGGCTCCCACACTCGGTCTGTAGTCCACCTGCCCCACCTGGGTACTATTCACAGGGGGGTTTACAGGTGGCACCACATGTATACCAGGTGAGGATTCAATCCTTATCTTCTGCTCACTGGGTGGCATATATTGTGTGTGGCTGTGCAGCGGAAACAACCCCCCGGGTGACCCCGACAGTGTCAGCAGGTCAGATTCTGATTTTTGGCGCGTTCGTGGTTCTGCGGCGGAAAGGCCGGGCGATTCTTGGGTCTTGGCAAACCTCGACTCCCATTCCGTCAAACGTGTCCGCGTCCCCAAATTATGGGTCCCTTCCTTTATAAAGGTACATAACCGTTTCCGCAACTCTTCTACCTTTCCGAGTTTGTCCAGGCCGAGTTCGTGCGCAATCTTCTCCAAGTCCTCCTTTCGGCAGTGGTACACCCATCGCACGCCTACGCCTGGGTTACTGCAGTTCTCTAACTCTGTGCTCTCGCGTTCACTCATGGCTGGTTCGGGTATATTATTTGCTCCTGGTTGTAATTCGGTTTTGTTAGTTTTATTTAGATTTTATTTCGTCAAGACCCTCTTTTTTTTCGTTTAACTTTATTTAATTTTCCACCGTTTTTTTTTTTTTTTTTTTTTTATATATATTTTTATTATTATTATTATATTTTTTTTCTTTTTAGTTATTCATTAAAATGTTTTTTTTTTTTTTTTTTTTTTTAATTTATGTATTTATATTTATGTATTTATTTATTAATTTATATATATTTTTATTATTATTATTATTATTATTAATTATTCATTTATTTAATTTTTATTCCACTTCGCGGTTGCACTCATCCCACTGCTCACATTTATTTTCCCATCACTCTTGTCCCACTGTTCAGTTTGGCTTTCCCGATTGTTCTCGTCCCACTGTTCGCTATTTGCCGTTGCCAAAAAACCACTTCACTTTTTGATAATTTGATGCGTGCTGTACTTGGCTTGTCGACGCGCGCGTTATGCCGTTAGGTGATCGGCTCGTCCACTTCACCATCAACTTCGCTGCGCCGCGACTTGTTACCAACCACTGGCACTTAAACAAATTCCGCTATGCAATCGGTGCGCACGCTTCCACCGTCACTTTCGTTGCGCCGCAAATGGCCCGACTTAATCGCTTGCTTTGCACGATCCCGTTTGTTTAATCGGTGCGCCCGTTTCGACCGTCAACTTCTTTGCGCCACGACAATTGCGCAAAAGAAGATTCTCGAATGATTCCGTTTTTTTATACCCTTCACATGTGAATCAGGGTATATTGACTTTGTCATAAATCCGTAACGCCTTAAAGGAATGATGGGAGACCCCATAAACTATATATCAAAATGATCAGGACGAGCTCAGGAATTGATTTCCGTCCGTCCGTCCGTCTGTCCGTCTGTCCGTCTGTCCATCTGTCTGTTTCAACACGATTTCCGGCCAAACTGCTGAACCGATCTTGATGAAACTTTCACAGATTGCTTAGATCATGTCGGGTTTGTTCACTATGAAATTTCATCCCGATCGGAGCATTCTACGACATAGCCACCATACAAATTTACCATATCAACACGATTTCCGGCCAAACTGCTGAACCGATCTTGATGAAACTTTCACAGATTGCTTAGATCATGTCGGGTTTGTTCACTATGAAATTTCATTTCGATCGGAGCATTCTACGACATAGCCACCATACAAATTTACCATATCGTACTATCAATTGTTGTCTCTGTCGTGCACTTTCAAGTACCTACATGTCAAATTGTTGTTGTTGCACACGAACAAGTAAATGACGCTCAAGAGTAAAAATATTAGCGAAAAATTACAAACAACTGCACAGAAACATAAGAGGGGGGAGCATTGATTTGGCTGTGTGAAGGGTATCATAGTCTTGGCATAGCCAAAATTAACTATGCGCCACTATGTTTTTTCCTTGTTTTATGCACGTGCAGTAAAACAGTGTATGACCGGGTATACACGAATTCACGACTTTCGAACTTTCAAGTATTGCTTCTGGGGTCTTTATTCCCGATTTGCTCTACTCCTCTTTAGCTTAGGTCCCTGCTCGGGCGCCACTTGTAAAGTAGTGATTTTGAGCCGAGGTACAGATCTCAGTCTGGCCAAGGCTCGCGTTACAAGAAATATTTATATTTGCTGAAACACAATTGCTAACTGGAGGTAAAGTTCGTCAGCGTCATAATGCAAAAGGTCGCGTCACCGATCTAACTGGGTGATCTGGGTTGGCGAGTGGATTGTCACCGCACTCCTACCACAAGCCTCAGTTACTACTCTTTCCAAGCCCAGGTGATCACCGTAGGCTGGTAAACTACCATTAAGACGCGCTACTAGAATGCCTGGGCGATTTGGGCTGGCGGGTGGATTGTCACCGCACCCCTACCGCAAAGTCCACAGGTTTCTCTTCTTTATCCAAGCTGAGGCGAACGCCATCAGCTGGCGAAGCACTTTATAACGCGAATCGAAACGACTCGATCTAATAATAGACACACGTGGTTTTGGGGTTAGGGTACTTCAGTCTTTCGAACCTTTATTTCGATACGCCTTCCTTAGACGTTCTATATTATGCTTACTTTATTCTTGGCTGTAATATATATGTCCGCTTGATATATCTCCCTATATGCCTACGCTTTCGTTCCGTTTTCGCTTTCGTCAATTGTACTTGGCAACCGTTTACTCTTGCCCTAATCAATTATTCCGCCGACACGTCTACACGCCTTGGACCCGAATTTCTAACTCCCTCGCCGGTCGCGTGCTCAGCCCGAGCGCGCCTTCCTTCTTCGCGTGGGTCGCGATTGTGGATCGTGGGTCGTGAGAGCGCACGCACCCTTCGATCATCTTTCGCCGATCTGGCCGTTCGAATATTCTGTTAAGTTGCTTGAGCCGAAATGTTATTAAAAGCTAATGAATGTAATTGTAGCATGGTAAACTATAATATGATAAAGAATGAATGATTGTAATGTTAATGTTTGGCAAGTTGTTAATTACTCTTAATAACTAATAAATAATAATATAAGGGTGAGAACGACTTCTTCTCATTTGTACTTCATGTACTAAGCTTCATTAACTGACAATATATTCTTTAATAATAAATTGTGAGGGAGGCTAATGTTGGCCTACCTCACAATCTTATAACTGTTAAAATGTTTTAAGACATTGTCTTTAGTCATATAAAAATCTTTGCAAATGATTATGTGTGTATAAGCAAACATAATATTTTAATGAGAAGGGCTGCTCACCAAACCGGAAAACTTAAACTTTTCAATAATAGAAATACAAAATAAAAACCCTATAACATACATATTGAATGACGATGAGGGTGCCGAACTTAAAGACATTTTCTAGAAAGAGAAAATTTAAAAAACAGGTACGCACATACTTGGTTGAAAAAATAATAACAAGAAAAACGGATAAATTCATAGGGGCTTTAAATGGGAACAACTCATGGAAAAATGGTTAGTACGTAGTAGACTCGACTATGACTTCACGATTTAATGTAAGCCATAATAACAGTATTGGGTGTTGCATTGTTCGATCAAATTTCCCCCGAATACTTTATAAATTTTTTTAATAGCTCTTGGTACTTGATAGTCATTGTCTAATGTTTTTATATCCAAATAATATGTTATGTGGGCTGGTGTGTTAGAAGTTAAAGGTGTGAGCCTAGGAAAGTAACTGGGAATAATAGAAATCAGGGGATCCAAAATCGGTGCAGAGTAGAACAGAACTATTCAAATAAGACGGCTAGACGCAAACCGTACCTAATCTAGGTAAAAGTTACTTATGTGTGATGGTTCAGGTGAAGATCGCTTCGCCGTAGGGGGGCAAATGATGATGATGATTGGTTGACTCTTTGGAGGACGCCAGGCTGCTGCAAACAGTGACAGTACGTAAATCGTAAAGGAACTCATTTTCATCGTCGGGCAGCTTAATTGTGATTATGAGAAACGACAAAGCGGCATCCCATTTACTTCACCGTCTGTAAACGGCAGCTCACTATCGAGGGACTTGGGTTGATGTTACCTCAATGTGAAAATCTAAATAAATATGATATGAGCTTAATATATTCTTTTTAAAAGCTACATTTTCGAAGAAAAAAAGCCGGTTTACTAAAAATCAATTCAAATTTTAATTTAATATAAGTAAATATTTATTTTAACAGCCTACTTTTATTTTTAAATGAAAAATAATCACAACTGTTCCGTTCCATCAGTTTTATAGATTAATTGCCTTCCGTTTTTAACAGCTTACCGCCACCCAGTTTTTGAATATAAATAAGAGGAAACATATGATAAATTATTAAAGTAAGTATAGAAGTGAAGCGAAAAAAGAAACATAAGAGAAAAATACTATATGAGATGTAAAAGAAATAAATAAACAAAATAATAATTGACAACAATAATCAGCAAACAATCAGGAACATGCAGCACATGCAGCACAAAAAGCGATAGGGAAAGAAGCAACGAATAATGTATAAGAAATTCTATAAGACAGTTCCATCTTTCCACTAATTGTTTTAACTGTATAACCTACCAAGCTCAGGCAAGCAAATTGTTCTTAAAAGCGTCAAATAGTAAACTCTTTAAAACGAAAAGATCTAATGCTCCTTAAGTGTGAAAGTTGTAACACTCATGTGTTTAAGGCAGCGATTAGATTCTGAGCAAAATTTAATCTCGATACCTAAAAGCTGACAAAATAGTTTGCATAGATACAGACACACAGATCTAGGAAGCGTACGATGCTGATCTAAATATTGATCAAGAATAAACATACAATCTGGGATCAAGGATGCTTACGTTTATGCATTACAGAAATAAAAATACTATGTCTCGGTTCAAAAATTGAGAGGCAAAACCCTTAATTTTAAAGGCAATATATAAAGTCAAATAACATAAAAGAATAAAATTAAAAATGAAATAACAACATAATAAAAGCAAAATAATAATATTACCAGAATGGAATGACGTACTACTTTTAAATCTTACTCCCTGCTGTAATATATGCCAAGAAAAATGGACCAAGAAAATAGATTGTGGACCTAAACAAGAACAACTTTATCTCGTTCTTTTAATGTACGAATTATAACCCACAAGAATCATAATAGAAAATAGCCTAGCAAAAACTATTTACCATGAAGTCTAAAAAAAAAGAAGAACAAATCATACCATACAATTACCAAATCAAATCTTATTCTTTGGAGCCTCCTCCACAAACAGTATACAATAAAATCAGACCCTAATCTAAAATCAAAACACAAGATCAAGAGCTAGGGTGTATAAAACGATTAAAACAAAGAAAGAAAAAAAAAAAACTGAAAATACCAATATTTAGTGGGTATAAACCAATCCGGTGAAAGTAAACGTACATTATTTTATGCCCGTTATGTTAAATACCGACTTTTACGTCATCTCGAGCTTTAGTACATCACAACCTTATTTTGCCATCCAAATTCAAGACTAATGCAAGGTTCAAGAAGAATAGAGCACATTTCAATGGTTTCATGAATTTACGAAATATCTCAGATCAATGAAAAACAAATCCTTTAGCGACAATAAGTTTTGAGCACTAAAGAAAATGAATCTGAATGAATGAAAAAAATAAAAATTAAATAAATAAATAAAATAAAAGAAAGAAAGAAATGGCAGTGAGATGTAACAAAACTGCAACTATCACAGTTAAGGAACAGTAGTAGTAGATACTTAACCCTTAAATTAAAACAGCTAACGAAGTCATACTTTTCGAAACAGTGTAAGACTCATATCTCGAACTGTTAAGCTAGTTCAATGCACTTCCTTATTAAATGTAATAAAAATGAGGAGAATAATGAAATAAAATATTCCCATCCATCAATTAAAAGAAATTAATAACGAAATTTTCTTAGTTTAGGCAATGAGTTTGGAAATATAAAAATCTTACATAATCACTAAAAAAGTAGAAAGGTATATAGGTTGACAGTTAAAATATATTAAAGCAATTAATTATAAAGTGAAAAATCAATGTCCGATCGATTTCCCTGTTAAAATTAAGTTAACGTATTAAGGACAATAAAGTCAAAATAGCTAACAACATAACATAAAATTTTTAAAAATCAAAAGAATAATAAGTTGGTGAAAACGATTAAGTATTACACAAATTAAGATAGGGTATCAGACAACATCAATAGAAGAATTTTTGAAGTCAGTAAATGAGTACAAAACACATTCTTGATACATTTTTATCGTAAGTAGCATACTGGGAAAGAGAACAGTATTAACCGTTTGTATAAAAAAAAAACAATCCAGCTGCTTAGAACATCTTACTGTTTTCATTTTCTTTATTTTTGAAATTTATTTGATATGTGAGTTTGATGAAATAATTTTAGTCGAGTATAAGAAATAGTTTGACGGATATCTTAAATATGAAAAGTGTCATTTGACGAAAATCTTTTAGCGAGCAGACGGAAAGTTAAGGAAAAGATTATTTGTTAAGCCTAAAAGATTACCTTAAAGAATTTAAAGAATAAAAAAGCAAAATAAATTATTACTGAGATTGAACAGAATCGAATATATGGGTATTAAAAAAAATATATATATATAATAATAAATTCAATAAACGATGATGTATAAATATTAAGATCTAAATTATTTTGTTAAAACATGATTTATTATACCAGCTACACGAACTTCTTTAAGCTTTCAAAATAGTGACATACATAAAAGCAGTCTTAGATATGTATATAGTGAGTACTAGAACTTAGGCTTATAATATAGACTTAAAAAAAGCTTTTTTATCAAGCCGAAACAAAATCATGCAGTATGACTTGTGTGTTCTACCGGCTATAACTATATGTTATTAATATAAATGTTCGGTGTTTGTGGTTGCTTAATCCCTCAACGGAACAAGCTTAATATAATTCTCAAATTTAACATACTGCAAAAATCTATGAAAAAAAAAAAAATAATAATTTGATAGTATTTTAACAAAGTAAAAAAAATTAAAAAGTTATACTAATTAGCTCTATAAAAGTAACTGAAGTCAGTGCAATAATCAAAACAGATGTATGCAAATAAAGGTTAGAAACGTAAGTAGCGAACAAGTTGGGTGTGCGTTAGAAGGAGGGACAATCAATTAACATACCACCTTCATTTCATAGACGCTCGTGTATAGAATCGCATAAAGAAGCGTGTTTTAATATAATAATATAAGCAGGATCGCTTTCCCCCTATAGCACTTTCACCCTCTAACACTTACTCTCTCTAACACTAACTCTTTCTTTCTCCCTCTAACACTTTCCCCCTCTTACAACTTCCCCCTCTAGCATTCCAATCTAAATCTGCAAGTCTCAATACTCTTGTTTAAAAACAATGTGCTATCTTGCTGCTGCTGCTGCAAATCACTGGTTTTCACAACCATAAACATTCATTGTTTATGTTTTGCCTGCAGGTGTGCAAGGCAACGCACGTCAAACAGGCGCCCTTTCGTTTCTCTCTTATCTACTTATTCGTAGCTAAGAAACCTGTGCTCAGTTGACTGTCTCTCTCTTATCTACTTACTTGTAGCTAAGAAACCTTAATAGTTTCAAAGGCAATGTACTTGGCTCACTGATCCTCACGGACGGTGATATCTATAACATATTAGCCAACTAATGTACTTGACCTTTGACTAGCGCACTTCAAGCATGCACAAGCTTGTCTCTAAGCCTTCCTCCCTCTAACACTTTCCCCCTCTAACTCTTTCTCCCTCTTACACACATTCTCCTTCTAACACTTTCCCCCTCTAACTCTTTCCTCCTCTAACATATTTTAATCTTAATCTACAAGTATCAATACTCTTGTTTAAAAACAATGTGTTGATCTTGCTGCTGCTGCTGTTGCTGCGTAGGAAAATTCCCATCCCTTGCTTACATAACCCCTCACGAAGGTTGTTGTTGTTGTTGCTGTTGACCATAACAATGCAACGTACATCGAACAAGCGCTCGCTTTTCTTTATTCTCTATCCTTTTTTCCTTTATACACTGCTCCTCATAACCATAAGCATTAATTGTTTATGTTTTTCCTGCAGGTGTGCAAGGCAACGCATGTCAAACAGGCGCCCTCTCGACTCTCTCTTATCTACTTATTCGTAGCTAAGAAACCTGCGCACAGTTGACCCTCTCTCTCTTATCTACTAATTTGTAGCTAAGAAACCTTAATAGTTTCAAAGGCAATGTACTTGGCTCACTGATCCTCACGGACGGTGATATCTATAACACATTAGTCAACTAATGTACTTGACCTTTGACTAGCGCACTTCAAGCATGCACAAACTTGTCTCTAAGTCTTCTACTACTTTCCCCCTCTAACACTTTCTCCCTCTAACACCATTTCCCTCTAACACTTTCCCCCTCTATACTTTCCCCCTCTTACACCTTCTCCCTCTATCACTTTCTCCCGCTAACTCTTAATAATCTTAATCTACAAGAATAAATACTCTTGTTTAAAAACAATGTGTTGATCTTGCTGCTGCTGCTGCTGCGTATGAAAATTCCCATCCCTTGTTCACGTAACCCCCCACGAAGGCTGTAGTTGTTGACAATAACAATGCACGTGTGCAGAGCAGCGTATTTAAAACAGGAGCACACTTGACTCTTACAATAATTGGTTAAATAGTTTAACCTGATCCTGTCATTCTCACAGCCATAAAGATCAATGTATTGATCCTGCCACTGCTGCTGCTGCTGCTGTTGCTGCTGGTGCTGCTGCTGCGTAGGAAAATTCCCATCCCTTGTTCACATCTTTTTGTTATTGTTGTTGCTGTTGACCATAACAATGCAACGTACATCGAAGAAGCGTCCGCTTTTCTCTATTCTCTATCCTTTCTTCCTTTGCACACTGATACTCATGACCATAAACAGGTTTATAATGCAACGCACGTCAAATACGCGCCCTCTCGACTCTCTCTTATCTATCCTTTCTTCCTGTGCACACTGCACCTCATGATCATAAACAGGTTTACAATGCCACGCATGTCAAAGAGGCGCACAATTGACAATTGACTAGTTAGGTAAATAACCAAATCTGTTCCTCTGATCACTGCTTCTCACAGATGCTGCTGGTAAAGTGGTGGGCTAGGAATGTTAATCCTTTGTTCTCCACCTTAGTCTTATTAAAGCGGGCACGATCATGAGAAAAAGGGTCATAAATTATCATATTGAAAGGGGCGATAAAAGGGTCAAAAAAGGGGGCGATAAAA